>JANRGV010000051.1:10190973-10236627 GCA_024734035.1 Alethe castanea
TTATATTATATTATATTATATTATATCAAAATTACTGGTCCACACAGAATTCTCATACAGGCAACAATTAATGGAAGATACCACTGAAGTCCAATTTATGCTTCAGTAAGTATCAGAGTTTAGAAAGTTTCCATCTTAGTTTCCAGCATATTTCTCTCTTAATATTTGCACAGCAATATTTTCTTTTCCATGCATGACCTGTCTCAGAATTTTTATGCTTGTTCACTCATTTTTGTTGAGAAGTACATCTAAAATACTTAATACAGACTTGACCCTTCTCAAATTTGAATCTCAGCTTACAACTGGTGACAAATTTTAAAATGCTGATTTTTTTTTTCTCTCGTACTAAGACCAAATAAATCGCTCCTTAGAGTGGCTGTTCAGACCCAAAGTGCTTCTCAGAAACCTGAGGCAGTCTTTAGAAGGATTAAAAAACTATAATAGGATAACGCCTCAGAAATCAATAAACAAACATCTAATAATGTAATGCACACCACTCAACTTTTCTATATCAGGTGAAACATTTCTCAGTAATTGAATTTACCTCAGATCCTTCAGGAATGCTGATGATCCACACAGCTGCCTGAAATTAAAAATTGGAATATGATTCTAAGTAATTTTATTTCATGAACAATAGAAATTTATCACTGAAAGACTTGTGTCAGGGGTCCTACAGCATCTTATCTAAAAGGATTGTGATGAATTTTCACTTGATTCAGCAGTTGCCTATGTTTTTATTACTAAAGCCTCCAAAACACCTGGTGAAAGCACCACTGGCATGATGAAATCTCACAGTGTGAGTGGTGCTGCATACAAAAGGAAACTCAGACTGGGGTATGTCCCCAGTGCAGAACTTTGGGGCTGATTCTCTGCTGACCTACCACTGCTTTCTCTGCTCTTTAACGTGGCACTGAAGACCCTGCCCTCTAATTCCTGGCCTTACAGCTGAATTGGAGGTGAAAAGAAAGTAAAGTGTTGTATTTTGTTTTTTCCTACTTCAAATATTTTTTTTTTTCCTATGGAGCTACTACTTGGAGACAGGAAAGCAAGGAATGACCTGGTAGGATTGTACTAAACTATTGTCCATTAAAATAAGTCTATGCCTTTTTTCCACAGAAAATGCAGTTTTACAAAAGCTGTTGTTTTCCACAGCATCAGCTTTTCCTTGCTGCTCTACACAATGTATTTTCAGAAACTCTATTTTAGCAAAAAAGGCATGTTATTGTAATTACCCTGCTGACTGAAAAGAGAGACACCAGAGGTATCAATGAGCTGATGGGAACCAAAGGAGAGATCCTGGTGCCAGCCTGTTAGCCAAGACTTTTATCCCAGTGACTGTGTTCCATGGCTCTGGGTACCTTTGGCACACATAGAACGAGCTGTTTGAGAGAGCTGCTCTGTGAAATTCGTAATGATTTTTGCTCAAGGCAAGAGGGATAACAAAGAGCCACCCTTTCAGCAGCCATAAAAGGCAGGGGTGGACACTGCCCAGTGAGGAGCAGCTGCAAACCTGTGCAGTGGGTTCCTACAAAGCCTCAGGTTCAGCTGCTTCCCCAGCGTGGATGTGACCACTGCACCTCAACACAGGGGCTGAGCAAAACTAACAAGGAACAAAAACCAATCTGATGCTTTTAGAAATGAAGTCATGGCCTACTTTTACTTCCTGACCCCAGGCAAATGATTGACATTGGAGCAGACTGTGACCTGTTTAGACTGGTTTAGTGTGTCAACTGCCACCTGGTTTTATGTCATTGAACATGTAATGAGGCTCACTAAATAAGGCAGACCTAACCTAGAAAACTGCATCAGTCTTCACTTATATTTTTAGGGTGATTTCTTCTCAAATAAATTTAAATACCAACCTGAGTCATTCACTGTGAAAGTCTGTACAAGCTTTCCTGTGCTATCAAGAGAGATTAAGGATTCTAGCCAGTTACTTGGTGTCACTTTATTCTGGCTTGGGTGATTTTTCCTTTTATTTGGTTCTTTTAAATGAACTCTCATATTATGTGCTGAAAACCTGCAGAGAAATGGCATGCCAGAACCAGAAGCTCCTGTGTTTTTAGGAGAGAGGAAATACCAACACAAAAAGTGAGAAGTCACATGCCAGCTCCAATAACTGGCTGATGCCACTGCTCTTCCCAAATTGCTCTTAACAAATTAACATTAACTATTTTTATTACTAGCATTGGACCTGGGTGAGGAGGCAGGAATCCTGCACATTTTCCTAAAGGTGACCACTGCAGCTGTTTCTGCTGGGATTGTCCCAAACTGCTGCATTTCTGGGTGCCATGCTGAGAGAGCCATTATCACCCTGGAGCTAAGCTGCAGTGCCCAGGGGAAGCTGGACACTCACTGCCTTTCCTTCTCCACACTCCAACAGTGAATCAAAGGGCAGGGATGTGACAGCCCTGGCTGTGGGCAGGCTCTGCCCTTGAAGGAAGCAGCTGATGGGCAGGACCAAGCTGGGAGAAGCACTGTGGCCCCACACAAGCCCCAAGATGGGCCATACCAGTGTGACTCCAATGCCAAATCCAAGCTTCACGCTTGGCTTGCTCTCATGTATTCCTGCTGCTGCTCCTAGTAAGCTCACATGAGAAGTAGGGCATGTCAGCTGAAGCTTAACCCTTTTAAATTTTTTCCCCTGACTGAACACTTCTTAAAAGAGGATGATGATTTAGTCTCATTTTCAAAGTTATTGCAGCATTGGAAGGTCTTGGATTAGGTTTTTGGATGTTCAGTCGACTTCTGGATCTGCTGCAAAGCAATGGCTTTAGGCAGTGCCTATGTTTTGAAAAATATGCAGATACTTTCTGTGAGTTGTTCAAACTGCAGTGCTGGGTCTAAACTCACTGACCTACTTAAACTTGTTTTTTGAGCGGCTGAGTTTCAGACTTATCTTCATTTTATCTGGATGTCAAATATTGCTCAGTTTTCAGAATTATTGTGCATGGCTCTGTCTGTAGTCGATCTCTTCTCTGGGTAGGTGGTTTCCTGCCCTAAATTTTCATTGCTAACTGTAGTCATTCCTAATGCACACAAAAAACACTGTTCCAGTCTACAATATCAGCAGTGTGTGCTCTCATCCCCGAGAGGCCTCCAGACATCTGGGGCATTATGCAGTTAAGTACTTTCACATCTGAACATACTGAAATGAGCACATGTTTAAAAAAATAATACTTGCAATGTGTTTGTTGCCCTAAAACTGAACAGCTGGCAGGTTATCAGAGCACCAAGCCCATTTGCAGGGATGGAAACCAAGCGTTGGAGGAAAGATCAGCCACCAGGAGTCACACACGATTGGGTTGTCAGACTGCAGGAGAGAGATGAGCATCTTTGGAGGCTCCCCATTCGCAGAGGCAGCTGCCCAAACTGTGTCATTTGTTGGAAAACAGAGCCCCAGATCCTGGTTCCTGGTGGGCAGATCTCACTATTCCCGTGTGGTGCTCCCATTCCCTTCCTGGAGCCGTCTGTCGGCATCTCTGCTCAGCAGCACACGCCAACTGTTAGCACAAGCCTTCCTTGGGAGTTCTCCTGCTTCTCTGCAGATGCAGTTGTGCAGACTGAAGTTTCACCAATGTGAAAAAAGAACAGCAGCTTCAGACGTTCAGAAATTTCTGCTCCCTTTGCAGTGTGCGTTTTGGTCTCTGTCCCGTGCTTGGGTTGTGGTGTGGCTGAGATTCCCCCAGAGGGTGGCACTGATGACTGGCTGTGCTGCCATTTCTCCACACATGGCATACCTCACTGAAAGGGCTGTGGAACCCATAGTGGGAAGCCAGCATCAGCTGATGCACTGTCTGCACTATAGTGCTGGTGTCTTACTCCAAATTTCTCCATCTCCAGCAGGTTCACATTTCCTTAGACTACCTTGACTCAGTAGCTCGTAGGTGTGTCACAGTGTAGATGCCACACTAGTCACAGTGTTTTTACTTTGTCCTAGCAACACCTCAAGACGCTGTGTTGGTGGTGATCCAGCTGGCTGCCAGATTTCATTGAGTCACAGGCAGAGGAGAGCAGCCATCAGCAGCACTCTCCTCACGCCCCATCTCCCCCTTCCTGAGCAATGCCCGAGTGCCCTGGAGAGTCCTGGCTCCCAGAGCCCGCTCCTGTGACAGGGCACAGCTCTGTTGTCCCAGGACAGGAGGAAGTGCCCACACCCAGCACCTGTTTGGTTTCACAGTGTGCATCATACCTGACCGGGTCAGGGCAGTGGCATGACCCAGCCAGAGCAGCACATGGCACACTTGGTGCCAGGATAAGAGGGTGCAAACGGCTTTGACACGATCCAGGCAGGCCCAAAATAATCTCAGGTCTTGGCAGAGCTGACACAGTTTGTATGAGGAGACTTTAGGCTAGTCAGAACTCGTCAGGAGACACAGTAGATCTGCATTTTAAAAATGTGTTTGAAACGTTTGGAAAGTTCCTCTTCCTCAACTTGGGGTTGTTCCCGCCCACCAGCTCTGTTTTTGGATTTACAAAGGTCAGTGGGTAGTGTACACCTTGCATGTAATTTTAAAAAAATCTTTTAAAAAATTTAGCACCTGCAAGAACTCATCCTGGCCTATTACCTGATGGTCAACACAAATATGGTACAGCAACAGAGCCTGCTCCTCTGCTTCAAGCTACACCTGTGTGCTTGCAGTAGGATTAATGAGTTTACTTAAAATCCTCCTCCTGGTAAAATCCTTGCTCCCTACAATGTAGCTGTTGCACCATGCCAGATGCAAACCCTCTCTGCACAGCAGCCCATTAATTTTTTTTTTTTTAAATCGGAGCGTAAACAGAAGCCTCTTCAGCAAACCATAAAGTTTTAAAAATATCCATGTAATGAATGCTTGCCCACTGCTCCTGCAGAAGCCTGGTTTCCCAAAAGGATTATATGGGGTGTGGGACTGGAGACCTACAGGCTCTGGAGGCAGACCCCGGTGCTCTGCCTCCTACTGGATCATTGTCTTCTGTCCTGGAACCAATTGTTTGTCTGCAAGAACAGATGATGGTCTGATTAAAACAAAACATAACAAGATATATTACCCCTCCTTTGCAAAGCTTGCATGCTGTCTACATTCCCCAGTATAGGTGCTCCTAACCTGGCTTTGAAAAAGATCTTCTCTCAAGTGGTAAATACAGATTCACTGGAGACACACTGGACTTAGATATGCAGATTCAAAAGCCCCCAGCTGTTTTTGCAAGAGACCTCTAGTTTCCCCAGAACAGAGACACAGGCTTAGGCCCTGTCCTGGCAAAGCCACGTGCAAGAACCAGGAGCTAATCACGAGAATGCCTGAAATCAAAATTTCATGGACTCCATACAACAGCATGGCCACATGATGAACTTCTTTTAAGTGGATAAGGATCAATCACAACAGAGTTTATCAAATAATTTCTTGTTTACAGAGCCACAATTTACTTTGATATAAAAATGTAAGCCCCAGATGTGCTCACAAATTTAATGCTGTGTTCTTTTCTTTGTTTAAGCTGGAAGAATAACAACTTACATTCAAGCTTAGGAACAGTTCAGAGTGACACTGTACCATTAAAAAAACCAACAAACCACCAAGAAAGCCACCGTGGGAATTATAAAAGATGGGCCTGGCACTGGAGATGAGATTCTCAGGCACGGCTGAGTTTGAAGTTGTCATGGTACCACTGCTACTACGTGTGAATCACAGCACCATCAGACCACCCTCTGAAAAGCAGCAGTTTTGCCTGCATACAAAGCAAGCAAAACCTCAGAACAAACTGTTCTCTACCTCCCAGGAACTCAGCATTCACTCTGATTTAGTTGTTTGGATCCAAAGTTTCAAAAGTGGCAGGATTTTGGAAAAATTAGTAATTTTCTGCAAACTAGGCTGGAATCCACTTGCCATGGCATTATGGAGTTGCAATTCTACAACCTGTGGATGAAGTCAGAAGCACCAGAAACAAGAACCTTGTCCATGGCAATAATAAAAATGAGCAGAATCCCTGTCAGTAATCAATGCTTTTACTGCTATTAGCCCTTTTTGTGCTCTGCTACACATTGTAGCGTGGATAATTCATCACTCTCTTGTTAAACTTATTTTGCAAATTTTTACTTGAATATGTGGGCTAAGGTTTGTTCCCTTTATTGCTATGCTCCTAATAATAGTGTGCAGCCAAGTGTAAAAGATCTTCTGTCTTCTCAATTAACAGACTATTAAGCTTTCCCCTAAGAGCAATAAACTCCTGAAAACTGGCAGGGGCAGCAGTCTACAGACACATCTTTTTCTCCAAACTGCAGGTTTCTCTTTCCAGATCTGTGTGGAATGTTCTAAACCAGATTTTGCTGTGGAGACACACAGAAGTTATATTCACACTAACTAACATGCTAAACAGGTGAAAAGCCATCTGATATACAAGTAAATATTTCGAAATATTTCTTTCATCAAGTATTTGCTCATGGTACACGAATAATCTTTAGAGACTCTTTCTCAACAACAGAGACTTTTTCAAGTAGGGCCACAGGGTCTCTGAGCATCTCTGGAAGAGACAACTGGAAAAAAAGCAAATATGTTGTCAGGATGGCTGAATTCACTGACTGAGAAGCATCTGCACTGTTATGCAATAAATGAAGGAGGCTATAAATTGCAGAACCCTTGCTCTGAATTTAGGAGTTGGCAGATAATGGCAAGCTCTCCCTCCCTGCTCCCAAATGCACAGTCAGGTATCTGGAAACAGCATGCAGTTTACCTATATTTGCCACTAAATGCACTGCTCTCCAGCTGAAGCCTCCATGTTCCCTACACAAAAGGTAAGCAGGGTCAGGCTGCAGAGGTGAGGTGTTACCACACTCATTAAGTTACGCCACAGGAGAGCCAAAGATCACACCCAAAAGCAACAGGGCTGCTCTGTTTTCACAGTGCAAGAGTTAAGGCTGGGCATTCACAACTTAACAGGTCCAGGGTCAGAAGATGTTCTTGCAGAATTTTTAAAAAGGATAAAGAATTCCTCCCTGAAATTTATGATCTTGGAAGAAAGACTGTCTGCTCCTTGTCTCCCCTGTTTGCCTAGGGATCATCTGCTGCCTCTAACTTGGCTGCTCTGTGATGTGCAGCCCCAGTGAGTGCACAGCAATAATATGGAAAAAGAGAAGATGCAAGGAGGTTCTTTTACAACTTACAGAGTGGGTAAGGTCTTCTACTTCACCAGACTCTGTTTGTTTAGAACCATAGCTGGTTTGAAACCTGCCCAAGAGCCATGCTATACCAGCCACAATTTGTTATTTTCTTGTCCCTTGCAACCAGAAACCAGGAAGATTCCCTAAAATTCACTACTAGGAAGTCCCATTGCATTCTTTTTCAGCTTGCTGTGATAAGATGGTATTGTCAGCACTAACCTTTAACTAAGCAAAGCCTAGCCTTGGGTTCTGTGTGGGGACCACCCCCATACCAGGATTTACTTCTCTGTTGGTTAAAACCAGCTAAGTATAAACAAAGGGAGGCATCCAGGCATTCGGAGTCAGCTCACTCCACATAGCTTTTCCTGCTTTTACCTCAGTACTACTCATTTTTCAGACTCAGATGACACTTTTTTTTTTTTTTCCCCCTTCTCTGGGCAATTTAATAAGCAACTTCTTTTTCACCCCACCTTTGGTCTTCCCTTTTCTTCCTTCATACTTATTGGGTTAATAGATTAATTTTTTTTAAGGTATCATTGGACAATCTCACAGCAATAGGTCCCCTTCTGTTTTCTGATCACCTCCATAACACAGGCCATAGATAATCATTCCTTTTTAAACTAAGAAAAAACATGCTCTTGAAATAAGGATGATCAATGCTCTGGTAAGGAGTTAATTAAATAATATCTTTCCCCTAATCTACTCTTGTTTTATTTACAATTTTTCTACATTTCCTGTGGTATTGAATGCTCTGGATTGACTCAGCTCTCAAAAACCATCTCAGTACCATCTGTAACCAGCGTTCCTTGACTAGCTCCAAACCAAGCTCAGTTGTCATTTTGTAGTTCCATGCACCCAAATTATTTCCCCTTTCCTTCTTATCTTTCCCTCACCCTGATCTTCAAAAGCTCCTTCAATTCCCACCACAAAACCTTTCCTTCCAGCCAACCTGCCTCCCTTTTCTCCTCCTTCCCCCAGCTGCCTCTTCAAGTGGGAAGTCATCTTTCTCCAGCATCTTTCTCCTGCATCAGGGATAAAATTCACCCCACGCAGAGGAGCTGGTGTCAGGTCCACTTAAGTCTTCCAAAGAATTTCACCTCAGATGACTTTCCCTTCTTCTCCTCCTCCAGACTCACTCCTTTCACAATGCTTTTCAGCAATGACCTCAGCCAGATTCCTTCACTACTGCTAACTTGTACCAGCACTTAATGTACTTTATGTGCCCACAGTGGTTTTTTCTGAGTTTGTAATAGGCTGCAAATTCCTTGAAGCATGTCTCATTATATTTTTGTATAGCTCGACTTACTCTGCCTCTACTTAATAAATAATGGCTACTATACAAGAATGCTCACTACACACCCCTCCTGCTTTAAATACCAGCCCTTGCATTGTCAGCTTTCTTAATTTTTCTTTTGTCTGCATGAGTCATTGTACCCATTTTCTGTGTGTGTTTACGTACACATTCATGCTCATTGACATTTCTCTCCACTGAAAGAAATGATAAAGTAACCCTCTGCACCAAAATCCCTTACTTTGCACATAAATCTAAACAGTTTGATTTAGCTGTAGTGTCAGCTTCAAAGATTTTCCACTTTTTTATTCTATTATTTATTTTATTCTACACTTATTTTTTATAAAAGTTCCCTTTCCCTCCCCCCCAAAAAACCTAACTAGAGAGTATAAAAGCACTGTTTGTGTTCTCCAAGAAAAGCTATTTTAGACACAAGACCCCATGTTTAGCTTGCCCTGCTGTTGCTATAAGAAATATATGGCAGATGATAAACAAACAACAGGCTAAAAATACACAGAAATCTTGAATACTGGAACTAAGCCTAAGTGAAAGAGCTTTATGTTGAGGAGAACATAGTGAGGTGGAGCCTGGCTCAGAAAAACACTGGCTCCCACAAGCACAGTCACAATAAGGCACTTTCACTGCTGCAAGGTCCTATTTACTTGTCCAAACCTATTAGGGGTTAGACCTGCTCTACAATTGCAAGCCTGGGGTCAGCTTTCACAGTTTCAGGTACAAATTACAGCCGGTGTCCTCTTTCTGCTTTGGTTACTCACTGGTTTCAGAAACCTTTCTTTCATTTTCTTCGCTCATGTTGGCTTTTAAATTTGCTTATTTAATGCACTGCAAGTGAGTTATGTTGGCAAAATGTTTCTCTTGCAAGTACATTTTAACCTAGTTTTACTCAAAGGTCTCAGGTGAGATAAGCCATGCAGGGGCAGGGTTAGAGAGTGTGATTTAAATAACCAATGCAGACAGGAGTTGTGGAGTTCACTGTCTACTCTGCGCTCTGTCACTTGCCAAGATGTTTCTGACCACATCATAGCAGTCCCATCATTGCCAGGGATGTTGCATCTGATAGGAATCCTCACATTCAGGTGCTCTAAATTCAAAGGCCAACTCACATTCTGTGCATTTTAATACACCCAAACTTGAGATACTTCAAATTATAGTGCAGCTTATCCTCCATTAGCATTGAAGTCTCTCTAAAACAAGAACTCTTTTTTCACCTATTTAGCAGAGAAATCCTGACATCTGGTAAGCCACACCTGAAATTTTATCCAACTCCAGAGCCAACTGCAGTGCAAATCTGGGGCTCCTCAGTAATAATTTGTGGACCCTGTTGTCTATCTGTGAGGATCATGGTAGGACATACAACCAGTCAGAACAGGTTACAGACAGCCCCTGAAAGCAATACAGATCTCTGTTTTATAGAGATGCTGTGGAAAGAGCCACCCTTGCTCATGGCAGGAAAACTGCAGCAATTGCTGCAGAGCCCAAGTAAGCAGAGATGAAACAGCAGCTGTAACTTCTGCTGTGGAAAAAGAATATATGGCAAACAGAATTCCTACTTTCACAGGAGTCTTACCATTTTGGCTTTATAATCTGACTTTGTTTGCTCAGATGCTGAAGGAAGGCATCTACCATAACACTCCTCCTGAGGTCCTTTTCTGCATCTCTCAGCAAGCCCAACCCATCCTTCCCTCCAGATTCAGGATGGAACATCAGCCCAGCTAGCCACAGTGTATTCTCCAACCCCACTGAACAGCAGTAGCCCCCGTGGCCAGCAGGGCTCCATTACAGTGCCCCTTCTATAGTACCTCTTTTAATCTCTGTCACATCTCAGGAATTTGAATATCAGGTAAGAAACAGGATCTCACTAAATACTCCTTTGACCAATATACTGCTGCAGCTGTGTCCTTGCCTTAATGCCAGAAACAGAAGTTTCTGTGCTTCATCACCCTCTGATTTGGTCCTCAGTCCAGGGACTGAATTTTTCCCCACATATGCTGTTCTCAACCATCTGAGCCTTCCCCTCCTGGTTCCCACTCCAGAATAATACTAATGAGAGGAGGAGAGTGAACTCTGAGCATCCAGTGTGAAACTGCAAAAAACGAGAAGCTGTGCCCTGCTTTATAGGTGTTTCTACAGCTGTCAAGAACTTGATCTCCTATGCTGAACCCTCGACTTCCCTGCAAGGCACAGCATTCCATGCCACAGGCAGCCACGTTCCACTTCAAAAGGGACAGCACCTCAGCTCCTGTGGAACCGTGTTTGCTTTAGGCCAGCTGGGCACAGGCTCAAAGGGTGACTCTGGCACAGCTGCACCATTAATGCAGCCTAACAGGAACACAGAAGATGACTGGAAACCAGCTGCTACTTCTGCAGCCCATAATGTACTGCCAGAAGTCTCCATATCCCCTTGATCTGAACTGGGAGATAGAAAAACTGAACTAGGGAGAAATGCATGCAGTGCTCAGAATCCCATATGACCAACATTACCATTTACTGCTCCAGGCACCCTAGGAGCCAGGCACAGCAGCTAGCCTGGGTCAGAAGAGACTTCTGTTCCATGCAGGAGGTTCCTGGGACTGCCAGGAGACATTTTGCAGCAGCATTGTATTGTGTTACAGGCATAATTTCAAGTCAAACAAGTGATAGCAAGTCATATTGCTCTAGTGCAGCATAACAAAAAGGTTTATGTAAAATAAAAAAGAGATAAAGATGGCAGGAAAACTGGAATAGTACCTTTCTGACTAAGAACTAAGTTTTCAAGTGCTAGGCAGATGTTGGAAAACAATGAAAAAATCTATTGAAAACACCGAGTGAATGAAAAGTTGGGTTTTTTTAATTGTAACTAGCTTTATCCCCAGACCTTGTAAGTTTTAAAGAATGAAATGTATTCAATACAATAGCTGCTGTCAGTTTCTAGACAATTATTCCTTCCACTTCTAAATTAACAACTGCAAATCTATGCCATGCAAAAAATACAGGACGATTCTTTGGGCTGTGAACATTTTCAGCAGGGGATTTCAGTGCCTTTTCTTCCTCTATCAGGAGCTCCACAGTTTTGTCCATGTTTGGAGCAGCTCCACCACCTCTCTGAGTGAGATCTTGTGCAAATGACCAAATTTGGCCCCCTGGGAAACACCCACTGCCTGCACCACCATAGTGCCTTCCCTCTGGGAAGCAGGTGGTGGGACAGAATGGGAGCAGGCAACAGGCTGCCAGCTAGACCATGCTGAGGCCAAGGACACGAAAAAAAAAAATCCCCTCTCATTTTCCTTTTCTGACCTTGAACCTGCAGTTTTCATTACGTGCCATTTTCAAAAGAAAAAAAATTTTGGGGGGGAAAAGGCTTTGTGTCATACACTTTGCTTCTTTCTGCCACAGTAAGCAGCATTCTAAGATAAAGGGGGTGCTGGGGGTAGCTGCTGTTAGATGTCATCACCCCTGTTCTCAGTGTGCAAGCACTATGCAATGCCTTGGGTGAATACTTTCAGAGTAAAGACCAAGACACAGCATTCAATACAGCCAATGCATAAGGCAGTACCTTAGGCAAACACTCATTTCAAAGGAGTTGTCTAAAAATATATACTTCTTTTGTCTCCTCTGCCCTTCATGGGTGATGACTGGGCTCCTGTGCAGTTTAAAGATGAGATGAAAGGACTCAAAATAATAGTTAAGAGGAAGGGGGGAAATGGCATCAGAGTTAACAGTTCCTTATACAACAGACAGCACTGTATGCAAGGATTACCTAACACCCTTCTTTTCAGATTTTTAAACATATTTACATGCTGACCAACAAAATCCTGGTGCAAACCTGCAAAGCAAACCTGCATCAGTAATACTCCATGATTTACGTGGTCATACTGACCTCTGTACACTCAGCCAAATGTGCTGGGCTGCACGCAGAGCCCCGTGGGCAGCAGGGCAGGGAGGGGATTCTGCCCCTCTGCCCCCTCTGCTGAGAGCCCACCTGCAGGGCTGCACCCAGCTCTGGGCTCCAGCACAGCAAGGACAGGGAGCTGCTGGAGCCAGCCCAGAGCAGGCACCAAGGGGAGCAGAGGGATGGAGCAGCTCTGCTGGGAGGGAAGGCTGGGGTTGTGCAGAACAGACAAGGCCATGGGAAGACCTTAGAGCACCTTCCAGTGCCTAAAGGGGCTACAAGAGAGCTGGAGAGGGACTTTTTACATGGGTATGTATTGAAAGGACAGAGGAAATGGCTTTAAGCTGAAGGAAGGCAGATATAGATTTGAAATTTGGAAGAAAGTTCTTGCTGTGAGGATTGTGAGGCGCTGGCACAGGTTGCCCAGAGAAGTTTCCATCCCTGAAGTGTTCAAGGTCAGGTTGGATGGGGCTCTGAAAACCTGGTAGAGTGGAAGGTATCCGTACCCATGGCAGAGGGGTTGGAATGAAATTATCTTTAAGCTCTTTCCCAAGCCAAGCCATTAACATGAATAGCTACACAAGATTTTTGTTTCCTGGATTTATCTAATTCTTGCTGCAAATGCTAGTGAGGAAGTTTTCGCTATGACCATGTTAAATAGCAGAAAATGAAGTGTGGTTAGAAAGTAAAAGGAACTTGAGAATAACATCTTGTAGCTTGCTACCTTAAGATTCCCCTCCACTCTTTCTTCCTTCCCCACTTAAAACAATTGTGGCACAAAAGCCAAGACCCCCAAGCCACTGGTCCACTACTGCACATGCAGAGGACAGGCACACAGATACACTCATGTGGGGACAGCACACACCACCTGAGTGGACACAGGCTCTGTCTGTCCAAAGGTGAATCACTGAGCCATTTGTGAGCCATGTGAGTCAATGAGGCTTCTTGAAAAAAACTCCACACCAAACCAAAAGATTCTTTCAGAGTAAAATGTGAATTCAAGGAAAAAAAAATAAATGTGCAATTATATCAGCTACTGGAGAAACTTCCATCTTCTACAGAAACTCTAGCAAAGCATCTCCCAAGCCACAGCATATAGAAGAGACTGAGTACCAGGGCATCCAACTCCAAATCATCCTGGAATTTCATCACTTATTCTCTCTCAGTACCTGTGATGAGATTTGGGCATGGAATCTAGTCAGGCAAAAATTGAAAAACTAACATTTTGCTAGAGTTACAGACGTGCAGATAGGCAAATGTTGAGAGGCAACAACAGATGTATCTGTCTCAGTGGCTACCCACAACTCATCTGCAGAAGTAACTTTTGAGCTCTGTATTGAAATCTTCAAATTTGAGCATGCAAAAGGATGTGACTACAAGTCAGCAGCAGCTTCAGTAAGACTGAGGCCAGAGAGCCCCTACTAACTTGGAGAGTAGCCCATTTTGCCTCCTGTTTAGTGAGAAATTCTCACCACCTTCCCAAACTAGAGTGGATGAAGAGAATCCAGATCATCTGTACTGTGGATGAGGACAGTTATTTCTCCATCTCTCCCCAACACACCACAATGCACTGAAGGCACACACTGACTTTAACCGTGGAAAAAGGCACAGGTTTATCTAACTGGCATATTCACATTATGTTTGTTTTGCATCAGCTAAGTTCTGAGTAATTTAACCAGAAAAGTAATCTGGAAATACTGACAAATCTCTTTATTCATTAAGAGCAAGCATTCCTTAGAAAGCCAAATCAAAGTGGGCTGCTGTGAGCTTGGATCAGCATATGCTCCTTCATTAGCAGCATTGGTAGCTACCAGCAGAGAGGATTTTTGTGCCCCAAGTTTGTGCCATGCTCCCTTAGAGTCACTCTGACAATCAAAAGGAAATAAAAATATAATCAGCAATTACTGCCTGAATATCCTAGCCTCTGCTCTAGGCTCATATCAGGTCCCTACAGACGTTCCCATGGGTATATTCCACAGCCCTAATGTGCCAAGCTGTGCCATACAGAAAAACATTGTCATTGTATTCTTTTAGCTTCAAACCCACATTTTTCTTGGCAAGTTTACAGTCAGTGAAGAATAATTCGCTTTACTTTTCTAATTTAAAGACACGTTTGTACTGCTGCAGTAAGTTTCTCTACTCTTACAAAGGCTTTCACAATGCACATCCCTGCAAATGATCTATCAGGGTTCCACACCTGTCCTTGACACCAGTGCTACAGCTCATTTCACTCAGGAGCTGAGAAGACTGGGGTGCCAAGTCCCATGAATATAATTGCTATCCCCCCCATTTGGAAATCTCCAAAGCAGATATGAAAATCCCTTCATCCAGCAGCTGTTTTGGGAAAAACAAACAAACAAACAAAAACCATCACCACCACATGCAATTTTCATTTTGTGAGGAACAAGCTGGGGACCAAGAAGATTCCATGTGACCACAGGTCTCTCTGTGTCCACTGGCAGTGTGAAGCACTTTTGAGTGAATTCATTCTGAATCACCCTGCAGGCAGCTCAGCACACCATACCCTCAGCTCCACAGCCCTGCTTGTTCTGGTAGACACTAGGCAAGTTTCACTTGGTGCTACAGCACAACTGAAAAAATATAGTGAATTACAAGAGCCTGAAACCCCCACCAAGTAATAACAGAGAAGTCAGAGAGATTCAGGTGCTCCATGGAACTATCCCAGGGCATAACCATTGGAGAAACAGAGGCAGTGTTGGCTTTGCCTGGTGGGTAGACTCAAAACTGAAAGAAACACAGCAATGATGAATCCACATATTTCAAGAAATTATTTCCAAGCTGCACTGCCATTAGAAGATTAGATTGGCTCCTTCGGGATATTGATTTTCCAGGTGGCTGCATTTTGGCTCAGCCATTGATCCCTCACATCAAGCCTACTTACAGAGAGAAGAGTCTGTGCAGAGCTGGGTCAGGGTCCTTTCCTTCTGAAGCACAGCTGGCCATCACTGGTGGCATTACATCCATACTGCAAGGTGATGCACCCAAAGTGAGACAGCATCCCCATCCTGTTCCATTTTGGATACTGAACAACTAAAATGCTCAGTTATACAGTTCAGGAAGCCCTGAGATCTATGGATTCAGAATTACTGTTTTAAAACTACCTTTATGTATTATATTTTCTGCTTTCCAGAATGCTTCCAAAGAACCTCAGGCACACAAGTTATTGCTGAGACCAGGAAGTGTGGGATGATTCATGAAAATAGCTGTTAGTGTTACCCAAGACAGCCATGACCTATTCCTATGTGCTTGCTTGCTACTGTACAGTTCCAGAC
Organism: Alethe castanea; assembly: GCA_024734035.1. NCBI lineage: Eukaryota > Metazoa > Chordata > Aves > Passeriformes > Muscicapidae > Alethe > Alethe castanea. Next base: position 10,206,582 of record JANRGV010000051.1, read on the forward strand.
ACTGGACACCCTGGAACAAAAATTTTCTGGAGAAACAGCACTGCACTAATGCTACAATCCATCATTTGCACTAATGTCATAAGCTGTCTTAAAAACTCCAAAATATGATGGAAGTGCACTGTTATACCTTTGTGTGGGCTTCATGGGCAAATAACTGTGTTCACTTATTCTACATGCTTGCTTAAGAACATAAATAGAATAAACTGAGAAGTCTTTTCTGTGATATGAACCAAAGAAGATTTTAGTGGGAAAGCAGATGTTTATGGCCTACACAAGGGACTTGAACAATGTTCTAACATTCAGAATTATTTTCACATGAGAATTCCCATTTAGAGGTTTCCAGTTTATGGTCACTGATTTCAAGTTAATAAGCAGAAGGGTATTTAAATAAAACATAATACAGAGCTTTGTGAAGTAAAGCTGCTAATCTGATTTAGATTGTTTCATTTCCAGCTCCACAACTCTCAGCTTCCAGTCAGTAGCCTTGCTGAAGGCTGTGTGTGCCTAAGTTCCTTGAGGTACTTCTGTTGTCAGGAATTTGTATCAACAGCACTGATGCAAAGAGCCCACTAACACTCCAATAACACAAAGTACACATGAAATAAAGCAGATTTAAAAACCATCAAGACAATGCATTTTTCTCATTTATTCAAATCTTCTGCAGGAAGTAAACACTGAAAGATTTAAAAAAACTTCACACTGCAGTATGTACAGTTTTGTGACATCACATGAGGAAATTAATTTCTAATAAAAAAAATGAGACCAGTTAAATTACTGAAGACACATCACAATAAAACTGGTTGTGGTAAAATCCCAAATTCTTATGTATGGCAATGAGAATCAATACTCCTTTGTTTTACAGGGATGGAATTGTCCTGGTACAATATTTCAATTATGCAAAATGGAGTCCTGAACTTACATGACTTATTATAGTTGTATGAGCACTTCATGTTTTAAAAGTAGATTTTGTTTTCCCAGACCCTTTTGAATTGAAGCACATTCTTTCACAAAGCTAAAATACCACAGCAGAAGTCATGTCCAGAAGTGGAATACTGTTGTGTTTTGAACTGACCTGACTTGTTAAGACATTTTTTTTTTTTGCCAACGCACAGATGCACAGGGTCCCCCATGCACTTTTCATGCAGCAGGTAATCACAACTTTAAATAAAAGATTTTTTCTATACATTCTTCCAGACTTGCAAGTGTATACATACATGCAAAAGTTTTAAAACCTATGTGATCATATTTACACTTATACATGGAATATACATAACAAAAAAGATTAAAAGGTTTTTTTTCCTTTGCATTAGAACAATACAAAATATGTATTTTTCATTAAGGAAACCACTATTTACATCACCTTTTAAAAACCAATTTCAACATATTATAGGCGTAACAAGTCAACATATTTACATTATATATAAATATATATATAATATATACTTACCAGTTTACTCCTCTGTAAGATGTGGCAGAGAACAAACTGGTAATATCATGTCACTGACGTCAATGAGAGCTGTAATACTTTCACCAACATTTAACAGGGAAAATTTAAACCGCTCATTTCTTTCGTTTAAAAACCATTTGTAAATTAAAAATTTAAAAACATCACTAAGAGTAAATGGCTACGAAAAGTAAAAGTTATGGCTGAATTCCCTTTTGATCTCATAGAAACTTCTCAAACTGAGCTGCCCAGGTATGTGGTATCAGCAGGGAAGCCCTCCAGCTCCCCACCTTTGATTCTGCGGTCGTGCGTTACCCACCATCATTTCCTCAAGCTTTGGCAGAGGAGACACAGGAAACCTGGATATCTGAGTGCCAGACACTTCCCTCTGGAGAGAAAAGGCCTATCTGCGTGGCAGTTCCGAGCCAATCCCCACATCCAGCGGGTCTGGGCGCTGCAGCAGGCGCTGGTGAGGCCCCTGAGCAAGGCAGGGCACTCCGCAGCCCAGCCGCTGCAGCCCCAGCCCTCGCCAGCTACGGGGCCAAAGTTCACTCAGGGTAAAGCTCCAAGGGGCTGCAGTTGCACCTCTAAGTGGTGTAGAGACAATTCCCTACCTCCCTTCCTCGCTGCTCTGAGAGCTGAGGCAGCTTTCCCCCTGCAGTCTCAGCTGGCTGTGACTGGGATGTGCTCTCCTCTCCCTCCCTGATCCTCTGATGGCGCGATCACACACCAGCACCATTGATCCTGCAAAACTCTGCCTGCACAGCTGCTGCTGCCAAGGTCTGCCAAGACCCCATTTTGCTTCAAATCCATAGTCTAAAGGCCTAGAGGAGACAGGAGCTGCTGAGAGCACCAAGTGCTACTCCAGAGATGACCTTGGTTGGCAATCCCACCTACAGGGACTGGTGGAAATCAGGGATCTTAGAGCTGCTTGGGAAAACATGGCTAGCCCTACCAGTCTCTCCTGGGGCAACAAACCCAGCTCCCACACCCCTCTTTTTTGATGGAAAAGTCCCCAAAGAAAAAAATAGCAACTCCTTTTTACTCACTCATGCTCCAAGACACAAAATAATTAAAGAGCCTTTGGTCCTAAGGTGTCAATGCTGTAAAAGTGGATGGGGTAGATTCAAAGAAGACCCCTCTTCCCTAGGGAGGGGGTAACACCAGTGATACTGGAGAATTCCATGTAGGAGGAGACAGCTGCCCTCTCAGCAGATGAGCAGTCCCTTGGCATGTCCTGCCCTCTCTCAATGGCCTCAGTCTTGTTACCTGCTGTTTGAGATTGCAATGTCTACAAGAGATAAGATTCTTCCATAAACACCATGTTCCAAACTTAAATTATTGTATATTGGAGTTTACTGACGTCTGTGAGAATGGCAATACCCTTTCATTAACATCAATTAAAAAGAAAGCTAAATCCTTAACTGGTCAAACTGTTAACATTTTAACTTAACTGTTTTATAAAACTTTCAAAACTAAATGTTCAAAAGTATATATTATAACAATAGACTACCCTAGAATAAATACAAAGGTCAGCGCATTGCTCGATTCCAGTATTATTTTTTGCTGGGGTCAGAATCTCTTCCCTACTCTTCATCTCAACTGGACTTTGGAGAAGTTTTTTCAACCAGGTAATTCCACATCCTCCCACATTGCATTTTTCTGTGGAGCTCTTCAAGCAAATTATAGCCCTGTATTTAGTCTGAGGAACATCTATTATTCTATATTGTATATATTTCCTACCTATATACACATTGTTTCAAGAAAAATAATCAATTAAGACTTTAAAAGACATTTAATGGATGGAACAAATACCATCTTTTTAATATTTCTGCTGGGTTGACTCATATAAAAAGAATTCAGTTCCACTGTCAATCCAAAATATACTTTATCTCATTAATGACTATTCTATGAGACATCTGAATTGTCATTGGGCCACTTATAAATGCAATATTAAAGACAAACAAAATTTTATTTTTATATTAGACTTCAGACAATGACATTTAAAATGATATTAGATTTGTGTGAAGGTTTTAAAATATAAATCTTCTTTGTACAGCCCATTAATATATTATGCTTCACCGAAATAACATAAAAATATATCTTTAATTGCTCTGTTATTTCTCATAAAAACCAGGGGGAATGTTTTATATCAGATACTGCCAAATATTTGTGTTCCCTAAAAGAAGGTATCGCCCAGAGGGATGCAAAACAGAATAGTGGTGCATCTTCCAGCTGTCAGCCAGGAGAAGTCCCTTTCAGTAGGAACTGCAGTGGAAAGAGGAGGAATTGATTTCAGGATGGGGACAGGGACAAGAAGGGGACAACAGCTTGCTCTGTCCCAGCAAGCCAGGAGTGTGGGAAAAGGATCTCTGAAACCAAACCAGACGGAAAAGAGTAAAATGCCCCGTCACTCATGCCTGCTATGCAGACAGGAGATGGACAGAAACAGCAGTTTTGTCATGTCATCGGCTCGCCATGGGGAAAACAGACAAAATTAAACCAGAGTGCAGCTTTCATTAACTGTGCAAGCCAACTGCTTAGCTGCTTGCTGATGGCTGAGAGGATTATCGGTGAAATCAAGAAGCCACAGAGAACTTTTTTTTTGGGGGAGTAAAAAGTTCAGCAAAACTGCCTGCCAGTAATTCATATAATTTAGAAGAACTGGATTTTGTCCTCTTCCTCCCCCCAGAGAAATAAGGGCTGCAAATGGAGTTAACACTGACAGTGCTAACGGGAAAGCAGAGCCATGAGACACTTCCCCAGCCAGCAATTCTTTTAAGGTGTCTCAGCTTTGACTGCAATTTTCAGTTCCTCCCATCTCAGGCTGATATTGCCAGATGTTACAAATCACAGCACAGGTGGGGATTGAGGAAAAGGGCAGGGAAGGATTTCTCAGACATATCCCACTATCCATTACAGAACATGACAAAACCACAGTTTTCTCCTCAGCGCTACCTGAAAAATTATTCTAAAGCCAGATTTTCTGCAGTGAAAGGGTAGTGCATTAAAGCATGGATCAGCTGTTCAGAGAGTAATAAATATTGGCAGATTATAGATTCTTTTCCCTCATTGTAGGAAGAGGCCAACACATTTTTCATTAAAATCCTATTCCATCTTTGAGTGGAAGTCTGATGTGCTGCTTTAGTGCAGTTGGTATTCCTCCACAGGGAAGCAGGATGGTGCTCAACAGACAATTCCGCTCATCCCCTTCACAAGCTTTCCAGCATTTCCTCACTGAATTCATGTCCTAAGCCTTCTCAATCACACTACTCCCAAAAGCATTTTGGCTTTCCCCTTTTAGGCAGGGAAGTGACAGGAATGTGCCGACAAAAGGACTCATGCAGTACTTGCACGGCCTATGAAAATCTGCCTTTTTTATAAAAACCTAGAAAAACCCCTTAATTCTAACTAGTAACTCATAACTATGGCTAAGAATTCTGAGGAAGGCATTTGTTGAGAGCAGGGCAAGGAAGAAAAATAGATTTTACACCACTATTCTGGCAGGACCACAAACAAGATTTAAAAATAACAATACAAATTTTGGAAGCACTAAAAAATACATTTCAGTGCACTTCAATTATTAACACTGATGCAGGTTTTCCAATATGACGAGCTAATACCTTGGACGGACTGCTCCATTTCTTAAAAGTTATTCTCAAAATTTCACAAAACATATTAAAACATTAAAAAAAAAAAGTACACTTTCTCTATGCTCAGGCTTCAAAAAAATAAGGATTATTTTACAGGGAGGGAGGAAACGCAGCATTACCACCACCTAGGCTGTACGCTTACACTTTATGTTATACCAAAAGCTTGCAGATCCAAATAAAGACTCTGATCAAAGAGTACTCATAACTTAATCTGATACATACAGAAATGTCTTGTACAAATTACAACCCTTCTAGTTTCCTTGTGACAATCTACTGTAAAGCAAATTTTATCTACATGTATTTTAAATAACATCACCAGAAAAATAAAAAGTTTATCAAATGAAAACATGTTTCAATTAGACCATGCTTTTTTTTTTTTAAATCATGCTCAATTTATACAGTAGTCATGTTCATACTCATTTTTCTTTTTTTTTTTTTTTTTTTTTTTAAAAAAAGATTAAAAACTGCTGATTTTAAAAACACTGAGGAGGCTGCAGTTTATTCTGGCTCTTTTTTGATTGTTCGCACTTTTTCCAGAAGTCCATGCACTTCTCCATTCACACCACCATGCTGATGAGAGGTGTTACTCCCCATATGGCTGTTGTAAGGGCTTCTTAAGTTACTAAAAGGAGTTTTAAGCTCTGCATCAGATGTCAACTCCTCTTTGATTGTAACACGAGTTGAACTCTCGGTAAACGAAGGTTCATTCCAAATTTCTTTGTCGTGTGCTTCTTGGCTGCTGGCAGAGCTGCCACCTTTCTGTAACATGTAGTACAATATTGGGTTGGTTTTGGTCAGTCTCGGAGAGTCCTTCTCATAATCATTCTTGTCCATGCCCGTGATCACCCATCTGATGGGCCCCTTCTCACTGGGCATGGAACACATGCTAAACTGGTCGGACTCCAGTCTGGACACCGTACTGCCCAAATGTTCAGGGAAGGGGGAGCTGGCAGGACTTTTTACTGCTACGGGATACTGAAATGTTCTGTGATCTACACAATTGTTCTGTTGCACAGGGCTTCCCACCAATGATCTTACGGAAGAAATGGTGAATTCAGGTTTATTGATTGTTGCACTGGTTTTGTTTCCTTTTTTCTTGCCCTCTGTTAGTATGTTATTCCTATGTTGTGACAGATCTCTCTCACAGTTTTCTGAGAGAAGCAGCTGTTTCAACACATTAAAGCCTTTACTATCTCTAGACCAACTCCTATTTTCAGTTTCACTATTTGAACCATGACTTACAGCATATTTAAATTCAGCATCACTTCTGCTGAATTTCAGTTCTTGCTGGTTAAGCAAAGGCCCGTACAGTGCCTCGGTAGGAGAAGCATGATTGTTTCCAGCATCAGACACATTACTTTTCATCTTTTTTAATGGGCTTTCCAAAGGCTCAGCATGAAGCTTCCTCTTCTTCGGTACTGTGCAAAGGCTCTTAGATTCAAGGTGTGTCAGCTCGTTGTTTCGGTGACTCCTGTCCAACTCATCTGCGGGGTAATTGTCTTGATTCTGTCTCAGCAACCTACTTAGCAGGCCATTTTTGGAAAAAGAGAAATCTTGAGGTGAAAGAGGCTCAGATTTCACCTCCTCAGAGGCTGGAGAAGTAGCTGTGTTTCTCTGCAGTGAATGAGCAAACCCTTGGAATTTGTTGCCCTTGCATTCTCTTACTTGTTGTGAATTTGAATTATAAGGAACATTTGATTCGTCAGATGGCTCAGTTTTTATTTTCACCGTCAATATTTGCTCATTCAAAGCCTTGTCTGCCTGTTCTTGAGAACTTTCATCTCTTAAAAGCATCCTCTCTTTCTTTTCACTTTTACCTTTATTGGGAGTTCCCAGAAGCAGCTGAAGGACAGTGCGTCTTTCAAGGAGATTTTCTATTTCCGAGCCTGGAAGTCCTTGTTCAGCGGGTGCCGGCTGACAACTGAATATTTTGTTATTTTCTTCATGCATACTCAATTTATTCGTAAGCAGAGGGCTGTTCAATCTATCAATCAAGCCCACAGGTTTATCCATGTTCCCTGCCAGCAGCTGTTTGCTAGCTCTTTGTTCCTCACTCGACATGGAACTCTGCATGCCGCACTGAGCCAGGTTCTGCAGCAGCTTGCTGGCACTGAACGCCGAGGAGTTCTGGGGACTATCGGTCCTGCTCAGCTTAGCTCCTTGAATTTCCTTGCTTTTGGACAGGTCTATCAAGTGCTTAGATGCAGAGTTCATCAGTCTGTCTGGCTGGATGCTGCAGGCGAAGGGCGGCGAGCTCCGCTTGACAGCCAGCGACTGGTGCGAGAGATTTATAGGAGAGTCTGCTTTTGCAGAAGCCAGCAAGGGTGGAGTGCTTAACGGAGTCATTCGGTTGGCACTGGGACTGTCACTAACAGGAGTCCTTTTCCCAGTCTGTACAGTGAATTTTGCCACATCAGCTGTACTGTGTGGTCCCTGAGGATCATTACTCTTGTCTACCTGCTCTTCACTCTTATGCCCAAGTAACAGCTGAAGCAGTGTTACTTTCTGGTGGGGATTCAGCTTAGAAGCTTTCGGAGTGTCTTTCTCTTCCTTGCTTTCTGGACAGGAAGCTTTTGGATCCCAGTTACGAAGCAAGGACTGAGTCAGGTTATCCAGTGATGCAGGCGGACCTGCATCTGGTTTATCTGTCCTCTGTTTAAAGGATAGGTCTATAGGAAGACAGTTAGAATGGGAGCTTTCATCATCACTGCTGTCTTCTGTAAAGCTGGGATTGTTGTCTGAATACTCATCAACAGTTGTTGGTGTGCTGCTGTCTTCAAAAATGCTGGCTCTTTCACTCTGCTCACGCCCTTTCACGTGCTTGGTGGTGTTCTGGCTTTTCAGCAGATGTAAGAGCAAACTGTTGCTGGGCGAGGTTTTCAGGTTGCTCTTTTCCACAGTACTTTTGTATCCCACAGTTTTGGGAGGCGAGTGCATGATTCCCACCGAGCTCTGGAAAGGTGCCATACTGCCTTTGCTAGCGACTGTTTTGGGGGACGATCCTGCTTGACCATTGAGATGGCTTGTCATTCCTTTGGCCAGACCAAACTGGCCCATGTCCTTCTGAGCGCTTTCCTGTAGCCTGGCCATTGCCGCGAGCCTCTCGCTCGCGATCTGGTTGGCGTTTTGTGCTTTTAGAGCGTGCTCCCTGGAGTACTGCTGCAAGTGGGCCTCGCTGGAGAGGAGCAGGGCCAGCTGGCTGCACGCCACGCTGGGCTTGGGCGAAGCAGCAGGACTGGATCGTTTCTCCACCATGCTTGCAACAGCCTGCAACCTCGCAGCGCACGACAGGGGCTCGTTCATCACCTTGGGGCCGCTCTGCGCCGCATGAGGAGATTCTATGAACCTCTCCTTGGGCAGGTTCTTGGTGATGTCAGGCAGGCTGCTGTCCAGCTTCTGGTCCTTCGCTTTGCTCTTCTTCAGCAGAGTCTTCAGGTGGCTGGATGCAACACCGTAGCACCTTAAATCTTTCTCCACTTGTAAAGAATCATGGCTAAGAGAATAGCCCTGCTCCTTAAGACTCTGTCTAATCTGCTGTGACAGAGCAACACTCTGCAGCCTAGAGCTGAATGACTGAAGCAAAGAGGCAAGTAATGTGCTATCCTGTTTGCCTTTAGGCACATTTTCAACCATGCCAGCCAACAAAGCTTCCTTTTTTCCATCTAAATCCACAATGGAATCAGACAAGCGCCTTCTCTTTGCTGCATTCCAGTCTTCTGAAGACTGCAACAGTCTTGCTTTTTTGAGGTGCAGCATGCCAGATCCCCGATATGTACTTGTGTTAAGAACTGGACCATTACTCTGACAGCTGGGAAATATATTTCCTGAAATCTTAAAGTTTTGATCCTCCCCACTATGCCCAGTGGACTTTTTGTCAACTGCAGTACCTGAGCCTCCTGCTGCTTGATGCATTAGTAATCCTTCTAGGTAAGTTAGAACAACAGAATCCTGGTGCATCTCAGAGCCAAGCTCTTCTCCATGAGTCATGTTCAATAAAAGTTTCCTAAAAGGCTCTGTTTCTGTTCACTTCAAAGACTAGTTCTGCTCAATCAAGATGCAGAGTTAATAACAGGTAGGTGTCTACAGTGTTTTCTTAGAGACTTTCAGAAACAATAGAAAATGTATTATCCTAGGCAGGCTTCTCCCAGTGTACACTGTTTGATGAGCCAGGTTTCCAATCATAGCAATCAGCTGATATCTAAGGTGTTTATGGACGATGTCTAGAAGCACTCAAAACATGGTTTCACAGAAAAAAAGTTCCATTAAGTGTTTGCTGCCTTCTTCCTTCAGGAGGCCAGCTTGCTTTTCTTCTTTTTCCATCTCCACCAAGCACATAAAAGTCCTAAGTCAGAAACACAAAACAAGAAAACAGAAAGAAAATATTTAGGATTAAGATATAATTGCATAAGACATTTTTTCCTTAAAAGAAAAAAAAAATCGAAATGCAACCCCCCCCCACATTGTCTTAGGCAGAGTTCAGGACACATAAACAACGCACACATTCCAGAAGAAACTAACAATCAAATAAAAGGACAAAATACACGGAATTTAAAGAACTTCATGAAAACAATTCTGAGACAAAGTTTTATGCAAAAAATTAAGCTTATTTATCATAAGCACAGCTACTACAAGCCTTCACTGAATTTCACTATTCTGCAGCTAAAAATAAGGAATAGCAAATCTCAAAGGAAAGTCTTGAATCACTCTAAACACAGTTTTTAAAAAATCCATTGAATTTTACTTCACAGTTACATGAACTTTTCTTCTGTAAACAAACAGGACACACAGCCTGTAGCTCTTAAATTGAACTAATAGGAAAAGGCAGGCCTAAAGTCAATGTTTAGTTTCATGTTACATAACTTCAAATAACAAAACAGACAGCATCATATAAATGAGTACATTTTTGTCTGGCAGGTGGATGATACTGCTGAAAGTAGAAACCAAGTTGTTAGTGCTGCCCAGGACTATGCACCAATGTAAAATCCAGTATGGTAACACAACAGGGGTGAAATCTGTTGTGCTTACAACACCCAAACACCACAAGCTGTTAGAACAATCATGTGATAAGAGCGGGGAAAAGGTTGCTTAAGCTCCTGATGCAACATAAATCCTGGCATCAAAATCCACCCTTCCCTGGAGGATTTTCACCTTTATGTTCCTTCTGTACATGAAACATACAATGGCAAAACCAAACCAAACCAGTTCTTCCCTTAAGTCTTGTTATTCTTCAAGAGTGTATAATATCTCTACTAAATACTTCCTTGGATGGGGCAGTGTGGAATAAAAAGCTGTTTTAAAGTGCACAGCAATGGTGCTTGTGCTGATGCATCCTTTCAGTTTCCCTTATAGGGTTGGGTCAATGGCAGCACGAACATTTCAGTCACTACAGCTCAATAATGAGATCATTACACCACACGTGCATCCTCCTTCACTCATTCAGTACTATTCAACATGAGCAAAGGTAAGTGTCCTTCTGCATACTGAACTCTGCAATTTGCTTTCATGGGCTAAAACTCCATTGAAAACTTGTATTTACAAGCTTAAAAAGGATGTACACAGATGAAATCCTTGCCTCCTTAAAGTGAATGAATATTTTATGATTGATTTCCCAGAGGCAAGGTTTTAATTCAATACCTATAGGCAACTAGAAGTCAGAAAACAATCAGATCTTAAAAATGTAAAGAATAAGAACTACTAAATAGCTGTAATGTTAACTGTCCTTAATCTCCCAGGGCAAATATTCCCTTATTTGCTTTTAAATCATCTAGAAAAACTTTAAAAATGGAGCTATCTTAAAAAAAAAACAAAAACACCACCCAAAATAAATGCAAACCAAAAAATCTAAATAGCAATGCACTGCAATGTAAATGTGTATATCCATGCATTTAAATATCAAATGCAAAGCTGTTAGTTATTATTGAGGTCTCAGTACTTCTCCCAGAAATACATGTCCACATTAACCATCAGTTACATAATTAACTGTAGAAGACAGTGTTCCTTCAACACGAAACAACTTAAATGTGGATTCAGCTAACTGAAAATTATTGATCATCTTACTGTTCCTTCAAAAACCTCTGTACTCCTGGACGGGCTTTTGCAGAGTTTCAACCCAAAAACAGCATAAAAATCACAAATAACAAATCCCTTAAAAAAAAAACAAAAAACAAAAAAAAACCCAAAAAAACCCCACAACCAACAAAAACAAGATGTCCAATGAAAACATTCAATATCCAGCAACAGTCATATGATTAGACTAATTTCCTCAAGTATTTGGGAACGCACTTTATCTGGAGAATTTCTTTTTCCAGCTTCCAAAAGTAAACTGTTTATCTGTTTAACTGTTTATGAAAATCAAATTTTCATGTCTTAAATGCTAATGAAGCTGACAGTACACTTATTAACATGGCACTTGATACCCTCTGCACTGCATTTAAGACAAAAAAATTGAAATTCTGTCAGGATTTCTGACTATCTGGTAAAAGCAAGGCTTATAGGTGACTTTCAAGATAAGAGGCCCAAACAAATGCACCATTAAGCCAATATTCAGTACAACCTTACTCACTACACCTTCGGGTAATTCAAAAAAAGACAATGCATTTATGCAAAAGCCTCAGGTACTCCAAAAGCTTCTAGCAGGAGATGACACTTGTAGCCAGTACAGTTTATATACAATAACTACTCTAAGAAGCGCTTTGCCACCTTTTTCTTTTTTTTATTTTATTTTAATTACCCAGTGCTAGCAAAATACTGATAAATTTAATGAAAAGCTGCAAAGAAGCTTCTTTAAAGAGAGAATGAAATCTGGAAAGCACTTAACACATTAGAACAGGCCATCAGCAATCCTTTTAACCAGTCTCTATTGATCTAGTGCTGTAAGAGGTATTATAGTGTTAAAATCTCACATGACTATGTCCATCTGAGGTGTAGTCATGCCAAATCCAAACCAGCTTTGGAAATTAATGCTCAGCAGGACACTAAGGTAATCATTTAGCTACTTTCTAAATACATATACAGACTGTACAAAAGAACTTTCCAAGACCCACTGAAATGTTAATATTATTTCTTGAAATTAAATATTTAAGAAATTACCAGAGCAGTGGTAATGAAAAAGAAAAAAAAAGTTAAAAGAAAAGGCAGAAGAAAGAGAAAGGAGAAGTCATACAGCAACAGATTTCTTATTTCCCAGTAAGGGCTGAAGCAACTGCTAAGATCTGCAAATCTCTAGATGTAAACATTGTATTTAATTACTATGACAAAATAAATTGGCAAATTAACATGCTTTCTTGACCACAACTACTCTAAATGCACTCTTTTTTTGTCACTTCTACCATCTTCTCCCAGACTTCTGTACCATGTGAAATAAACAACCCAATTGTTGTGAGCACCCACTGATTACAGCTCATTAAGCCATGTTTACCTAGACAAAATTAAAGCAGCAGCAGAATCCACAGCACAAATGCTGTAACCTGGTGAGACACTCCCCAAGTAAAGCACACCATGAGAAATCAGTTCTTCAGCCTTTTAAAGTGTGCCTAAGGAGAAACTGTAGGTAGTATAGGGAAAATAAGGGAATATTAAAATGTTCACCCTACACATATCTCCAGAATATTAATTCCACTTTTGCAGTTGTTAAAGTTTTTCTTTGTTTGCAAACTACAAATGTATTTATCCACAACAAAGATTTTAAAGGAATAGTAACAACAAACTTTAAGATCCTTTGTTTACCATAAAATATTACTTCTGTAAAAGATCATGAAATCTGACAACACAGCTTCTAATATGTTCAAGCACAACAGAACCAATTGCTTTTTGCTCCTGAATATTTGTTTTTGATTTTTAAGAAGTTCTTTGAATGAATGAACACCTCAACTGCAAAACCTAACTGGAGACTAAGCAAACAGAAGTTCACCATTACATATGGGGTTCCCACTCTTTAGAAAATTATAGATAGTTCATAATTTAACTAGGAAAATCACATTTGTAAGACATTTTTCCAATAATCCAGATGAGCATTTGCAGTTAAATCCTTTTGCTAAATGGATCAGAGAGTCACAGTAAGTTAAAAACAATTGACTAGTACTATTTGAGTATGAGGGTTACATAATCTATCGGGCAATTAAAAAAACTTGGTATTATCAAGGTGTCTTCTTCTGCAGTCTCAATTCAGTATCATAGGAAAAAAATCTTACAGAAATCATTAAAGTATTCATTTAGGAAACTGGCAATGGCTAGCAGATTGCCCATATGAACATTTATTAGAAGACACATTACCCAAACTCATGCACATTGTTAGAATGAGTAATAGAGGCTGAGACTAGTATATGTTCACATAGATAAAACAATTTTATTAACTACATTTTCAGAGTTCTTTCATGACAATTAAACTCCTGTAGCAATTTTACATTCCATTTTTAAGTTGAGATGAATCAAAACATGCATTTGTAAAGCTAAAATCAAACTGAAATAAAAATCTTCAGTTATTAAATAAATTTGGTGTTCTAATGCTTAGCTACTACTGGAAGAGCCAGAGAAAGTCTCTTACTAGCTTCACTGACTTCCTATTCTCATATTCCCAAGTGTAAAGGCTCCAGCCCACCACATCAGCCAATGGCTCAGACTGTCATTTTAATTATTACAGATTTGAGGAATGCAGTACAGTGATTACAGTGGCAGCTTGGGATCCAGGGGTCCAATTACTCACTGTGCTGTAGACAGGCTGGCTGACTTCTGGTTTTACTTCTCTGTACCCTGTTTTCCCAGATGGAGTAATAATAGATGGAACTTCAGAAAATAATTGAGGATAAATATATTAAAGGCTGTGTGTTACTCAGCAGCTCCAGTACCAGCACTGAGTAAGTACCTAAAACACAGGATTTTAAATGATTTTCCATCCTGATGGCTGCCTGCAGTGAAATGTTAAATAACACAATGAAATTAGGTCCTCAAGAAAGAATTCCTAGATGCACTGGGTATTGCAGCAGAATCTTGCCGTGAACTAAGAATGAGTGGGGGTAATGAGACTTACTGCCCCAGAATTATTTAGCTACTAAGCTCAATTCGCACACCTTTGATTTCAGCAGGAAGGATGTTTTCAGAGTGCTGGTAAAAGCACTTCAGTCTTTAGTTGGCTGCTTTTGCAAAGGTTCCGAGCAGCAAAACAACCCTGGCACCAAATGCACAGAGCTGCACAAACGAGCAGGTACTTCAGTGATACTTAAGCACGTGCTTTAAGCGAATAAAGTATTTAAGTGCTTTGCTTCTCCAAATCCACACTTTATTTGTGTCACAAATCTGTTCAGATGAATGGAGCAGCTGAGACCTCTTCACAGTTTTGATTCAAGCAGCCAAGACATTTTGAAGGCTCCCGTTGCAAATGTAGTTTCGAAAAAGTTAAAAAAAAAGGCAGAAAGGATCAGATGGAGGAGCAAAACTCAGCAATTAGTGGGTGAATTCTCCCACAGCTGCACTCAAAAGAACTTGGGAATCCAGAAGCCTTTTTGTACAACTAATTAATTTAAATAAAGTAAATCAGGCTCCTCTCCTACAACTGCAGGGTATCAGTTTGAGAACGCAAAAATAAGCTCCTTCCCAGGAGCCTGGCACATTATTCACTCCTCCTAGGCTTGCTGACTGGCTCCAAAAGACATTTTAAACATGGGAAGGATAGCCTAGCCCTCTCAGACAGCTCAGTCAGGAGAGGGCACATGAGGAATCGCGTTGCTCCTGCTGCTGCCAGGAATTCTGCAGAGGCTCCCGAGCCTTGGAGCCCAGCAGAGCTGGCATTCCCCATCCTGAGCTGGGGCTGTTCCCTCCAGGCTGGCACGGAGCACACGGAGCAGCATCGCTCCCTCTGCGGAACGCCCCTTGGATAATGCAGGATCAACAACAGCCACGGCTCCACGGCCAAATTCTGCACGAGCACAGCAAAGGAAAAGCCTTTCCCCTGTGTTTTCTGAAGCTGTGTGCTGCCAAGACCAGCCCTGACCTGACTCCTAAGTCTTGGATGACAGAAGGAGGTATTTTCTTCACTATGGGGATGGGGTGTGTAGACCCAAACCAGCCTGATGAGAACTTTCTGATTATTTTAGCAGTTCCAGTAATAGGATTTTGAAAAATAGTAGAGCAAGCCAATTCCATAACAGATGATGAAACAACACAAAATGATGCAAAATCTCCTCTTTTACAAAAGCACACAAAACCCTGAGTAACTGAGAAATCTTTAAGTCACATAAAATCTACAAAAACAAAGAACCAAGAGCACAGCAGGCACAAGACAAAGTTTCCCCTCTGAGAATAAGACCTGACAGACCACTGGACTGAAATGTTAGCAAACCTGAGTGGGGAAGAAAAAACCCAACTGTTCTCATGGTAGAGACTATTTAGATTTACTTCAGCTTTTAAGAGACCCTAAAATGTAAATGCTGATTACTGCTGCTGTTAATAGTGGCGCCACAGGCACTAAGGAAGGAAGGCTGTTCCTACACATTCCATTTGGGGTGTGGAAAGGGGGATTCAGTCACCTCATCTCAAGTGTCCCTCCACTCCTCAGATTTTCCGTGGGATTGTCCAGTTAGGAAATCTGTGAGTCACTCAGACCACGGAACACCACCCTGTGACAAGGACGAGGAGCTTTGGGATGGTATGCAATATTTATGGAGGGGGAACACAACATTTCCAGTGTGTGCTGAAATGAGGCATGGAAGTGTCAGGGAGATTTCCATTCCCACGCAGAGGGCTGCTTGGGGAAGCTGTGCACCCTGCCAGGAGAGACATGAAGTCAAAACACCCCAAACTGTGGCAAAGCATTGCCACATGGAAAACCCAAATTCTGAGCACTGCTGGTTACACTGAGCCTCATCTGATGCTGGCACTCAACCCATCCCCACCACATCTTCCAGATCGTGAAGAAGGCCACAGACATTTCTCTACAAGTTACATGTGACTTGTGGTTTTTTATATCTTACTTCTTAAAGATATCAGTAAGGAGTGGGAAAGAAATTGAAATTAGGAAAAAAAAAAAAAAAAGCCTTAACAAAAAGCCAAACCAACCAACCAAAACCCTACTTGAGAAATAAAAAAAAAAAATCCCCCATCCTACACCACTCCAAACCCAATAAAACTCCCAAAAGAGATGAAGTACATGGGAAGGAGGAAATGGGGAGCAGACAATTGCCCTGAAAGCTGACTTTGTGAAAGCTTTAGTAGCAGCTCTCCAAGGTTTACAAGTACACTTAAGCACCATACACTGCTTAATCCAAATCTAGCCTGCACGTCAAAACCTCCTGCTGGAAAGTTCTGCACAGTTCAGAACATGTGTGGTCATTTTTTGTGCTGTGACATTCTTCAAACAACAGCTCAGCCTACCTCAAGTATTTCTTACTCAAACAAGAACAGGGCACCACAGAAATGAACACTCCTACATGCAGAATACCCCATATCGTTCATACAACTTTTGATTCACCTGGTGTTTCACAGCCTTTTCAGTCAATTCCTTACCCAGACTCATGCACATATATTTGTTCTTACAAATACTACTAGAGGAATATTTATTTTTTTTTCCTCTAATGGTACTGTAAAGCACATCTTTGAGTTCACTTGTTGATTATGGTCTGTTAACACTCTAGCCATGAACTTAGAAACACATTCTCTGCCAAGTCTTTGCTAATCGTAAGGAATGAGGAAGAACAGACATTCAATTTATAAACACCACCAGTGAAGGAAGTAAGTATTTGACACCTAAACCTGTCCCATCAGTCACTGCTCAATGGTTCTTCTGCTGCTGAAGACAAAAAGGGCAGAAACAAAAAGATAATGCAGAGTTACACCCCCACTACACATTCATTAAGGACAGAGATCCAGAAACAGCACGTATCACTGAATCTCAACTAACCTGGGAAAGGATGTTGGTAAAAGCTCAGAAATACAGTGAGCAGAAACACTTCAGCTTAACTGAGTCTTCTTATTCAAGAGACCAAGAGCAAAAAACATACAAAAATCTATACAAAGACTTGTTTTCAGAACAGAAGAGGACAATATAAAACAGAATGGACAGAGGATGCACCTTTCCAATATTGGGTAAACCACTTGCCTATAAATAAGCAATTAAAAGGAAATTCAACCAGATTTCCACTCCCTCTGACACTTACAATACCAAATCACTGATTATGCAGTAAACTCCACATCAACTCCCCAGGAATGAAATGTGATTAATATACAGTGAAGAAATCAATGTCCTCTCCTGGGCAATCATGCTTTTGAGTTATGATCAATGCATGCAGATAATGCATTTCCACACAACTCTGACCTTCTGCTTGTTGGAGGGATCTAAAGCTACAGGCATTTATTGATAGCAGTGCACTAAAACAGTGTATTTCTTGGAATAACTATGTTAGGTGGTTTGGCATATTTTAAGTCACTTTATGTTATTTTAACCAAGAATTGGTTTCAGATGTCAAAGTGCAACAAAGGACTAAAAAGTAATGCACAGTATTTTATTGACAGTAATAGCTATGTTTCACTTGAGACCAAGCATCTCGTGGTTATGAATGAAAGGCACTTTGCAGACTTCTCAACAGAATAGGTTTCAGCTAACTGAACACAAATACACAGGAATTCCAGGCAAGGTGAAATACAGGATCCCAGTTACACAGCATTCAACTATATGTAAAACCCCCATAAATCCATGTTAGAGACCCAGATGATTTGTGGTTTGGGTTTTTTTTGGTTTGTTTTTTAAGAGGGGACACTACAGCTTCTGCTGTAATAGGAGATTTCAGTTTATTGTGAACTATGCTTACAAAGCTTCCTGTGGACATAAAAAAGGGCCATATACCTATATTTAAGTGGGAAAGGAAAAATATGTGTTAGTAAGATGGTCTCTACCAGCTCAATTCAAATTTTAAAAAATACGGTTTTTTAATTAGAATTTTTTTTTCTCTCCCAAATAGCAATAAAGCCAAGCAAAATTCAAGATAAAACGTAAGAAGCAGCTTTAGTGAAACCTTGGGAGAAGAGGTTCATAACATCATGTAAAGACTAAAGGACAAACAGTCCTTATCGTGATGCCAGAGTTAATCTAAAAACATTCATAACATAAATCCCTAACTAAAATATTAAAAGGACTTGAAGGCATATAGATGTATACAGAGATGATTGTGTTACCCTCACACACAGAGAACAGGACTGCACCTCACCCCTAGTCATGAGTCAAATCAGAGCAATTAAAATACCAACTTAACTCAAAACCAGTGAAAATAGTATCTACTGCCACAAAGCCATAGCAAAAACAACTGATAGCTGGTAAGGGGAAGTTTTTAACTATCCCTCCCTGTAAGGACATATATTTTGAAATAATTTCTTTAAATTTATGCTGATAATGGTGTCATGCATTTTAAGAAGACAATATACCACCACAAATTTGTGGAAAGGAAATGTTTTATGTCTGTTTTTAATGAGTTCTTCATGGAGAAAACAACTGCAAAGCAAAAACAAATAAGGCTACTTGTTGTTTGTTCCATTACTGTCAAGAGAGTTAAAACAGGTGCTTATGCCAAATTAAAAAGTATAAAATGAAGCAACATAGATGTGTGACTGATTTTTGAAGAAAGCATGTGATTTTCTACATAAAACAACATTACCCCAGTAATAAAAGACCTGCTAAAAATAAATCTATTACTCCACACTTGCACGTAAGCATTAGCTGATTTGGGACCCTATTTCACAATGCCTCTGAAACCAACAACCTCACTGAGGCTTTATGAACCTGTACGCCCAAAGTGTTGCACCAACCAACTCTGCTGCCCTGTGTGCACGTGTTTAAAGCAAGGGCTGTGCTCAAGAACCTGCTGAGTGCACATGGTACAAAGCTCCTACAAGGCAAGCCAGACCAAGGACCTCGTCAGAGTCCAAAGAAACCCCAAAGATCCTGCCAAGCATTAGTTTTGCAGTTCTCCTTGTGGAAACATGGACTTATGACTGGCACAAGGAAGGACAAAGAGCAGAGACTACTTTCACTGCTGAACCTAACTCAATGCCAAACAAAAACAATGGTGAGATGCTTGAAGAGAAAACCCACCTCCAGGCAGAAGGCCCATGCTGAATTTAGAAGAGTTTATTGGTGAGCTAAATATGTCTTTGTCAGAACCATCTCCTAAACAGAACTAAAAGAACAACAAAGTCAATGTCTTCAAACCCACTGAAATCTGAAAAGATGACTGAAAATTTAACTGACCCAAATATTTTAATTTTTATATTTTACTAAGGTATCCTGTGAAGCAGGAGTATAAACCCTATTAAACTGAACTTACTTTGTCCATCCCTAAAATAGATTTGACATAGAAACACAAACACAAGGTCAAGGTCACAGATCAGCAAGAAAGATTACAAAGAGGACTGATGTAAGAGCTGGCATTTGATCAAAGCTCCTGGATGTATCTTTTTTTTTAGTACACTGACCAGAAATATCACTACACTTGATCTTCTTCACATTGGAACATTACATGTTTTAGTATTCCCTACATTTAAGAGCAGCTGCTCTGTCCTTATTTATCTTGGTAAGAGCTATTAGGCAGCACAGCAAATAAACTAAGGGAAAGCTCTTATGTTAAAAGAAAAGGAAGTGAAAGACACTTTTTGCCATCCTTTTCACTCTATTCAGCCATTGCTAATATACAGTAAATTACAAATCTAAAACACATAGCAAGACCAGTGCTAGACAGTCACCTCAGGTTTTGGAGCAGTCCAAGACACTTATCTTGATATAAAAACTGTATATTTGGATGTGTACTTCCAAGCACAACATTTGCTTATTTATCCTAATTATCTGTGTGCACAGCATATATTTCTCAATTAACAAAAAAAAAAAAAAAAAAAAGAACTCAAGGTATGTGCAGAACACAATCAAACCAACCTCTTCTGTAATCAGGACATTTACCTCCTAGAAAGCTTCCCTAATGTTGAACGCTGAGTAAGTGAGCAGATTAAACACAGTAGCAACAGTTGAAACACTCATTAAAACCCAGCTGCTGAAAATAGTCAGCAATGAAAGTAATTTACTGATCTATCCATCCATCCATCCATCCACACATAGATACATTCTCAAAGCTTTAAACATATGCAGGAGAGTATTTTGGCTTACAGGTCAGGTTTAGCACATATATCCTTCTGAAGCCCAAACATGAGGAAGAGGTGTCTTGGGTGACACAATGGCACTCAAAGCTGCACTGCTGCCACAAAGTTTAGATGCTCATCATAATAGGTAGTAATTAAAAGAATGGTATGGTTTGTACTCTTAATTCTTAACCTCCACTTTCAACACCAGCATTGCTCTGATGTTAGTCTAGACATGAGTGGGAGCAACTTATATTTAGACAGAGATATGTCTATATATAGGACTGCTTGTGTTAGTGTTAAAGCTTTTATTGGAACCCATTTGGGGTGACCTGCATACCTCACTAGTATGTGGGCATCTTGGACATTGCCAGTAACACCTTCATGCCATCACATATCCTCTGGCACCTTGTTTCATCTATTCAACATTTCCCTCCATTTTTGCAGAGGTAGTACATGTGCAGCTCTCTACCTGTATGACTAGGTTGTCTCAGCTACTAATAAAAAGGCCTCAAATGAAAAAAAATGATGGGGAAAAAAAGGTTTAAAAACTTAACTCCATTTTGAAAATATCCTTCACAAGAATTAGGTTGTCACCCTTTTAAGCTATAGTATTGCCTGAGCTGCTAGGGCCAGACACAAATCACTCCTGAAGCCTGGGATGCAGCTTCCCAGCACTGTGGTATAGGTGCTTTTAACTCTGATAATGATTCATCAGATCTTAAAACAGTCACTGGTTTAAGATCAAATTGATTTAAGTTGTAGACCTCAGGGCAATACAATCCTGCTCTTCCTTAGTTCCCCCCTTCTGTAAACCCTTTCAGCAAAACGGGAGAAAAGAGGTGGTTGTTATTTTTTTTTTCCAAAGCAGAATCACTGTACTGAAGAGTTAGAATGGGAAAAATAAAAAAAAGTAAATCAGGCAATGATTACAACAAACGAGCAAGAGGTTCCTTCCACATCCACAAATCAGCAGCTTACTCTGAGAACCAAGCACACATGAAAATGTGTATGTATATAGGACATTTCACAACTAAAAACGTTCTAGAAAACACATCAGTTTATTAGCAGTACAGCTGCCCAAAATGTGAAACCCTAAGCAAGTATATTTGGAGTCATACAGCTTTTTTAAGTTTACAAACACATGAAAACTAAAATGCATGAAAAAGCCTTTGCTTTAACTGAGCTGTATTACAGTGAGTAACTGCTCATGCAGTGTCATGGCAAGTCTCCTCTCAAGCTTCTACTATAAAAACCCTCTTTAATCTTCACAACCAAATCTTTGATAAAGCCAGTCAGCAGCAGTTGTGGGTTTGGGTTTTTTCCTGTTAAATACAAGCTCACACTCTCTATACACATAACCAGCAGAAGAGAAAGGTTTCTGCTTGTTCTGAACTTTGGATCAAATCCCCCACTTTTCAAGCAGCAGGGATGTGCAGGCTGCTATCAGCAGCCAGTAGTGGTTTTGGCTGTGACACCATGTACAAAATATCTGAAATCCATTCTTATCCATTCCTCCTTGGAGAGCTGGAACAGGCATCTTTCCACACAGTGATCCAAACGTAAAGCACTTCAAGGGTGCTGTCTTTTCAAAGGGTAATGACAAACAGGAGTAAACAACCAGCCAATACAGCAATGACAATAAATACAACAGCTAGCACAAAGTACTTCTGGCCAATTTAGTAGTCAACAACAGTCCACAACAAGGGATTATGCTGAAGGACTGGATAGCTATCAATGCCCAATTCTGTAAAGGTACAATTTTTACTTATCTTTAAGAAAAAAAATATTGTCTGTGGTTATATTTACATGTGTGAAATGTCAAAATAAGTTTCTAATAATCTTAAAATACTGTATTGATGAACAGTGTAGTAGTAAGGTCTTGAACTCTGTACTTCCTTTTTACTTATTTTCCCTGATGTAAGTAGACCTATGAATTTTAATGGCATAATAAAATAATGGCAAGGTTATGCACACATGCAGATCTCTGTGTGAGAGAGGCATCTAAATGATGCCTCTCTCATGCACAGATTCAAGCTCCAGACATATGCAAACATTTTCAAGTTAAAACCACATGTTGATTCCAAATACATATTCAAGTTAGAGGCATATGCATAGGACAGAGGGGTATCTACCATGCTAAAACCCAGTAAACACATCACCAGTTTAAGCATCATGACTACTAAAAGCAAACTAGTTTTGAAATATTCTTCTATCATTCAGGATGCAGCACAGGATTTCCAAGATGTACAACATCAGTTATTTCAGTGTTGCCATTCCTCAAGTTGTCCAAAACACAAGCAACCATTTCAGGTGATTTGGTTTCCCACATGCTGGAAGTCTGGTATCACTTCATCATCGAATAAAATTGGTAACAATGAAAGGCAGTGGGAGGGAAGTGGTGTATTTCTCTCTGCAAATCTTGTCTCAGCTTTGGGGGAAGTATCTCAGAATTACAGTTTTAATCTATTCACTTAATGACTATGAAAGACATGTGGTGAGAGTGGGGGAAGTTGTCATAATAAAAGACCTAAAAGTCAAGAATCCAGCAAATAAACAGGTGAAACTGCACCAAAGCAGCTCAAGCCATGTATGATGTAGTATAAAGTCATTATCCAATAGTTATTATCTATAACCACAATTCTATCGATTCAGCTGATCAGACTTTGAATTATTTCCAGCTCACCCTGCTATAACAGATCTGGACATGGCTGACAGGTCACAACCCATGTTCTTTGTCTTATATAAAGCCATCTTTCCTTGATGTAACTAGAAGAGTCCTTTCCCAGCTCAATGTAACATCAATAAGTAACTCCAGTGTTTTCTAAATCAATATATAGTAAGGCCTTGTCAATAACCTGATTTTAAGTTTCACTGACTCCCTGCATTATTACTAAACCACTTTTTTTTTGTTTCTTCTCTTTTTCAATCTATAAATAATCTTGCTAAAGAAGGATGGTTTTGTTCAAATTCTGTTGCTCAATTTCATCAGTGACACCAAAAGAACTCAAATGAACACATTAACGTGATTTCATTCAACAGCAGTTAAGACTTGTGAGTACCTGCAGAATCTTACATAACCACAAACAACACCCAAATAGCAAATAAATGCTGAAGCATATCACATTGGAAAGGGAGGTACAGACAAAGAGGGCAACAAAAGAATACCAGAAAGAAGCCCATAAAAAACCCACAATCCAAAACATCTTCTCAAAGGGATTTCACGTTCTTAAAAGCATACAATTTAAAATCCATTTGTTGAGAAAAAGCCAGAAGTTCTGGGGGCCAGGTGAGCATGTCTTCAACCTCTCAGGAAACTCAGCAGATTTTTACCTGAGCACCCTAGTTAGCAATCTCAGGACAAGATCAGCACTATACAAGAATGTGAAATAAACCAAGTTCTAAGTGGGAATTCCTAAGAGGGATAAGGACCAAATCTAGTGCGAATGAGACACAGTTACCACTCCATGTCTGGGGAGAGGAAAAATACAGGTTAATAAACTTTTCAAGTTCAGGGCAGAAGCTCATACCTTTAAAATGTCAGTGCAGGATCTTTGAGAATCTGGTTTTCACTCCTCCCTGCCAAAAATAAATACATTATAATCAGGATGCAGAAATTTATGGTGGAAAATAATTATATTTCTACAGTAACAAGAAAAGTAATTCCGTTAATTCAGTATCAGCTCACAAAATGGAGCCTGTCTTACTTCTTAACAAGGTATCAACAGATTAATATAAAGTTTTTCCCAAAGCTGGTTATACTTGTAGTTGATTTGTGAGAGTATCAGAGCTTGACAAATGAAACTGAGCTGAGCAAGCTGGTAAAAGTAACCTGCCAGGAGAGAGGGGATAGCTCTCCTTGCCTGGTTAATACTACCCACCTCGTGAAAAAAAGCTGTCATCAGGAGATTATCTTTATTCTAACACTCCCACTATCCGTTTACCCACCATGACTAAAAAAAGCCCCAAACAAACAACCAAAAAGAAACCAAGAACACACAACACACCCATGGCACTACATTCTGCTTCTCTAAAATCTGACTCATTTTCTCCTGCTATTATCATCATTACTCTCAATCTTCCCTCAGCTCCCCACTTCCACAACCCACACTTGTGTAGAATTAATGACATCCAAAGACCATCCCACAATACACAAAACACAGCTGTTATTGTAATCTTTCCCCTGAAGACACTCTGTTCATATAACCCTTTACTTCAACTTTTCAATTGATTTACTCTTGCTCTAGATTAAGTTTAGAATTTCTCATCTGAGTTCTGTGGACATTAATAACTTTCATTTCTATCCACATAACCTAAGCACTTATTGTGTCCTTTTTCCTTACCCTTTTGTTTCCACAAACACTCATTTTTGCTGTAATACCCAGGCACCTCTCACACAGGAAATTCCATTACATTTCTGCACTGCTCCCCAGGCAAAGATCATCTGCACTCTGGAGGCTCTTCCCTCCTCTCCTCCAGCAGTAAATTACCAGAGCAAAAATTAATCCAAATCCACCAAAATACCTCCTGCAAGACCACAAGCCAAAACACAAATGATATATGTTGCTTGCCTTTCCTCATAGACTTGTTTGTTCCCTTTTCCTCATCATAGTCTATATGAAGTTTAAAATAAATACATCTGCACCTGTGAGATGCTGACAAGTTCAGCTGGACAGCAATTAAATGAAGCCCTAGAGCAACACTGGCCTCCAAAATCAGTATGTTTTCTCTTCCTCTTACAGAAGAAAAAATGCATTTATTGGTTTTGCAGTACAACAATACGTGCTGCTGTAATAGTAGTTTTCACCCCATACCTTTCTTTTACTACATATGATTAGAAGGGAAAGAAAGAATGATATACCCTAAAAGATCAACAGAACACAAAGACTAATGATAGGAAGAAAGGCCTAATAATGTACAAAAGGCCTGAAATATAATGTAGAAGGGCTATCATATAGCATCAAAGGACTCCCCCTCTCTTGAGCTGCTACTTTTTTTGCTACTAGTGAAAGCTCTTTCTCTTCTCCAGCTGGTACAATGACAATATCCCTAACCTGATGCAATCTGCTTTCACTTCAGAGGGCACAGAAGCAAGAATGACCAGAGAGTGAAAAAATACTGCTCCTGGGAAAGAAAGGAGATACACATTTTCAGAGATACCATAACTATTTAGTTACTTTTAATCATGACAGCAAACAACAACATGGATGAGGAAACTTTTGAGGAGCAAGGTGTGGGCTGAGGGAGCATCTGGGGTAAGCATAAATCCAAACCTCCTCCAAAGAAACAAAGGAAGCTTTCTGTGTCCCAGCTGCCTTAATGAAATAACCCCCTGAGCTCAAACAGCAGACTTCACCCTGCAAGTTTGCATTTTTTTGAACATAATTTCTTCACCTCAGACCAGAGTGGTTTGATTTATTTGGTCTACGTCTGAATTCTGTTTTACTGCAAATAAAACGTAACCCTTGCTTCCAATGTGGCCTCAGCATCTCTCTACTAAACCATGGAAACCAGAGTTTGCTCGTAGCACTTGGGAAGGTGAACAGTTTGGCTGACCAAGAATAACCTACCAGGATGCAAATTTCACTTGCCTTCTTTATATGCTGCCAGGTTTATGAGAGCAAGTCTGTCTGTGCTTGACATTTGGCATAATTACTATTGTAAAACATTTTATATTCCTGTAAATTCAGACTATGACCCCAAAGTGCTTACAAACTGAGATGAAATGCAGAGATAATGAAGCAGAAAGGAAAGATGTAGGAAAAAAAAAGTAGGTAAAAAGAAGAAGAAAGCATCAATGCCAGGAAAGATTGTGAGACTGATCAAGCTGCCTGACCAGCATGGAGTCCTGAACTGTAAAAAATAACGACCAGAAACAGCATAATGTAGGATACTGTACACTGTAAAACATTATAATCAATTTGCTTCACTAAAACAAAGCCAAAGGTGAAATTCCAGGTAGCATGGTCCCTAAAACACCAGCTGTATTTCTCTACCATGTTGTAGGGAGCATTTCCACTGAACTGCAGTAAACTTTGTCAAAATGCATGTGGATGGAAAGTCCAAAATTTTCAGAGACTTACACTATTTTCACTGGGATTTTGACCAAAGGAACAAGAGGAAGGATTGGAAGCTCTAAAACATCTTGATTTTGATCTGTTGCAGAAAAACAGGTGCGAGGGAAAGAAGGAGAAAAACTACTAAATTACTGCATATCCATCACCACTCAAGACCAAAAGCTCCACTTATATGGGGGCACGGTGGGTGAGATTCCAAAACAAAAATTAATGGACTTCAAACCATTCTTGCAATTCACTTCCAGATGTAAGATATAAAGTATGCACTGAATGCAACTTATTTTTGCCAGCTGCTTGGTAAGACATGAATGA
This sequence comes from Alethe castanea, assembly GCA_024734035.1. Classification (NCBI taxonomy): domain Eukaryota; kingdom Metazoa; phylum Chordata; class Aves; order Passeriformes; family Muscicapidae; genus Alethe; species Alethe castanea. Next base: position 10,233,176 of record JANRGV010000051.1, read on the forward strand.
GTCAAGAACATGAAGTAACAACAAGTTCCTCTTTGCTAATATATCTGAAAATATCTTTCTTGTCTTTTCTACAAATTCTTGTATTTCACTTCAGTTACTTTACTCACAACAAGTGCATATTTTTCAAGAGCAAGCATGATCCTTGCTCCTCACAAATAATCACAAGAAAGCTAATAGTATTTATGAAGTTCCTCTAATGCACATTAAGAAAATCCAGACTACTTGATAGGGATATGTATGCACAATCTTTGCCAATTCAGGTACTAAAACCTCCCTTGTTTAACATTTCTTTTTGTATAATTGGCAAATTTGATTATGAGCTTAATTTCTGCATAGTCAAGCTTATGCAGTCATTTTTAATTTCAAACTGGCTTGCACTCCATCATGACTAGCTGAATGCTACAAAAACCTTTGACATCATGATCTCATAAATCTTGGAGAACAGAAGAAATCCTTGAAGGAGCAGGGAACTGTTGGCAAGGTACTTCTTCAACTGCTGACTGTACTCTGTCAGCTGTAACTATGTGCAAGTGTCCACACTTGCAAATCACACAAAACATGCATCTGAACTACCCTTCCATGAAATTATTTTCTCTAGTAAAATGACAGTCACAGGTAGAAAAGCTCAGAAGAAGAAAATGTTTGAAGTTGACCAAGCATCAGGGGCTTTTTTGATGAAACATACAACCATAATTTAAAAACTTAATAATAACACCAATAAAAAAAGAATCTTGATGTACTCCACCACCAAGCTACAGAGTATAAGCAACAGAATAAATACAGAAAGGACTTTCATAGACTTATCCATTCACTACATGAATCCGGAAATAAAATCCCAAACTATTTTGGATTTGCGTGAACTACAGAATTAAATTATATATTGCTTATACATAAACTGAGGTCATTAAAAAACCCCACTCACAAGCAAACTAACAAGTAAGGGGCATTTCAGTTACCAAAGACCTGTTTCAATCTGACATCTAAATATCTGATGTTAGATGGCTGCTGCTATTCACAGACTGATCATAGTAATTTCGCTCCTCCGTTGTTCACCAGGACCTCTCATTACATGCACTGTGTGGGTCTGAACCATGTTGGAGGCTACTGGGTACTGTCAAAACTGCAAGGAAAAAGAGATTCCATCTTGGAACAAAACAGAACATTTTAGGAACATCCATGAACATATCACAGCAGTGGTTTAAAATATTGCTACTCTACTCATGAATAACAGCAAGGACAGGAGAAGATTGCTCAGTAACATGTTACCTTCATATCCATGGCAAATAAAGATTTTCTAAATTTCAGCTGAATTATAAGATATTTTCTCTAGTTTGTGGGTGTTTTTGTTTTTTGGGGTTTTTCCTCTACTAGTGAAACCTAACAACAGAAACTTGAGGAAACAACAGTGCTTACTACTAAAGGAGTAGGAATTGTACACTACAGTAAAGATCCTTCTCTTCCAAAACAAGACATGTTACTGGCACTCCCATCACTGTCAGGTGGAGATGCATGTCAATCAAATGCAGCAAATATGGGTTTTCCACTACACCTGCTGAAACAATGTTCTCTCCAACAAAACACCACCTCAGTACTGAACTAAAGTATCAGTACTGAACCAAACACAGATGATGGCATTGTGATCAAAAATATAATTCCACCAACTTTCCCTATTTCTCAGGGATCTAACACAATGAAACAGTCCTAATGAGCTGGGCAAGAACTATTACGTGGACTGGAGCTGCAAAGACCACTGCACAGCAGAAGCTCTTCTGATCCACTGATCACTTTCAGTCCCTTTCCTAACCAAGTACAATAAAATCCTTTCTATCCTGAAGCAAAGGTCTCTCATAGCCAAGTATGTCTGTACACATATCTGAGCACTTCCTGCCCAAACAGATCAATTTTTAATTCCTTGCCTTAGAAAGCTGTTAAAACCTGGCTTTTGTCAGTCCAATTCAGTGCAATATACTCCCAGCTCAGACGGACCAGAACACAGGGTGTGCACTCATCCCTGGTTCCACCAGAGAAAAGGCAGAACTGCAGCAGCCTGTACCAGCAGCAGGGCAGTGAAGGAACTGATGCTGCAGCAGCAAGTGAATCCAGACAGCTTTTTGTGCATGTGCTGAACTGCTCAGTGGTGCCTCTGGAATGCTGAATTACACCAGGCCTGACTGAGCATCCTCTACAAGTCTCCTGAGTAACCAGAACTAAGCCTAGGTGCAGAAACGAGTTTGCTCCCCCTCGGTAATCAATACGAGCATTTTTCCTGAGGAGTTTGTAAAAACTCAGATTCTAGCTTCAAAAGCTGGAAGTTTCCAAACTGACCAAACTCAGGCAATAACTTGGTGCCTATAGCTATTCATTTGTAGAACCTGCAGACACCTGCCACTTTGCTAGAGTGAGTGAAAATGGATCAAGCAGTTGCCAGTGGCTTAAACATCTAAATCTGGGAGGAGGGGAGACATCCCAAACCTTCTGATTGCTAATAGTCAGTGCCACTATTAGCCAACCAGTGCCAGCCAGTGACACCTGGTTGATGTTACAGAAACAAAGATCCAAAGGAAAAAAAGGTGTTTGGAGCTTTTAACAAGGTTTTATAAATGGCTTCAAGATAACAGATTGGTCAAAAAATTACTAATGATTTTCATCTATTCTAGATCATTTACCAATCTTGCACTAGGTAAGAGCTAGTATCAAAACCAGGTCCAAATTCTTTATATGATTTTAGAACAAAAGTATCTTAAAAACACACCAGAAGTTTGAAGTGCAGCTTTCTATTATCTACCACACCTGCCTCCTCCATGTCGTTTTTATTAACAGCTCCATTTCAACAGTTCAACCTGGCTCTGCTGCTGCAGATGCTTTGTCCAGTGGTCAGGAAAAAGATGCCAGAGAGTATTTCATCAGGCCTTACACAGTTCTCCCCCATCACCCCAACAAATTATCAGCAATGGACTATATTTTCTTGGAAAGTTAACCAACACAATAGACAGAGTAATTCCCTCCAGAGGTTTTGCAGCAGTCTCAGTTCAGTACACAAGGCCATTAACTACACAACTGCTTTTAGCATTAGGAGGATTCTGGTAGTGACAGCACTGGTTGAGTTAAGGCTGCCTTCAGTATCTGCACCGAAAATCTATTTACTTGAAGTTATGCAACACCTCCACTTCCTCTCTTCCTTATTATGGTAGAGCATAGTAACAAAAAGGGGTGGAGATGAGGAACAAGCATTTCACAATCTCAAGCAGGGCACAGCTACCTTTCAAAAACAGATCTAATCTGGAAATCACCTCTAAAATCTGCCTAAATTGACAATACCACTCAAGCACTAACTCTTACTTAAGATTTAGATTAAGTATTTCCAGAGGAAAAGCTGTGTAATACAGGCAACCAATGCTGAAATCAACTGCGTATTTCCAATATAAGCAAGAATTGTTTTCAAAATCTTATTT
>JANRGV010000051.1:10236637-10249509 GCA_024734035.1 Alethe castanea
GGTTTTCTTCCTCATTTGGTGGTCTTCTCCATCACCCTACCTACAATACAGCAGTCTACCCCAGGCCAAATTGTATTCCAAAATTCTCATCAAGATTCTAATGTCATCAGTCATGCTTCATCAGTAAAGTTGTCAGTAAAAATTTTAATTCAGCAGACATCCTTCTACTTACCATTAAAAAAAACCCAAAAACAAACCCCACCCCCCAAAAAAATTCCAAACAAACAAACAAAAAACCCAGAGCAACCAAAAACCAAAATCACAGGCTGCCCAAGCGGATATATTCCATGGCACTAAGAAAATCAAGACGAAAGAAAACATAGCACATCATCAGTCCTCTTTTAATTATGATCTGAAGAGTCTACCTCATATCTCTCATGATATCCTGAGAATTAAGAAAAAACAAAAGGAAACAAAACAACCACAATTCTCAAAACTGGCTCTTCTCAACAGAGGAATTATAAGAAGTCCCAGAGCAGTCACAGCAATCTTGACTGGTAAACTGTTTTCAAGGACTTGGATTTAATCATATGTCATTTTCTTTTTCTCTGATCATTTATTTAAAGTCATAGGTTGAATTATTTATGAACAAAAGTTAATTGCATTGAAATGCAGTATTGCCCTGTATTTATCTAACACCTTCTTCAGAACTCAACCTACTGTCACTAACTAGTTAAAATCTACAAAAAATGAATACAGAATTTGAGATAAGGATTAACCATTTCTATAGCATTACTGAAATTCTCTTTCAAAGCCTGGCTAAATATGATGAAGTCCCTGGATCCTCCCCTCTTCTCTGTAAATTGTGCAACTGTTTCTACCAACTTTTGTTGTAGGTATGACACGTGTCTGTATTAAGAAAAAGTAATTCAGGAGAAGAATAGCTTATTCACAAAATACTTGATTTGAATAAGTAAGTTTTGTAATAAAATAATTTGCAACTAAAGTCATCATATTTGAGTCCAAACAGTCACATCACAGAGTCTCCCAAACTGGGGGTCTTCAAAAATTTTCTTAGCAGTCAAGGGATCTCAAAGATCAACAACTTGCATGTACAAGGCTGTATTCACACTCTTTGCAAGGTGTAAAATGGAAGCTCAAGGGTACACTCACAAATATACCCCACATCCATAAAGTGTTAATCTTAAGTCAGCAAGGCCATATGACAGAAGTAACTATTACAGTGCATGACTGCTGCTCAGCACACAGCGTTTTCCAAGTCTCTCATTTCCTTAAAGCAACTCATTTACTTGTCACCTGCCAGGACAAAGAGTAGAGAGAGGATTTCACAAATACCTCTGTGGCTTGTGCGTGGTGATAACACACCAGGAAAGATGGATTTTCATTTTCTCATCAAGTTATTAGATTAGGTTTACACGCAGATTTAAATGCCCAGGAGGAGTCTGCCACCTGTCCTAAACTTAATTAGTCAGGAATGTCTGCATGAGAAGAGCAGATACTTCAGATGTTTTGGAGTGACCACAAGCAAACATCCAAATAATCAACAATGCCAAGAACGAAGCACTAAGCACAGCCCTCTGTGCAACAGCCTGAATTTTATTAATGGAGTGCTTCATACTTCCCACACAACTGACATCAGCTGAGCATCTGTAAAACCAGAGAAACAACTGTGTAAAGTCTACGACTGGGTTAAGGAAACCAAGAGATCTAGATTTCCCATTAAAATAGGAGTGCATATTTACACTTTACTAAAGGGGGTGGTGTGGGTGTGTGTATGTATTAGATATGAAGACTCAAATCCTCTAAGACTTTTCCTCAGCTTTGTTCTTGAGCTGTTTATCACAAGCACAAGTTTATCATAGCAGCACATCTAAGATTCGCAGGTTTTTGTACCTCCCCTAACCCCCTCACATACCTCCCCCCACCACACACATAGGACCATCACAGCACATTAATAATGAGGAAAAAAACAACACATTTTCATTTAAAGAGGCAAACACATCCATGTTCAAGTATATTTCACATTAATCATCTTGCAAAAAGCTAAACCCAAACCCCCTTAAAACATTAATTACAATTTTATCTGTGTAGGTATGTAGCAACTACTGACACTGATGAGAGTGACTGAATAGAACACAGAGAATTCAGTTAATCATCTCCTTACGCTGCCATTGGCACAGAAATTTGTCTCATTAGCAGGGGCTACTTAGTTCACTGTAGTAAACAAAGCTGCCGATACGACAGCCTCACTCACACACTTTTCATTCATTCACATATTTTTCTTTCCTTAGACTTCTAGCATGTGCCACAGAAGAGCCGACTGTTAAACATTCCTGGAGTGTCACAATATGTAATACAATAAAACAGATTACAACCATACCTTTCTTTCACAGCAGTGGTGCCAAGCACAGGTACACTGTAGCAATCAATTTGTTCTGCAGACAGTAAGGCTTTCATAGAATACTAATGCAAAATCTCTTTTCTTTCTCCTTCGACTTGACTCCCCAAAGCCTGGGTCCTGACCAATACAAGGAGGAGGGCAGAATGTCTTCTGCTGAGATAACCACAACTACTAATCAAGTATACGTGTACAAGGGCACAGGATTAAACCTCCACCGGGCTTGACTCGGGCACCGAGAGCAGCTCAACACATGCACAGCAAGGTCAGAATTAAACACACACACACGCACGCACGCGCATCTACTTGAGAGAACTAATTTATCACACTTTACCACTGACGGCTTTTTACCTCAGGGGAGTAAAATTACATCCTGGGGAACTGACGAGCTTCAGACACAACAGTTTCCCACAACAAATCAGATCTCCCGGAGAAGGGAAGAGGTGAATGCTGCTCTCCTGGCTTGTCAAGAACTCTGTGCACAGCAGGCTGTCTGTGCCTGTGTCTGTGTGCAGGTGAGGGCACACCTGTGTGTGACACACACTGCCAGGCATTGGCTGTACCACAACCACAAAGTTCAAAAACAGCCACTAACTCCCTTCGAGACAGTTCTCTTTCTGATTATATTTATCTTTACCTCTTCACATAATCAATCTATCAAGTCTAATTACTCCAGAAGAAAGCATTTTATTATTGTCTAACATAGCAAATGTCAAACAAGCTGTTCATTTACCTTGAAGTTTATTAGCATAGAAATGCAACATGAAGATGCTCTCAAAACACTGTCACTTGTATTCACAACATTTTCGAAAACCCACTTAGCAGGTTTTTATTGCCTAGCATAGTTGGAGACTGTTTTAGCTCTTAAAATAGGCAGGGCATTATCTTAACTCTATCGCCCATGAGCTGATATAAATAAGACTTTTTCTTTAAACATCCAATTTATATTTAACTTTTCTCTTTGGTTCTCTTTAAGTAAAGACTTTTTCCACATCCCAGTCATATGTACATATGTGGATACATGTGTTTTCATTGAGGTTCATATATCTGCCTTTCAAGGAGTAAAAAGTAAAACATTTCAAAGCAGGGATTTTTTTTCCCCTCTCATTAAGTTCTGCCCTGTCATGCATCCTTCCAGTACAAGCAGATACACATTTTACCAAAAACATCAAGATGAACCCTACAAATTATCATCAGCGGAGTTTTACCAACACTGTTTTTGCACACGATCTGAATTGAGAACACTGCACGAACGCTCCCCAAAATAATGCCTGGCACTTTACCTAGGACAAATTAGCAAAACATTTTTGAAATATCAGTGTCTTTGCAGAGACACCGGCGAAAAAGCAGCGTTAATCAATACTGATGAGTTTGCCCTTGACACGCTGACCGTGTCACCGGGCTGTTGTCATGTGATATCATGTCATTTCCCCACCTGGCTCATGACCTTGTCCTTTAAATGACCCAAAGCTTCCCTCAAGTAGCAGGAGGCCCCTCCCCGCTGCCTCAGCAAGGTCGAACGGGTCAGCGTGTCCTCATCTATAATCCAGCACCATTTGTCAGCAGGGAGGCTGGAGGAGGCAGGCTTGCTACAAGGGGAGAATGCCCAATTAGGCAGCTGTCACACAAAGCATAGGCTGCAAAATTATCCCCTGTCAAAAGAAAGAGCAGCTGCGGGTGCCAATTACAGCAACCTTTCAACCCTTTAGGTACTGGAAACTACACAGAAGTAAATGAAGTACAATTAGTGATAACAAATCGATGAATTAGGACAGTAAATTAGAAATTACTAGCAGGTGAGCTTAGGTCTCCCATAATATTAAGGGCACAGCACACCCCGGGCAAGGGCAGGAATATACAGATTTCACAGAGCACATCAGCTTTGTCTCATCCGTGCCTTCCTTGTGTGGAGCCTGTTTCCCTCTCTCGTTTTCTTCTCACAAACCTCGCCTGAGCCAGATGGTGCAGGGAAAGGAAAAAAAAGAACACCAACCCAAAGAAGAAAGAAGTTGTAGCACCCGATCTTCCCTCTTTATCCTGGCAAATGCAGTTTCCTCCTCTCTCAGGAGGGCCTCAGAGCCAGCACAATCTCTTTCTAGTAAGCATGCTCCTAAAATCTGACATTTACTGCACCGCAAGTTCCAGCTGAACAAGGTTTACCCTCCCCCCCCAAAAAAAAACAAACAACCAAAAACCAACAAAACAAGAATAAAAACAACCGGGAAAAAAAAAATTCCCTCAGTAAATTTTATGTCAGTTACCCTCGAAACACTTAAATATGAGTTAAATGCTAGACTTTTGATGACAGGGGAAGACTAATTATTTCAGTTCTCAGACAAATCATGCAGTGGCATCTCTGAGCATATACAGAGCCCAAACTTTGCAAGCAAAGTTTATACTCCATGATTTTTTTTGCCTTTTTCCTCTTAGTGAACCACTCACAAGAGTTTTTTAGCCCTGACTATTTTAATAAGCAGACAAGCTGGAAAGTTACTGTGTGCTGGCACCAAAAGGCAGGTCCTACAGACCATAGTAAATCCAGCTCCTCCTCTGGTGCATCAGGTCAATCCTTTTAACAGGAGAGTGGATACCTGAGGCTCTGCATGCCCAAGACAACCACAGAATAGTGGTCACCTTACCAGCCCCTGGCATTTACAGAATAAGCAGCTTAGAAAACAGAATAAGGAAAAGAAGAATAGGAGTATAGGATTAAAAGTATGAATAATTAACATACAACCACATCAAACCATGGTTGAGACAGTGGTACCAACACTTTTGCATTTAGGTGCTTCAACTCAGTGACAAGCAAATTTGAAGAACAAAATTCAAATTCCAAGATGCCATCTCCTTTTCCCAGCCAGCTCACAGTCATTTCAAACTAAGTGAAACTGCCATTTCTTGTCAATTTTTCCATTTCTTATTCCCTAATCCCAAATCCACCTTTAGTATGTTCTTATACCTTGCAACTATGCTGAGCACTGAGGACAGGAGTCCAGAAGTCCAGAATCCTCCCAGAGGCAGTTCTGAAAAATACCTGTATTGCACTATATTTCATACATGTACTCACACATGCATACATATATTATGCTAATACATTAATCAAAATATGAGATGGAGCAGAAATTAAGCCACTGATCTCCAACAAGCTATTTGCAATAGACCTCTTGATCTCTAGCCAGCGAGTATTCCACTATTTAATAAAAAAAAAACCCTTGCTACCATAACTCTGAAAAGAGACAGGATAATAAAACACTAACTATAAATAGATGTAAAAAATGCTCATTTAACAGCAGTTGCAATAATGCTCATCAAGTTTGACATTTCCTTTTGAGTAGCATATGGAAACTGTAGGGTACTGAAAGAGTTAATGCGTTTAGAATTCAGTTTCCATCATACTTGGGTGACTATCTCTTTAAATAATTTAAATCCTCTCCATCAACTACAAAGCTGTTTTGAAGCCATTTAGCTTTGTTCTTTACATGTGTTCTAATTAAGAAATGACCTTGTCATCACACACACCAGAAATCCTGGATTATTTCCTGCAGCAAAAATCTACGAAGCCAAAAAAAAAAAAAAAAAAAAAAAAAAAAGACAAAAAGAAAAAATATATATAATTTTTCATTTAGTGAGGAACTGAGGAAGTTGTTGGTTGGCGGAATGCTGAGGCAGTTTCACCGCATAATTTCTGTGTGTGTGTGTTGCTGAATGTCACAGGGCGGGTTAGTGTGACCTTGAGCTGCATCAGCAGCACAGCAAGGGTCGAGATGCCTGCAGGCGCCCTTGTACTGGATTTGCAAGACAAAAACCTTCAAACTGGCTGAAGGACATCTTAAATCTCTTCAAAGGTTTTCCCGAACTAATCTGGGCTGCTCTTAGCCGGATCTGTGCCAGTGTGAGAGGCAAAATTAAAAACAAGGTCTTTGACAGGATGCTGTCTCCTCTTAACCCTTGCCGTGCAGGCGGCAGCATCGCTGGAGGGACGCTCTGGAAGGCACCGGGGGAGGCTCAACCTGCAGCAATTCTTTCATAACACAATTATGTAAGGCACCACTCACTCAGAGCGGGGCTCTTCCTCCCTGTGAGCACCCAGAGGCTCCCAGCACTGCCAGCCCATTTCCTCAGCACCTGCAGGGACACAGAGCTGCTCCCTGCCCCTGCTCCCTCCACAAATACCCTGGTGAAGATGCTTTTGCCAGGTGGAAGCATGCTGTGCATGCTAAGGCCAGGCAGGTAAGGAGGAGGAGGGTGAGGAACATGCAGATGGTTGCTGTGGCAGGCATCAAACACATTTTAGGAGAAGAAATTAAAAAGTGACCGCTTCTCATCCTAACCTGTGATTTCCTTCTCAGTCATCCCGAGCCAAGCAGGAAGCAGCGCAGGGGGTATTAACATGGGACAGCCCTAGAAAGAGCTGGAGAGCATGACTGTACACACAGGGGAAACAAAAAACAAATAAACCAATTGCCCAGCCTGCCTGTGACTGCTCATCACCCCACCAGTGACACAGGCAGAGATAACCTCTAGGAAAAGCCCTAGGAACACATGGTTATTCTACAAAACCACAAGTGGATTTAGCAGCTTTATTCAAACACAACTATGGGTCTATGGGTACATCGAGGGGATGGGTGCTTCCTTCTCAAGTGTATTTGCACACAGAACTGCCAACTCCCCCTCCAGTAAAATTCTGCCAAGTAGGAGAATGCCTAGTGAACCCCACATCTGAATGTGGAGAAAAAGGCATCACCACGTTCCCCCCATCTGTTTGAGTGGTGGTATGTTGTTGGTCAGATTAAACTGTCAGCCTCTACAAGGGAAAAAAATAAATACAAATGGGTTAAAATAACCTCAGCTTAATCAAAAGGAGCCAGCATCACACTTCAGAACTAAATTTTACTGTTTCTAGGATATCCACCCGGCAAGTCCTTGAAGAGAAAAGGAAGGAGTCATTCACACCAGCAGAGGGTGTTGTGATTCTTCTCTGCTTGAGCACAGAAAGCTTCCTTTAGTCTGGTTTTGTACAGTCATTTTCTAGGCACTATAGTCTGGTACACGGTAACAAAACACATTTTAGTTTACTGAAGAAGGACACAGCTTTGGCAGTTATGTCACAACTGCTATAACACTACCCTTCACCTACCACTAAAATAGATTCACGCCCTCACTCCCAAGAACCACAGCTCCTCTCACAAAACACCCTCCTTGTTAGGCGGCTTTAACAATTTTAAGCATTAGTTTTTCACAGTGGCAGTGCCTTTTGCATCAGCAGAGGAGGAACTTGCACCATACAGATGCTTTTCTAAGGTTTCCAAGGCATTTGTTACACCTGGACAGAAAGCCACAGTGTTCCCACAGCAGCTGGCTGTCAGAAGAACCCCTGTGATTATTCAGAGCAGTTTCAGGAACTGTTCTGCCCCAGAGGCTCCCACGCCTGCTCTGCAGCCCCAGGGAAACAGGAGGCTGGGGGTGGCACACACCTTCCCCAACACATCACAGACCCATCAAATGGAGACTGACCAGACCCACACCTGGGGATTCACTCATCTTTCTGCACAAAGGTGTTCTTCCTGCAGCCTTTCAGTGGCAGGATACCATACAAGCAGCCAATTGTGGGGGGTTTAAAAGAAGAAAAAGAAAAAGTTTAGCCACTTGGTCTATTACACAATTATTGCAGTACTGCATCCTATGCTGTGCTTCCTAGAAAACTTCCCAGTTTACCCCAATTACCAGGAAGAGGGATCAGAACAGACCAGTAGAAGCAGCTCCCATGTTACATGTTAGCCTAGCAGAAAACACTAAAACAAGTTTTCATGATATGGCCATGCAACATCCATGATTTCTTAAGTTTCTCCAACGTGTAACAAGACACATTATGATTTTTCCAAACACCAAGTGTTGTGAAAACCCCCCTGAACAAAAACAAAGAACTCCTATTGCAATGTTCCAGCTGAGGAGGGTGACTCAAAGATGCAACAAAAGCTTTCAAGCCACACAGTTGTTGCTGCCAAGTATGGGACACGTTGTGTGGCCCTGCCAAAACTAGAAGCCAAAAGCCAAAAATACAAATTAGCAGCTTTCTTCCAGGGCCACAACAGTTCAGTAGAAACTTTCCAAATCAGGCTGTCCCTAGGAAGTTCAGACAGAAACAGTGAGTGCAGTTACACAGCACCAGCACACCCACCCACCCAAACCACAGCCATCGTGACAATGTCACATCTGTGAGCTGGACAGTCACTCATTCCTGATGAAAGTGGTCTTTGTGACTACAATTTCTCAAGGATGGCAAGCTGCAGAGTGAGGCTGTTCCCTGCCTGTTCCTACCACAGGGATACTCACAGCAGTACACACAAGCTCTATCTATAAAGGACAGGAGGAGCATTTTACAGACCACCCAAATACAGATTGCCCGCTCATTCTTAATTCTGCCATTTTCTAACTTGCTTCTGAATACACAACATTCATATTCTTTAAACCAAAGACTTATTTCGCACACAGTGAAGCAGAAAAAAAGACGGCAGAAGCTAATATAACGTATTCTCTTTCTACTTGGATGCCATCATTAAATAAAAAAATATCTGCTAAGGATGCTACTGACAAAGCCATTCTCTTGGAAATATACATCCTATCAGCCTTTGCAGAAACAGTTGAAAAATCGTGTTGTGACTGACCACATCTCCCAACATTTCTGGCCTAACTTCCCAGCAACACCCAAAGAAGCCCTTGGTCTACCAGAAAAATGAAAATTATTACTACTACAAAACATTAGGTATCTCTGCTTTGTAAGAAGCTTTAGCAGTAGTTTTTTAGTTTTACGTATGCTCAATATAGCTGGCCTTCTTATACTAGTATGCAATAACTGACTTATACTAGTATAAAGTAAACTAATATTGTAATTACTACCTGAGAGCAACACGTAAGGGCAAGAAGTATGGAAAAATGTATATTAAAGTGATTTAATACTGTGATCCTTTCCATATTCTCCCTATGGAGAGCATCTATAGGAGGGCCACAAGGATGGTGAAAGGTCTGGAGGGGAAGCTGTATGGGGACTGGCTGAGGACACTTGCTCTGTTCAGCCTGGAGAAGAAGAGACTGAGAGGAAATATCATTTTGGTCTTCAGCATCCTCACAAGGGGAAGTGGAGAGGCAGACATTGATCTCTTCTCTCTGGTGACCAGCGACAGAACCTGAGGGAACGACCTGAAGCTGAGTCAGGGGAGGTTTAGGTTGGATATCAGGAAAATGTTCCTCACCCAGAGAGTGGCGGGGCACTGGAACAGCTCCCCAGGAAAGTGGCCACAGCCCCAAACCTGACAGAGCTCCAGAAGCTTTTGGACAATGCTCTCAGACACATGGTGTGACTCCTGGGCTGTTTTTCACAGGGCTGGGAGTTGGATTCTATGGTCCTCAATGATCCTTCCAGCTCGGCGTGTTGTGTGATTGTCAAATTTTCCAGTAAAAAAGTGTTATTAATTTCTAAACAGCCTAGATAATGCCTGATAGTTTTTGTTACTTTGGTATCCTTCAGTCATTCTTACTTAACAAGGTAAATTTTCCTACTTTTCTTCTCCAACAATAAATTTATCCTGGAAAAACTCAATCTGTTGGTTTTTTTTTTAAGAGACTGTTATATTTAGAAGCCTTCTTCTGTCCCTAAATAAACATACTGGCATTCAGACTTGTGGCTGATAAGTGAGTGTTAAATTCCTCATCTTGTATATCTTGAATAAATGCTATAGAGTATTAGTAGTTGAAAATGAGAATTATTTTTCCTTTTTAGGAAACAGACATATATCTTTCTCTGACAAAGAACTGTAAGGACCAGACTCTCTCCTGTTGTAGACCTTTAACAGTTGTACTTAGGGACATTGTAGTGAAGAGTGACTCTGAGTTCCTCTCAAATACAGCCTCTCAAGGTTTACTTAAGGGATCAAAAAAAATTTCCAGCTCCTTCTTGCCACTAAACATGTGAGTTTGAAACTTTTTTTAAAATTGAATAGCTTTGATTACACAATAAAAGTGAATTTTGTCCATTAGTATGAAATAGTCAAGGAAATACCCTCCAAATAGATATAACAGAGAGGCCTGATGGTACAGTCATTAGAGAATATTTTTCTAGAACCTACTGGGAATCTTCAGTGTTTTGGAGAGTTTCACAGGCCATGGTGAGATAGTATAGATTCCCGTGACCAGTGTGCTATTTGCAATCTAAATTGGAGCAAAGGATTTCAGTGGTGCCAGTGTTATCACCACGAATCCTCTCAGGCAAAAATCTCCTGTCCTCCACCAGCATAGACATGATGTGCTGTATTCTTTTCTTGCATCTTTGCTATTCATTATTGTACTCTGAACAGTCCCATGGTTTTGTTTTTCAGGCCAGAAGGTGTGCTATGGTGCCTTCAAGCATTCGTGTTACAAATTAGCCTATTTCCAGGACTTGTCTAGACGCGTGGGCTTCCAGGAGGCTCGCCAGGCTTGTGAGATCGATGGTGGGGCTTTACTGAGCTTGGAAAGTGAAGCTGAGCAGCAGCTAATAGAAAACATGCTGCAAAACCTCACCAAATCAGGCTCTGGGATTTCTGATGGTGATTTCTGGATTGGGCTGTGGAGAAGTGGCGATGGACTGGCCACGTCGAGTGCTTGCCCTGACCTCTACCAGTGGGCTGATGGAAGCAAGTCACCATTCAGGTGAGTGTGTGAAACTGATTTTTGAGGAGGTTTCAGGGAAGGGAAGGCAGCCAAGCCTTGCTTGAAGGCATGAAGTTTGTAGCATCTCTCCCTTGACTTCTCCAGATGAAGGGTAGCTGACAATCCGGGTTTTGGATTTTGAATCCTGTGATAGGATGGCATTTTTTGACTTCGGCCTACAAATTTATTTGCTCCCACCCACAGTTTGTGTCTGCATGATGTTTAGAGGTTGTTCTGTCACTCACAGAGTCTTTCAGGTGTGGTCTGAAATCAGGCTGGTAAATTCTGCAAGGTTCTGGCCAACTCAAATCAGAGAGCCAACCACAAAATAAATTATTGTGAGATGCTTAGCATAAATTGTTTTGTTTCTACCCTTTTTAAAAAGCCTTTAACTTCCTGATGAAGCCAAAGGCCAGAGTAGCAGCAACTCACTGAACTCAATACATGGGAACAGATAAGAATCTAATAAGGAGGAAAGCAGAGCAGTAGGGTGTTATTTCTGTAGAGGTGCTTTGATCAGAATTTTTTTAAGATTCAGCTTGGGCCTTAAACTCCTTTCACAGAAGGGTTGTGGGAAATGCAGGATGTCTTTGAAGAGGTTGGGACTGTTTTGGTTGATATTTCTTCATTGACGCAAACTCTTTTCTTTGTCATCCTGATGAACCTTATCTTCAAAAACTAGAAATTGGTACACAGATGAGCCTTCCTGTGGAAGTGAAGCCTGTGTGGTGATGTATCATCAGCCAACTGCAAACCCTGGTCTGGGAGGGCCATACCTTTATCAATGGAACGATGATAGATGCAACATGAAGCACAATTTTATCTGCAAATATGCCCCAGGTAGGTAAAACTGAAGTTATATTTCACTGGTGGGATATTGTCTTAGAAAGACAATTGCCTCTTGGTTTGTGAGAGAATCTTCAAGTATGGTTTGGCCTGTGGTACTGATTCCTTTGGTGTGTGCCTGAGCTGGCATTAATATGTCAATAACAACTACTAAAATACATTTTTAATGCATTTAAATAAATGTTTTCAAAGTTAGCTTCTCCATCATGAATTCCTTTTTTTTTTTTTTAATTAGTTAATTTATTCCCTTGCTTCACAAAGTGTTTGAAGTGTACATTTTCTACATTCTAGGTAGGATTACAAAGACATCTCTTGGTCCTTCTGTAAAAATTATTGTGCTGTCTTTGTAGTTACAACCCTGCCATTTTATACCAACTTATGTGTGGTGGTTGTTTCAAAAAGTTATGGCTTGAAGAATGAAGTCCAGAACAGCATGGAAAATTTCTGCATTCATGCATGTAGACTTAGAGATATGAAAAGCAGATGCATGCTAGTTGAGATGGTGACAGAAAAAACAGATCTTAGGCAATTTGGCTGTACTTTCAGACATGACATAAGTTCTGTATATGTCAATAGAGGAAAAGTAAACTATAAACCAGAAAATGGTGCAAAACCAGAAAGGACGTGAAAAGTAAACTTTGCAGTTTGAGCCTGTAACATTTTCTGTTCTTGGCGGTACTTAAAGTAAATGAAAACATGTTTTTCAGCAGGATCATGCAAATGTTTTCAAATAATTTTTGTGTGTTTGTTTTTCAAAACTAAGCTAAAAGTCAGAATGCATATGAAATTATGGATTTATTTCACTTATTAATTAATAAAAACTCAAGAGGTGGCCCATGGGATTCTCAAGAGATTTAACAGACGAAGTCCAAAGTGCTGCACCTGGGTCAGGGCAGCCCCAGCAGCAACCCAGGCTGGGCATGAGCAGATCCAGAGCAGCCCTGGAGAAGGCCTTGGGGGTGCTGTGGGTGAGGGCTGGACA
>JANRGV010000051.1:10250703-10356701 GCA_024734035.1 Alethe castanea
GGCCTGTTGCGCTCGCAGGCTGCCGGGCAGAGCGGCGGGGCCGGGGCTGGGCGGGAGCAGCGCGGGGTCCCGACCGAGCCCCCCGCGGGGAGATGCTGCACATGCCCGGCGTGACCCTGCAGCGCCGGCATCCGCGCCTGCCAAAGGTGAACGCTATTTCCAGCGAGTGACGCGCTCCTGCTGGAGTGAAAAAGTGCCGGGTTTGGGGACTCGTGTTAACGTGCATCATGGAACGGGGTTAAGGGAATGACGGCGCTTACCAGGCTCTTACTGTGCGCCAGGACTCGAAGGAGAATGTTTCTCTGTCAAAAGAAGAAAAAAAAAAGGGATACCTTTTAAAGCTTTCCTTCGCTTAAGCTGAACTGTCGAGAGAAATGTCTAAAATTAAATTGTAAAGCTTTTAAAATGATATGTTTTAAAGGTAATTTGTAGGTTAACGCAGCTCTTAGTGGTATGACTGTTGCCTCTTCCCTGATTTTTCTTAATGTTTTAATGGCATGTAGTGCCTTCATAAGAGGATAAAGGTATATGTGCTTTGGTGTAGTCGGTGTGGAAGTTAAATGGCTGCAGCCGTAAGAGTGGACAGTGGGAATGTGCTGATGAGGGTGTAATAGATTAAAGTGGTACAACTCGCATTTAAGAAGCTTTTTTGGAGGGAGGGCGTGTCTGGCCGAGGACTGCTCTCATAGTTGGAAGTAGTTAGCAGTGATTTTGGCCGCTTCAGCAGGAAGGCAAGGGCTGAAGGGACTGATTTCGTTCCTCTCTCAGTGTTTTCAGTTGGAGTGTGCTCGCAGGTGAATTAGCAGATTCGCTGCTACATGTGCCTGCTGCGTTTGGAAACGGATGTTGCTGCTGTGCATCTGACAACTTCAGTGAACAAGTTTATCTTTTACAAAACCTCTTGTCAGTGGTTTACTTAATATATTGTAATTATCACATCAGATACATAGTGCCTTCTGGACCCTGATCAGTGCTGCCTATTTGTGCTTTCTGACAATAATCCTGAAGGGGAAATGTTAGTTTTCAGCTAAACTAGAAGGATCCTTAGTTTTCCTAAACTACTGCTTGTGGGTCAGTAGTTCAGAATCACTTGGGCTTTAAATCGAAGATAAGCCCAAAAGGAGGTTGAAGATTGGTTATGGTATATACCAGGTAATCCATGCTGCAGTAAAAAATAAAGCCAGCAATAATTCTGAAGTTGTAATCAGCATCTGTGGGTGATGGTCACTTTTATAAGTGTCAGAGAAACTGAATAAAACATCAAGTTTTTTTCATGGCAGGGATTTTTTTTTTCTTTAATAATTATTTCTGTTGAATTGTCTGCAGATTATTTCATTGTCTGCAGTTGCTTGTTACCTGTTTTATCCTGAATTGCATGCATTTAGGAAATGAGGGGAAGGCAAATCTTAAAAGTACTTTGTAAAAAAGCTTTATTTGGCTCCAAACTGAGTAGGTCATTGCTTAGTGAGAATAATGGCGTGCTATTTGGATGACAAACTTTAGCATTGGTCAAGTATTTGCATGTAAGAAGGCAAATGATGAAGGTGCAGTGGGCTGATGGAAGGTGGAGAGACTACCATAGCACTAAATTAATGTTTTCCCTTAAAAGAGGAAAAACCTGATCTCTGCAAATAAGGGAGTTTGTTCTGGACACTTCAAAGTTTGTTACAATTATTTTCTGTTAGCATGAAGAAGCCACATACAACTAGAAATATATTGGGTTTACAAGACATGCCTGAGTCATCAGCATACCTTATTCAGAGCCGTGGTTCCCAACATTGTTCATCAGATGTTTTCTTACTGTCATACAGGAAATGTGTGTCAAACTTCAGCAGCACTTGGAGATGTAGGTTTGTATTAATAAATGCTCTAACTACAAACAGCCCATTTCCCACTGAAGCTATCTTTAGCTTATTGTGTAGTTAAAGCAGCTGCATCAGGTCAAAAGAAGTTTTTTCTTTCATCTCTACTGGTCATCTTGACCCATAGTTAAAACTTGTAATTTATGTCCTGAAGCAAATAGTAAATTATATTATTCTCGTTGCTCATAGCTCTTGTGTGTTTATCTGACATTGTTCAATGTCTGAAGGTTATAGGTAATGTTCGCAGTAAGAGTAAAGCATGCGAATAAAGGTAAACAACATGAGAAGTTTAAAAAAAAGTAGCTTCTTGTTTTGAGCCATCTCTATTTCTTTCCTGTCAAATACTTTTTTTTTCTTTTTTCTTTTTTTTTTCTTTTTTTTTTTTTTTCTTTTTTGTCGAGCATTTTGCTATTGAGGAACTAAGGCACGTGTGTTGCAGGATTTCCCAAACTACATGGCTGGTGCCTGCATACATCAGTTTTTCCTCCTGGAGGAAAATCTTCCCAGGCTGCCCCTCCTGCTGTGCAGACCCTTCCCTTGGCCAGTGTTCCCTTCACAGCGAGTTCAGGGGCTGGTGACTGGTGATTTTGCTGGGAACTGGAAGTTACGTTGTGGGGAGGTCAAACGTGTTTCAGCACTGCCTCAGCTCTGATAATTACTGTGATGGTCATCTCGGAACAGTAGATTGAAGAAGCTGGGGGTTTTAATTGGTGGCACTTAGCTGGCCTCTCAGCAATGTGTGTTATCAAGTTCTACTGCTTCTGGAGAGAGCTTGACATTTGGTTGATACACGGATTTAAAGGCTGTTTTATCTGTCCTTTGGTTTCCCACACCCACTGTTCTTTCAGACTTGTGATTGAGCAGTGCATTGGCAGTGTAATCTCAGGAATAGTAGAATAATAGTAGAATAGAGCTGTGTCAGCTCAGCTCATTTTTCTTTTTCTAAAAGAAGCACAAACTTATAAGGATATTTACCACTTGAAATAATGCCTGGCTTAAAGCAAGGTGTGGTACTAAATTTTTCTCTTGCTGTTTTTTGGGATAAAAAGAAAAAACTGTGCTAGCTCTTTCGTGCTTCTGCTGTGCTTGTCCCCTGGTTTTGATGTACTTATTATTTAAAGATTTAGCTAGTAATACAGCACTGAGTATTTTTTTTCCTAAAAGCAATAGCTGCTTCATGCAGAGGATGACAGAGTCATCTGTCTCCACCAATTAGCATGATGCAGTCCTGAAAGGCAGGAAGTAATTGCAAAGTATCTACTTTGAGCACCTGGTAGACAAAGAAGGTGTCTTGGGAGCTGTGTACTCTTTTTTTTTCCCCCCTCGTCTTAATAGATAGCAACCTTCCAAGGATTTAAAATCCGAACTTTTAAAATCTCTGTATTTTGAGAGTTGAGTTCAGGGTTGCCTGGTGGATCTGAGAGGCTGCAGGCTCCCTCTCTCATCACAGGCAAGAGCCACTCTTGCCTGTGACCAACGTGCGGGTGCCTCTCTACACCTGAGAAATGGCCCCTGGGTCATGGAATGAGGATGGTTTCTGCATGTCCCCATGAATGGGGAGCTGTCTGTGTTTGGACTGTGTGACAGACAGGCTTGGAGGGCTTGAATATGGGGGGTTACAGCTGCCAGTCCTGGTACCCAGAGCTTTAGTACCTTTTTGTCCAGGATGAGCAGAATAATAGCACTGGTTTACTGAAAGTGTTTGCACCAACTGCTAAGTAATTTGCAAACATTACTTAAAGTACTGTGGAGTTAGGCATCTTGTTCTGTGTTTAAGAAGTTCATATAAAAAGACTTTATAATATTTGTAGTTACACCTTTGACTCAGATTCCTGTTGTTATATCTGAAAGCTAGAGCAAGGTGCGAAGGGCAGTGATTCAAAGTAATTTTGAAAGCCCTTGTCAAACAGGTCTGCTGAATGCCTTTTGGTTTTGTGACTGTTCGGATGGATTTTGGTGGGAGTGGGTGGAGGTGAGGTTACTTTTGCTTTTTTTTTCTTTTTTTCAAGCTTGCTGAATCTTGGAGCTTGCTTGAATCTTGGTATAATGTAGTATGAATCAGCACCTTTATGAAACCTTTAACAGCAGTTTAAAACTTTCTGCTTTCAGAAAACCTTTCTCAGAAATTTAGTAATGATTTTGATTGTATTTGCAGGAGTTTACAAGTGTATGCTATCATTAGAATTTTTCTGAAATAATGTTTTTAAATATGTTCAGTACACACCTTGATAGAAAGATACTACTTCAGAATATGAAGTGTAAAGTTTATAGATTTTCCTGGAAATCTTTTGTAGTGTTATTTTAAAATATCTGTATTAAATCCTTAAAACACATTCCCTCCTCCCTCCCCCTGTAATTTTTAGGATAACCCTGTATTCATAGCTACTATGAGCAGCAGCTACAGAAGATGGTAAAACCCATCAGCTTCTATGAAAAGGTCAAAAAAGCAAATTACCCATATCTTAAAATAGAAAAATATTTCACATTTTAAAAAGTGCTTCATAAAGATAAGTGGAAGGATAGTTGAACAATTGCCTTACACTCTTGTGCCTAAGAAGATTCCTTGTGGCCAGCATCTCCTTAATTCTGTGGAGATACAGCTGGTGTCCATGGACGTGGCAACTAAAGGGGAATGAAAGGTAGAATAGAAGATGAAATTTTTATTCTGTTTCTGGCTAAATCTTCTCTTCTTCCCTGCTGGAGGACCCATCCAAGAGTTGACAGCCCAGTTTTTCAGTCCCTGAGCAGCTGGCTCTGTAGCTCCAGTGATGTGAATGGTGAGGTTCATGGATATCATGGGTGCTGGGGACAACGTGGCCAGGTTGGTAAATCAACCTGGGGCCCAGGGGACTTGGAGGATGCCTTTTCAGGCTGGGCCCAGATCTTTGCAGAGCCAGAAGGGAGGTCCCTGACACTCACCTGTGCCAGGAGTTGTCTGAGGAGCTGCATCAGTCACCCTCATACAGCCATTGCTGGCAGTGCCAGTGACAGGGGGATTATTGAGGTGCCCAGAGCTGCCTAAAGACATATTAAAATAATATTGCTCTTTGCTTTCTCTAGTGAAGATACTGATTTTAAATTCCCAGCTGGTCAAGAGTCAAATGTGACATTCCTGGTATTCCTTAGCATAAAAAGTAAACAAAAAGCTTAAGAGCTGTGTCTTCACTTACATGTTTTCATATAGGAACAAATTCCTTTAAAGGCCTGATTTTTTGCTTTCGTTTTTCTGGTTGTGTTTTTGGTTTTTTAAAAATTTATTTTCTGTTCTTGTTAGGGAACAGAACTCTTAAAAATCTGAGGGGGATGTGTGTGTATGTGTGAGTTGCTGGGACATGACTGAGAGAGAAAAGTATTTTCTGCTTTCTCTGTGTAGAAAAGCCACAGGTGTAGGAGCAGACTTTCTTGGAAATGAAAGTAACCTGATGGCTTTCAGTTTCTAGTTCTCTTGTGATAACCACTGTGATTATTTTAAAGTGCGTGAAGGTTGCCTTGAGTGACAGTGAAGGGTTGTGTGTGTATATTTCTTTTTTGTTTGTTTCTTTGTTTTTTACTTTTTGTTAGGAGTTTTTGTTTGTTTCTTTGTTTGCTTGGGATGTTTTTAGCTGGCTTTGTTGTTAAACTTCCCCATCAAACCCTGGTGACCAGTGTGATGGTCTTCAGTCAGCAAATGGACGCCTTTAAATTGGAAGAATTCAGATTCTCAGCAGGGGCCTGTTGACGTGTGCCTGGGGGGTAGCATCACGATTCAAATCACAAGTTAGAGTATTAGGTGAGTAATGTAGGAGAGGCTGTTGTGACAATGTATTTCAAAAGGATTTTATGAATTCAGGGTAGAGTTCAGTCTGTTTTCACATTATGAAACAGAGATGGCTTTTGTTAGCTGATGATTACACTTTATCAGTTGGGGTGCTGTTAAAGAAGTCAGCATCTGCCAAGAGTGGAAAATAGACTGGAATGAAGATGGGTTCAGTTTTAGTAGTCAGGTGAATCTAATGTCACTCATGTGTGACTCCTGCCATAGGATGAAAGCTCCCTCCATTCCCTTTGGGACTGTGATATGTCCAGTGTTCTGGTTAATGGGTGGTCAAGCAGAATTAATAGGGAAAAGCTGATACTGTCAATCACAGGAGTTAATTGCTTGCAAAACCATGCAAAGCTTTCTATAAGCTCAACTTTTTTATTATTTAAAAAAGTGAGAGAATACTAAAGCTGTGAGGTTGAAGGGAAGAA
The DNA here is from genome assembly GCA_024734035.1 of Alethe castanea. Lineage (NCBI taxonomy): Eukaryota > Metazoa > Chordata > Aves > Passeriformes > Muscicapidae > Alethe > Alethe castanea. The sequence goes on from JANRGV010000051.1 coordinate 10,256,796, forward strand.
GAGGTGGTGAGATGCCTTCCTGCAGAGCATACCTTGCATGATAGTACAAACTCAGGCTTTGTGCCAAGTAAAGGTACAAACTCAGGCTTGATGCCAAACAAAAGGAAATACTTTTGGCTGTTTCCTCAGGCTGATGAATGCCGTCTCTCGCTGTTTCTTGTGAACACTTCTAATTCTTATTTTGGCAACACAGTGTGTTCTGAACAGCACCTGTCAGGTTTTTCCATATTACTTTGCATTAATACTGTGCTGAATATATATGTTATCATAAGCTGTGTTGTGTCTGCACACCTCAGCCAAGCTTGCAGGTAAAATCAGGAGCAGCTGTAGTTTGTGCTGTGGTGCCCTTCTAAAATGTTGCTTTCTTCCAGCATTGCAGTTTGTTCTCTCTTTGTATTGCAGGGTTTACATTTTTTATTGCTAGATTTCTGTAGAACTTCAAAACTTGCAATTCACTAAGAGCTCTACAGACCACTAGTGGAAAATCTTCATGAAACTTTTTGAATGATCCTGTCCGTACCATCTTTGTGCTCTGTTACCACCCCATTTTTCAGAAGTGGATAAAGTATCTCTTGGCTGCAGGGGGTTACACCTCCCTGCCTCTGTATTTGAGACGAGTGCACCAGTCTGTGTTCTGGAGTGGGTGTGGGGCTGTGCTGACTCCTGCTGGCACTCGTAGGGCTCTATCTTCTGGTAGAGGGATGGCTTTAGCATCCTGAACTACACAGCAGTTTTCCTGTGGGTGTTGTGCAGAATCTGTAGGTTTGGGCTTTCATGGGAATGAAATGGTAAGCAACATTGTCTCAAAATGTTGAGGTTGCTGTGAAATACTGTGAAGGAAGAACTGTGTCCTAAGATGGTGTAGAGGACAGATTGACACAAAATGTCATGAGCTGGACACTGTGATGACTTCAGTTGTTGGTGGCAGGCTTTCTGAGTTCTCTTCTGTTTAATTGTGAGTGGTTTTCCCATGTATTTAATAACATCATTCATCCTAAGCATTTGAAAATCACAATGAAAATAATCTATTCAGACTAGACTCTTGCAATTTAAGAAGGCACTGATTTTTTTTTCCCCCCCACTTGGGTTGCATAGTTTTCATTGTTTTGTAAACGTCATTAGCTTTTCTTTGCCATAAAGGATGAAATTCCAGAGCATATTGAAAGTTGTCAGCATGAGAGTTTTCCTGAAATCTGGTGTTACCTGCTGATGGGACTTCAACAGGAACAGTACTGTTGTGAGCAGTAGCACCACTGAGTCCACAGTTTAAAGGTATCTCTCCTCCTAAGGGTGTTGGAGAGGTGGAATCCAAAGGACATGTGATGTGGAACAGCTTGAAGGCTGGAGTGCAACGAGGTTAACTTTGAAAACATCACCTGACACAGATTTGTGTATGTAAACCACTTTTTTTAAGGACATCAAAAATACTGGTATGCAAATTCTAACAAGTTTTATTCTGAGATGCATAGCTTTGACTTGATGCTTTTATTTATAGCTGGTTTCTGAATTATTTTACCTGGTGAAAAAATTATACTCTGCACAGTATTTCTTTTAAAATGTTTCTGTTATCAACTAATTGGCAAAAGTCAAGCTTATCAAAGTTTAGGTGCCAAGAAAATGCAGATTGTGCTTAAAATATCCTTGACTAATGCTTTTTTAGACATCAGGTGAAAGCATATTTTCAGCTTTACAGTAAGCAGAGGTAGACACAAAAATGTATTTAATAAAAGCTTGTCAGAGAGGCATTAGTGTTTTCAAGGCATGTTTTAAGGAGCTATTTAAATCTAATTGGCCCTTATATTTTACCATGCACAGAATTTGTGGAAATGAATGCACATGATATAATGGCATTCTATCCCCCTGTGGCTTCGTCCTGCCAATTGTCATCATTTCACTGGTGTTGTACCCAAAATCCAGAGGGCTCCCTTTAGAAGAGGGAAATGTTCACTTCACATTAGGGCTTGAGTCTGAGGTGTAAACTTTTGGATTGTGATTTATGCAGCTGTATTTCATGCCAGTTTTTACTTTTGTTGAATAATAAATGGCAGGCTTGAGGTCACACATGGTTTATGTGATAACTCTCCTTCTCACAGCTGTGTGACTCCAAGGAAAGTCAGATATCTGTGCCTGAAATTTCTATTCCTGTTCTCAAACCCAAAATGACACTTTCTGATTTTCAGTCAAATTTCCATTAAAACATAAAGCCACTTAAAAAACTTGAATTTAGCTGTATTTTTACTGGGATTAAGCTGGGGAAAAAAAGGAGGGTGTCACATTGAAGTTGAAAGTAGTATTCATTTACATTCAGGTGTGCTGTGACAGTGCTTTAAAGTAAACATCTGGAAAAGACTGGGTGTACATTGGCACATGACATTTCTTCATTCTTTTCAGAAGAGGAGATGGCAGGAACTTTCGCTTTTGGTTTCATTTTATTCTTCTGAAAGTTAGTTACTTTGAAACAGAAATTTCTCTTGGGACCACAGTTGTTGGAAGAGTACTTTTCTTTTTTTCCCCAACACTTTTCAGTGTATAGGTATAAATGGCCTGGTTAGAGGACTGAATACTATATTGTATCCCAGAAATCTTATGTTATGACTGAGAAAGCATTCCCAGACTTGGCAGATATTAACTTTTGCTTTGTTTTGATATAGAACTGTGGGAAAATACATGGAAACATTTTTAAGTTAAAAAATATGATTTTTTTTTAAAAGCTAAATAGCTTTATAGACAGCTTGCACAGGGATTTTCCTTCTTGATGTTACCTGTTTTCCCATCTGTCAGCTGCTTTTCTTCAAATTCGGCTTGTATCTCTTATGTAATTTCCCACCTTTTGAGGACTGTTTTTTTTTTTGTTTGTTTGTTTAGAGACTTTCCTACTGCCATAAGTAAGTAGTTTTCTTACTTTAGAATGTTTTAATTATTTGATGGCAGCAATTGGCAAGTTTTATTTAATTCTGGCATCTAAACTTACAACTTTTTTTTTTTTTTTTTTTAATGGGATACTGGAATTAAGTCTTCTCTGTCTGTATCCCATTACTTGTTTGGAAATTTGAAAAAATAACCAACAACTTACTGGCAATTTTTAGAAGTTCTCTCTGGCCTTGCACGTGTTTTACAGGACTTAGTGCTGAAAGCCACAGGAGGTCTCTTGTGACAGCCCTGTCTGGATCACAGTTGTCCGCTTGCCTGAAGCTGCCTGAGCTGCCTTTTTGGATAGTCTGCTGGTCTATGGAGGAAGCTCTGGATTTATTAATGGTGAAGATAGACAGATTTCCCCATCATCACCAGTTCCAGCTCTTGCTAAGTTACTGTGTTGCCTTGGAGCTTTTTCTGGGGCTGATTTTAAGGTGACTGGTAAATGTGCTAGTGCTGAGTGGAGGGTGTTGCAGTGCACAGGCTCTGCTGAGTTGTTAGAGACCAGGGAAGGTACTGAGTGCTTTGTGACCTAACTGAATAGAAAAGGATTGAAGATTTTACTATCAGAGTTTATCATCTGTCGTTTGATGGAGAATGTGTTGACATAACGCTGCTGCTAGGAAGGCTGCACAGAGCTTAAATTTTTGCTTCAAATAATTTTCCAAAAATGTGAACTTGTTAGAGGAGTATTTCATACTGCTTTTATTCAAGTTAGCTTCTGAGGCTTCAGGTAGGTGTGTGATGATGGCAGAAAGTCATTCTTGCTGATTCTGTTACGACACCACTGACCCAGGGAAAACTGGCAGGGCTAAATTACAGCGAATAGTGCTTACGAGCTAAAGTTGTCATAGATTTCTTGAGACCATGTTTGAACGTATTAGAATGTAGCAGCTTCAGCTTTCTGTGGGAGGTGAGGCAAATGTGTGTTTCAATATAAGGTAATTAGAAGTCCATTAAGAAGCCCCCCCCCAAAACTTTAAACAATTTTTTTTTTCTTTCTTCATGAAAGACAATGGCCTAGAAAATTTCAGTTGCCCTCTGTGGAGACCAATGCTGAATTTACTATTTCTTTAATTGTGAGGTAGTAAAATTACATACTGATCCCTGGTACAGCTCTCACTACGTCTTTGAATACTGTGGTGTCTCTGTTGTGTTTGAGGTTCATTTCACCATCACCTGCATCCATGGAGGTTATTACCCAATGTGAGTGAAAGCTGCTGGCTGCCCTTCCCAGGCTGTGGTGTGGCAATGGCCTTTCTGCAAGGACACAGCACATGCCAGCACCTTCCTGGTGCTTGACCCAGGAAGGCTGTCTCGCCCCAGAAGCTGGAACTGCTGTCAGAAGCCTGTCACCTTCCAGTTCAACACTGCCCCAGATTTCACATGGCTTAATGCTGTCTGTAGGCTCATTGCTGTGCCTTGTGTGTGTCCTTGCCCATGTGCCCCTCCCCAGGCTAAAAACATTTCTCTTCACACAATTTCTATTTAGATGATTAGTGGAGGGCAGGATAAGCTATCAAGTCATTTTACTGAATGCTGCAAACAGTGGTGTGTGTCTTTCCTGATGTAATTTTGTCTTATAATGCGCTAACAGTTGGGGAGGGGGGTGGCCAAATAAGCTATGGGATGAGTTCGCCTCTGGCAGACCTCACTGCTGTGGAGTGAAGGTGCTCCCACTCTGTTCTTCTTCCCAAACCCTCTGTGTTGTCTCCTCTAACTTCTTGTGGCCCAAGATGTGGGCAGGAGCAGGCAATGTGATCAGGAGCTACACGCCAGCTGACCAAGGTGCTAGGAAGCCTGGGGGTGCTGCTGAGGCTTTTGGGAATCCCTGGGGCCAGGCAAGGCTGCTGGAGGTGGCCTTGAGCTATTGCTTTCAAGGGGCAGGAGGGCAGATGTGCCTGGGTACGTGCCCACTCTGTGATTACAAGGCATGTTTCTGTAGGAAATCATGTTACTAATCTTTTTTTAATTGGACTGAACGGAAGAGCCTTTATTGAAAGGTTTTTCTGTTATGTTCAGTTGTTTGATTTTTTTTCCCTCCTTCCTATTCAAAACAGACAGCTGAGCTCTTTCCCCAAATGTGTCCCTTCTATTGCATACAGTGGACTCTTTGTAATACAGACCTTTCTGTGAAAAAGTGCAATTTAAGTTTTATTTACAATTTCTCTGCTGTACTGTGCTGAATTTTGTGTGGAAAAATTGTGAAATCTTCCTGGTATCACTTACCTAGGGCATGTAGCAGAGTTGTTTGAGGTGAAGTGGAAGCTTTGATCTTTGTACCATTAACAGCTACAGTAAATTAAATCCTTCCGGATGTGCACACCTAAAGCAGGGAGTGACAACAGTGTATGGCATTTCAGCCCATGCAGGAGTGTGTCTGATTGTACATGTTCATCTGAGAGAAGTGTACACCAGGAGCACCACATCTGTCACTGAGAGTTTTTTAATTCATCTCCCATTGGTGTAAGTTTTCTGCAATAGTGCCTAAGTAGGATGGGGACTGCAGGAGGCTTTTCCCTCCATCAGTTTCTCCCACTACATAAAGAAGGATTAAAGTAATGACAGTGAAACAACTCATTTTTATAAGGCTACTCCTCCACAACAGTTGAACCCAGTGGAAATTGGTGCAGTCTTTGTCTCATCCCCTCCCTTGTCTCACCCCTGGCTCTCACTAAGTTGTCAGGAAATCAGTGAATGCAGAGTGACTCTCTGATGGTTTGTTGAGAGCCTGGCCTGGCTTGCCAGAGGTTTGGGTGGGTGATGGTGCTGGCTCCCAGGGACCAGTGGCATCTGGCAACACCAGCCTGGGCTGGCCAGCCCTGGCAGGAGCTACAGCCTGGGAAGAACAGCTGACTCCTCAGAAGCAGCTTGTGGTGTGACAGCTCCTCTGAATGTTACTGTTTGTAAGTGCTGCAGAGCCTGGGATCCCACTGATCTGAGGACACTTGGAATTTCCAGAGTTGGTTTGTTTGCTCCTAGAATAGTTGCCCTTATTATCATAATGACAGAGTGAGGAGGATGAATGGGGCTAGCTTGGTGTTTCCTTGGGAGCTCTTCTGTATTGTGCAGAGCAGGGTGAGGCTATCATGGTGTCTGTTTGGAGAAGAACAGCCCTATAAATATGCTGAATGTTTGGATGGGCTGTTGGGACTGCCTTTTCCACTTGGGAGTTCGATCTGCGAGAGGACTGTGAAGAGCATCCAACATCCAACAAGCTTGTATTTGATGTGGTGGGTTAAACTGTGATTGGGATGCAAAGGAAAATATCTCAAAGTTTAAAAATGTGGATCTCATGGCAGTGTTGTTTCAGACCAGAAAGACAAGGGTGAACATTTTTAATAGTGGCTACAGTAAAATTATACCCTAGGCAATAGTCATTCCTGTGAGGAGAAAGCTTAAGTCTTGGTGGTGCTACCTGGTCAGACACTGTAAAATGGGATGTTTATACATGATGGTAAATATCTGTGAATGGAAGCAAAAAATAAGGAAATAAACTTTTAGAACAGAAAGTAGCCAGGAGGGATTGTAAAAATATCACAGAATCATAGAATTATCTAGATTGGAAGGGATCTCAAAGCTCATTTGGTTCCAACCCCCTATGCCATGGGCAGGGACGCCTTCCACCTAGACCAGGTTTCTCAGAGCCCCATCCAGCCTGGCCTTGAATAGTCCCAGGGATGGGGCATCCACAGATTCTCTGGACAGCTGTGTCAGTGCCTCACTGCCCTGACAGTCAAGAATTTCTTCTAAATATTAATCTAAACCTACTCTCAGTTTAACACCATTCTGCCTTGCCCTGTCATTCCAGGCCCTTGTAAATAGTTTCTCTCCACCTTTCCTGTAGCCTCCCTTCAGGTACTGGAAGGCCACAATTAGGTCATCTTGAAGTCTTCCCTTTTTCAGCCTGAGTAGCCCCATTTTTCTCAGCCTTTCCTCTTATGTGTGTATGTGTATCCTGCTTTAGCAGAGTGTTGATGATCTGCAGAAGCCCCTTCCAAGCCCTACCCCTGTGGCTCTGCATATGTGTATTTATGTACACACAGTTTGCAGTGTGTCTGTCATCCTCCACCCTCCTCCTTTCTGTCTGTATAACATTGCTTCTGACTGACCCCACTGGTCTTAGTTTGCCGTGGCTTGTGCATGTTTTTGGCAGGTCACTTGGTGTTGGGAGGTGGGACGGGCTGTGAACCACTGGTACCGTGGCACTGCCCAGCTGTTTTTCATGGTGGGCTCTTGGAGGAATCCCCCTGAATTTTATGTGTAGTTTACAGATAATACATGCTGGTCCTTTGAAAGACCCCCTCCTGTTGCCACCACTAACTAATCACCCAACAAACCTGAATTGGAGCAGAGAGATTTTTTTGCTAATTACTGTTGCAGTTAGTGCAGTATGTAAGAATCAAAAGCAATTTTTGTGAAGCAGTTTTTCCTGTGGCAGCTCCAGTGAATACAACCTGAAGTTTATGTTGTGTTTAGTTAAGTGAAACTGAAGATCTCATTGGTTTTAGTGTAGTTAATTAATTTCAGGGCTGCTGTCATTACTATTGGGAAGCTCACTGTTATGCTGAGCAGGGTATGGAGAAATCATGTTGGTTTAAAACACACAGACCTCAAAATTCTCAGTAACTTTACATTTCTGACACATTTTTGTTTTCAGTAAATATTAAGGTTGCTATCCTTTCTTGATTATCATCCTGTCACTGAGGCTCATTTGGGACTAGCTATCAGTAACAACTAGAAACACGGACTCAAGCAACAGTGTTCATGAATCAGTTCATGGACTAATTTTAAAATTTCCACCTGTGGACTGATAAGGTGGTTTTCCTGCTCATTGCAAGAGAATTCCCCATGCAGGTGATGATTTGGCTCATAACTTCTGTGTGGTTTTATGTAAATAACTGTCAGAGGTGGGTTTGCCTTATATTTAATGTCAGAGAATACAAGCCAAACTCCTCAAGCCTCTCCTTAAAACCTTATTTCAAAATCTTTAACTATTAGCTTGAATAAAGACAAACATATATGCTGAGAGTGAAGTTTGTTGTTTTTTTTTTGAGCCTCATATGAGGGTCAGAATTGTGAGTGTTTATATGAATGCATGATCTCATGTTGTGTAGAAACCTTAACATCAAACCTTGAAATTCATTGAAAAGTCACTCGTGAAAGCATGGAAATCTTGTGAGGGTATTCTGTGTGTTGTCTAGGATCAATATAGGTTACATAAAGCTATGATTAAGTAGAATCCTTAATTTATTTGCACACTTAAGTAGTGCACTCAAGCCTTTTCTCCCTTTAAGTTTTGTTTGAGTTAGGCTATGGTTGGCTGAAAGTTCCTGCCATACACTGTGTCCTTTTGCTCCTTGAAATAAGTTTTTAACTCTTAGTCCAGTTACACTTTGTACAAGCTGCTGCTGTAATTGTCAGATTTTGGCAGCCTGTGCAGAGCTGTCCCAGACTGAAAATCTGCTGTCTTTGTGCATGTCCTTTGCTCTCCACAGGTGATTTGTATCTGAACCAAAGCTGAAGGTGCATTTTGCATTAAAGTGTGTGTAAAAATATATCTCTACCTACTTTCTTCGAGGAGACAATGTCATGTAAGAGGTTTCTCTTCTCATACCTGAACAAAAGGAAGCCCAGTTAGCAGATGCTGGGCAAGGGAGCCTAATTATGTTGTGCTTCAAGGAGCACCTTAGAGGTGGTGCAGAGATTTAACTTGGTCTTTGCACTTGCAAAATAGTGCTTTAAAACATATATATGTACATGTAGCTGCTTTCTAATTTATGTATTTTTATAAATACATTTATTCTGCTCATACATGGAGAAAAATCCTGAGGACAGAGCTGGGAAAAGCAAAGCCTTTGGAAGCTGACTGCACGTTTTCCCTATGTTTCAACTCAGTATTTTCATGGAAGGAGTTAGGCAAACAAAAATTATTTGGAACTTGACCAACAGCATATTTAGAAAATGGTTAATGTATCTGTGTTGCTGGAAGCTGTAATGTACAGCAGTGTCTGTGGGCCTTTCAACTATTCCTGGGAGAGAAGATTAATGTGGCAGAAAATTATATTCACAGAAGTAATTGAGAGTCTTTAGTATGCTTGTCCTTTGTATGTTAAACTATTTCTGTTTGTTTGTTTGTAGCAGAAACTTAAAGCTTGTTCATAGAGGATTACATTCATATTAAACTCTCAGTGTTCTTCTCTTTACAGCAGCATCATATGAGAAAACCAGCTTATTAGCTACTTGTCTGCAAGCAATGACATTAGCAGGTCCTCTGCAGCACAGGCTTCATTTGAATTGTTTTTAATATAAAATACTTGTGCAATGTCATTTGATATTTCCTCCAATAAATAGATCTTATAAATCAGTGTTGCACTAGAAAGTGAAGAAAGTGGGATTTGTGTGGAGGGGCTGAGTCAAGATACCATTCTCAGCATTTGCATTTTCCTCTTTTTTTCTGTGTCTAATTAAAAGTATTCATACCTCAGGAATCAGGATCATGGCCTGGGTTGGAAGGCACCTTAGAGATCATCATCTCATTCCAACCTCCCTGCCACAGGCAGTGACATCTTACACTAGACCAGGGTCTGCAGAGCCCCATCCAGTAGCCTGGCCTCGAAGCCTTCTGGGGATGGAGCACCCACAGCCTCCCAGGGCAACCTGTTCTTGTGCCTCACCACCCTCACAGTAAAGATTTTTTTCTTGATACACAATCTAAATGTACTCTCTGTCAGTTTGAAGCCACTGCCCCTTGTCCTGTCACTCCAGGCTCTTGTAAATAATCTCTCTCCATTTTTCTTATAGGCTCCTCTCATGTGGTGGAAAGCTTTAAGTCACCCCTAAGCCATCCCTGTTCAAGGCTGAACAATCCCAGTTCTCTCAGCCTTTCCCCACAGGAGAAGCATTCCATATTTCCAATCAGCTTGGTGCCCCTAGAGCACTTGGATTATGTACTATTGAAGTGTGAGCTGTAGTGAAGCCATAGATCCTGTTTTCTCCTGCTATTGGTTGGATCATCTCATTCATTCCTGTACATACAACTTTATCTGTGCTTGGGAATGAGAAAGGGTTGTTTTATCTTCTGCGTTTCTAAGTGTGTGTGTTGCAAATGCAAATATTTGGATGCTGCCATGAATAAAGCTGAAGTGTACATTTGCTTCTTCAGAAGTTACAGAGAGGACAAGATAAACAGGTCAAAAGGAGGCTAATTTTCCCCCAAAATTAATCTTCACTGTAATTCAGTATTAGTCAGTTTATGAGATTTGCCTTGTTCAAAAAAAGTGTTTGTGTAATTCAGCTTTTTACTTTGATTGTAGGAAGTTATCAGAGTTTACAGTACTGTCGTGGAACTAATTTGGGCACAGTATCTCCCTAAGCTGATAGTAGTGCAGATCCTTTTCTGCTTCACTGGTGCTGGCACAGCTACTGAATATGCTATTGTGTGAGGTTATAAACCAGATAATCTTAATTGGGCATTTCCTGAGAACAAGGGAGGGATGGCTGAAAAAGGAGAGACTTGAAAATAAGGGCATGCATTCCTAATACACAAATTCGGCTTCCATCCAGGAAAATGGGAGAATTTCCTGTTAGTTAAAATCTTCCAAGAGCTGAAAGCCTGAAGATACATAGTGCATACCTCAGGGAGCCAAAGGAAAAGGAAAGGCTGGGAATAGCTTGTGCATGAAAGCCCCAGGGAAGTGATGTGGTGGGACTGAGGGATATGAACAGCTGGATCCCCAGCATCAGTGGAACATCTCCTTTGTGTGGCCAAGGACTTGGGGTACCCTGCAGCAGCTGTACCAGCACAGTCTGGTGTCCGAGATCAGGTTCTGGGGGCTTTTTAGAGCTGAGTCAAATGCTGTTCAGGCTTCCTGGAGAATGGGTGTGTGTGTGACATGTGTGCACATATGTCCTAATACTGCAGATATTCCTGGAGTCTCCATTTGAAAAGAGAGGCTGCTTAATAAACTGAATTAAAGTGCAGTGAATTATAATTCAAAATTTGCTGAGGCAAGGTTGGAAGAAATAAAGAATCAGGAAAGAGCTGTGTTGAAGAAATACAGCAGCCTTTTTACGTTAGAACTGGTAGATGTGATCTGGAAGTTCCCTCACTGACCTGATTTCATGAGCATGCATTGGTACTTCATTTTTTATCTTTGTTTTAAGATAAAGTGAACTCTTTTAGGCATTTTTGGTTTTAGCCTGAGAGTGAATTATTAATATAATTGTTCAATGTATCTATGTGGTTTTAGACATTTGATGGTCTGTATGGTACAGTCACTTCAGCTTGTTAGCCCAAGATTCTTGAGCTTTTAGGGTAAATGTAATCAGAATGAGCATTAATTAGGAGTAAGGAGGGTGTCTTGCTTTATCTGTAGAAGTCTGTCTGTAGTATTGTATTTCTTATTGTACTTCTTGTCATACAGAAGAGACTTAACTGTTTGGCAATTGCACTAGAAAGTGATCTCCAAGCTTCAGTCATGGGTAATAGCAGCATAAGTTTCCTGTATGCCACAATAAGCAGTACTAAAGGAATACTATTCAAAATAAATAAAATTTATCCATTTTGACTTTGCAGAGTAGTACAGATGCACTAAAGTCACATCAAGAGTTAATATAAGTGCTCTGAGTATGATTGCAATTATTTCATAAGTGTCTTAAGTGAAAAAAAAAACAAAAAGAAAACTGAATCTCATCTTCTGATGGTGAATGAGGAAAGAGTTTGATAGTTACCTGCTCTGTCACTTGTAATGAAAAGAAATCAAATTACTTGTGTTAATACAGTTTCATGGGTGATAACATACTGTCATTATAACAGTGAAGGAGAATAATGAGAAGTTGAACATCCAGTTGCAGGAAAGGTCAGTGCACAGTAAAGATGATAAATGTAGTTACATCAGATTTGTGAGGATGAGGGCAGATGGTGAATTTGTGGAAGAGAAGGCCACCAGTCGGAATTTTTAGCTGCCTTATGCAGTTTTACAATTGTTTCTGAACATCTGGTAGTCTATTAGCAAGTATTAAAAGAACACGTTGATCAGGTGGAAATAATTTCAATTACACCCCTTCTAGAAAGGGAATGTATGCATTATTTAACTTCTGTGTGATTTGAAGTAAATCAAAAATTAGTGACAACTTGTCCACATTTAGCTGAAAAAACAGTAATGTCTAAACCAGACAAGTGCCCCAAAGCTCCATTTAAGGTATTCAGGAGAACTGTTGATTTTCGTCTTAATTCCTGTCACTTCTAACAATGATGCTTATGTATTCCCCCTGTTGTTCTTTTAATTACCAGTCAGAAATTCTAGATCTGAATACCTTAACCTCTTGGCCCTAAAAACAAGTATACTTAGATACTTAAATCATCTCTTGATGAGAAAGGAGATCTCTGGGTGCAGTTCTGATCTGTTACATGTGTACGTCTACGGGAAGGGGGCCTTGAAACACAGCTTTTACTCTGGAATACTGAAATGTGGATAGAAACTACGGATGTCTAAGTTTATAAGTCACAGCTGTGCTCATAAATTAACAGCCAATATTTTGAACTGCTAAGAGATTGTTTGTTGGTAAACTGTCTCTTCTGTCTTTTCCCAGTCTCTGTGAACGATGAATATCCTCCAATCAGCCTTTTCAAGTGTTGTATATATTGTGGAAGATACAGAAATCTGTTATAACTTGTTGTTATAATAATTCATAGAGGAACTATTTTCTGTTTTGTTCGCCATGATGTTGATGGCAAATAAAATAAGAAATCCACTTCATTTCCATGACCTTGAATTTCTGCTGCCGGTTTTAATGCTGTTGTAATTATTTTTCCCGAATACTCTATTTCAATTCTTTGATTTTGCCAGCCTTAGGGGCAGGAAAGCAACTTTATAGGGGAAACAAGTCGTGGCTTTGTACAGTGCTGTGAAATGCACAGAGTAAACAAATGAGGGGATGAGAGATTGGGATAGAGTGGGAGTTTGTTTTCCTGCATCACTTCACTTTTCTTGTGCCAACAGAAGGGTTTTTAAAAGGAACAGAAAAAAGAGGCAAATTGGATTGTTAGCAGTGTCTCTTAGGATCATAAATGAAGGGAAGATTGTGTATGTAATTCATAAACATCCTGAACTATACGCCTTCTATTTCAATTTATTAGGGCATGAAGTAGTGCCTGCCAGGTTAATTTCTCACTGGGGAATTCAGCATTCATGCAGATCTTAATTTCCTTCTCTATACAAAGGAGTGATAAGAGAAGAATAAGGGTATTTGAATATTTGATTCCAGATAATTCAGTTTAAAGATAAGTATTTTAGAAGAAGCTGCAAGACAATTGTAGCTGCTATTTTAAAATGAATTTGGAGAGTAGCAGGAGAATGTTTATTTGTTCCTGATAGGAAATATGCTTTTTGTCATGCAAACAAAACCCTGTACTTTACAAAAATTTTCTTTCATGGATGAAATTACTGTTTTGAGTTCAGGATGTGGTGGGCAAAGAATAAAAAAGAAAAACCATTTGCAAATGTTTTTTCTCCATTTCCCATCTGCCAAAGGAACAATTGAATTTGTTATTATGGAACAATGGTCAGTGCTCTGTGTTTTCATGGTTTTAATGGTTAAGATGCTTTTAATGGTTAACAGGCGTTTAAGGATTGTTCCAGCTTAGTGTCTGATTTTTGCTTCTGTGATGGGATAGCTGAGCCTGAGCAGAGTGAATCATCTGTTGGCTCTAAACAGGGGTGGGACCAGATTTTTATTTAAATAAAACAAAACCAAGCCTCAACATTCTTATGGAGTAAATATTTAAGAGACCCAGAACCTCTTCTTTTTCTAATTCCAAATGTTGCTTTAAACTTAACCTTGGATGCTGACTTAAGTGATTTGGGAGAGTTGGATTCAACTAGTCTAGGAAGGCAGTTTGGATGGATTCCTAAAGTTCTGTTTCAATATCAAGAAACTTGTTTTGTTTGGAATTTTTATAGTATTTCTCTTAAAGCACCTCACTGATCAGCAAAGTTGAATTTCTTGGTTCTGTGGTTGGAATGACTAGGAATTATTTATGTTAAGGAAATAATGGGGTTGAGAATAACTGAGAGCTAAAGAAGTTGGTTTTGGTGAGAGTTCAGTCAGCTATTTCCACTACTGCCTTTGGAGACCAAAGCTGTGGTGTTTTATTTGTTTAGAAGGGCCAATTGTGGCTTTATATAGGCTTCTTAAACTCATGTTGCATGAACTTACCCATTTTTTGTTTAAAAAAATCCAAAACCAAGCAAACCCACCAAAATGCAAAATCATTACATTTGAGCATTAAAAGTGCCCAAATTGCAGAAACTAAGACAAACTCGAGTAATGAGGGTTTTGCCTTTTGTGGTGCATAAACCTCATATGGAGATGCCTTTAATGTTTGTGGAGGAGTGTACTCTGTTAAGAATTGGTTTTGCTGTTATTTGGCTCTAATCTTATTTGGATGATCTGTTTTTATTTTTAGCACCAGCAAACGTTTTTAAATCAGCTGAGGGAGATCACCGGTATCAATGACATCCAGGTACTACAACAGGCACTGAAGGTAAGATAACTAATTTGTAGTTGAATGCACCTGAATGCATCTTAACTGCCTGTGAAAGCCATAAATTCCACCCTTCCTTGCTCCTGTCCTTCTCTTCCTTCCCTTCTTCCACTCCCTTCCTTTTTCCCTTCCCAGCTTGAATTTATTTCAGGGAGAAAGAAAAGCTAATAATGATGGCTTGTTCACTTTACAGTGAATCTTGCTTTTTTTTTTGGTACTGATATAAAAATGAATCAAATGTTCAAAAATGAAAAGACAGGAATGTTATGACTTGCCTTTAACCTTTGTATGAATTGGTTTGGGATACATTGGTGCTGCAACAAATGGTCAGCTCCTGAGGAATCAAGTGATGTTTTCTTGTCAAGGTGTCACTGTTTTCTGTCATGCACAGGCCTTGCTCACTGTGTAGAATGAAGAACTCTGCTTGAACTTGCCAGCCTTTGCTAACTTGGTATTGTTTCAATGTTTTTTCAACCATTGTAATTTATTTCACAGCACAGAAGAGTTCTTTGATGCAAGGAGAAAATGGCAGATCTCTCTGTATTCTGTTTTCATATACATAAATGTATATAAAAATTTTAAACATTCGTTGTCTCCCTCAAGCAGGTTTTTTTTGCCATTTATACATGGTAAATGAGGATTTAGTAATTTAAATCAAAAATATATATCACACAAAAATAGGTAGTTGTTACCACAAGTCAGGTACGCAACTGCTTTTCAAAAGCCAGTATCTCTGGCTTTTAAAATGATAGTATATTTGCAGAAGAATTCATCTGACTCCTGTTGAAGTTGGACTCCAGGGAATGTGCTGGTTGTGTTTGTTGAGAGGTTGACCTACACTTACACTGCAAGATGTTTTTTTTCTTTCCTGAAATAAGTGGAACTCCACCAAAACTTTTTTTTTTTTTTTTAAGATGTTTTATCTTTTATTTTGGTTAAAAATAGTGAAATATGCAGAATATGTCAAGTTTGCAGACTTTTTCTTTTTTGAGTCAGTATTTTACCTGAGAGTGTAATGGGTATTGATTTGCAGTTGCTAATCATGTCCTTTGCTTTTAAGAAAAAGTAAAGAAAGGATGAGGGGACTCTCACTTCTTGGATTTTTTTTTTTTTTTTTTTTTATGCTTAAAGGACAGCAATGGTAATCTGGAGTTGGCTGTGGCTTTTCTCACTGCAAAGAATGCCAAGGTTCCCCAGCTAGAGGAGGCAACTTACTACCAAACAGCCCTTCCTGGGAATGACAGATACATCAGCGTGGGCAGCCAGGCAGACACCAGTAGGTATTTTTTCTTTTCATAAGTTTAGTTTAAAGGCATGGGAAATAAAACCTTGCCTGTGATGTAACTGTTAATCTGCAGATAATTCTTATTTACAAATTCTTAGATTATTATGTATTCGCTCTTTTCTTATTTCAGTGGGGTATTTTGTTGTTTTTGTTTGGGTTTTTTGTTGTTTTTGTTTTTGTTTTTTTTATTTGAGTGACCTTTAGGCATTACCTTTATCTGTATGTATGGTACTGATCAAAGGGTGAATAACTGGGCTTTCCATGTTTTATTTTCCTTTTATTTCCCCCTCCATATTACAGGTTTTATTTTGGGGTCATGCAGTGAATAATTTAAGGCAAAAGCTAGGTGCTCCTCTGTCAAAAGAAAATTGGAGAAGAGTCCGTCATTGTTTGTCTTAATATGCTAAAGCTTAATATTCTTAGGAGTAGCTTCTCCCTGACAGGAATGACTTTCCCAAAGGGAGAAATCGGAGGTTAAGTGTCAATTTTGTACTTAAGGGGTAGGTATTTTATATATGAAATTAGCATGAAATAGACCTGATTTTAAACAATTTCATTTAGTTGATACAGGAGGTCCCACAACCTGCATTTCTCTAAGTCTTGCAGGTTCTAATCCTCTGCTTCCATGTACAGCTATTTTTATGGGGAGAAAAAAATAAATGTGTTCTGCAAATAAATATATGAAATAACATAGAAGTAAAACTCAAAGGAAGTTTTGTAGTGGCACTGATAGCTGTAAAATATGAGTTTCTTGATGTTATAGTTACTTTGCATCTTTCGCAATGCAAATGGAGAATATTCTAACTATGTATCTGTTCTTTGGCCATATATGTAGCACATCTGTGTAGATTTTATTAAACAAGTAGAATTATTTAGTTCCTCATGCAGTAGGATTTTTTCTCCCCTTGGTTTACTCATGGTGGCTTCAATGTAAAGAAGTTGAGTTAGGTCTCCTTATCAATTGTACAATTATTTTTTGTCTGTAGAACCTTCACATGAACTTTTTAAACTTTTTTTAATTAGAGATGAGTTTATTCTCAGCCTGTCTGATCTGAAAACAGATTTAAATCCTTGGTATTATTAGCAGCCCTGTATAAAGTGTCCTGAGTGCATTATAGGTAGTTGTGTTATCCATTTACTAAGTTGTGGTGGGTGGCTTAGGGTTTTTTGTGTGTTTTTTGTTTTAACTCTTTTTGGAAAAAAAACCACACACAACCTTCCCCATACGTTTACTTTTCAGTGTCAGAAAATTGCCTTTGAGGAAATGAGGGTTATTAAGAGCAAACGCACCACTGTGTCATAGTTTCTAGTACTGACAACCTACTATGGCAGTGGAATAGTAAGCTGGATTCTCTTGCAGTCTGTGTTTAATTAGATTTAATAGCAATCCCATTAATAGAAGTATTTAGTTTTGCTGTCACTTACTGTGCTGTACAAGCTTACTGAAGAAATAAGGTGACAAGGGATATGAATCAAACCTGCAAAAGCCCACATTACCCATGGCAGATGGTCAAACTGAGAAGAGTAGGTCTTGAGCTGTACATTCCAAGGTGAATTTCAGGATTCTCTTCTCTTTTCTGGAGGGCTGAAGGCAGATTCCTTACAGTTGTACAGCACGACAGGTTAGTGATCAAGAAACACCAACTGCTGTGGAAAAAGTAGGTTTTTAGTTTATTTTTTTTTTAACATTGTTAGCATCTGGTCAGGTCCTCACTGGCAACAAAGATGAGAGCCCTTGGCCAGTCTTTGCTGTTTTAGACTGAAAACACATTATGAGATAATGACATCTTTGTGAACTTTTCATCATATTGGAGGACTTACACAACAAAAACTGAACACCTACAGCAGAACAAAAGCCCTAAGCCAGTGTGATCATGAAGCCCCCCAAGCTTTTGTAGAGATCTAGTCAATGCTTCTGGAAGAAACCTACATTTTCCTTGTAATTAAAGTGCTTTCCTGTAATTATTTGGATTCTAGATTTAAAAAATGCAGTGCACCAAAAAGGCCAAGTCTCAGGGCCCCCTGTTAGTAAATACTGTCATGTAAGGGAGTGTGAAAGAGAGTGACTTGTGAGGAGAGAAGGGAAGGGTGGGCACAGGATGGAAAACCTTCAGCAGATGGCTTTGACCATCAGCACTCCCTTCTGCAAAAGAACTCATTAGCAGTTCTCAGTGGCTATGCTGAGTTGCTGACAGGATCTTGTCTCTCAAATTTGACTCCCTTTATTATCCCACATGGGTAAAATTACATGAATTTAGTATTACTCAGTCTTACTGTTCCTCACTGCTTAACTACCTCTGTGCATTTGGAACTTGGGATGTTAAGAGTCACTGAGCTTTGGGATCCCACCAAGTATCCAAACTGGGAATGAGAGTCACAGATAAATACCAGAGCTGTCTTTCATGCCACAGAAAACCTCCAGCCATTTACGAAGGTCACTGAATGTATTCCTTGCATAGAGATACGGCAGATGTGTTCTGTGAGCTTGACTGCATTTCTTTGATATGGTTATTTAGTTAAGGGGTAAAATTAAAATAATAATGTGTACCATAACAGCCAGAATTGTGCACTGGCTCTTCCAAAAGTGGCAGTGATTGTAAGTGGTTTGAGAGTTGCATCCTGGATGGTAGGAGGTATAAGGAAACCTGGTTTGTCTTATTACCAAATGCAACATTTCAGCAGCTGCAACAAAAGAATAGGTTTTTATTAAATCTACTTTATTTGTTAAACAAAGACTGACTTGCACAATCAGTGTTACTCATGCTGATTGCCTTTTTATCTGTTCAAAATGACATGTGCAAGCACCTGCAAATGTAGTATTTTCACATCAACAGTGATGCAAGCTTAATCTGATCCTTTTGCAAGGGTGGTTTTAAAATTTTGACTTTTTTTTCCTTCTTGCACTCTGTGAAGAGAAGATGCTTAAGCATTAGGCCTGCAGGTCTCCATCTACAGATGCAGACCTTTTAGTCTAAGGTAATTTTAATGTTCCACTTGGTAGAAGAAATCCTAGGCACTAGACTTAAACAAGAGAAGTTTAGTGGTACTTCCAAAAATTTTCACTTTATTTAATTCTCTAGAAACCTTTTTATTCTCATTTGAAATAATTTTATGTATTTTCATCTATGGCTGCACAACAGAACTGTTGGATTGCTAAGAATATATTCATTTTCTTATTATTGAAGGAACTTGAAGAACCCAGGGTTAAAGGAAGGAACAGAATGAAGAGATGTATTTTGGAAGTTGTGTTGTGTTCCAATGAAACAGCTGTCAGGACAAATTCTCTCCTTCCCTTCTTTTGAAAACTCAGTTATGTTTCATTAAAACTGAGTTTTTAGTCTTTGCAATTGCAATTCCATAGCCAAAACAAAAGATTTCAAGCCCTTTTATAAGGGCATATTACAGTATAGCTATGATATGCCGCACACAGCAATTTGAGGATTGTAGACTTCATGGCTTCTGGCTTTTTATCTTCCTGTTCTTACTTTGAGCCTTTGCATATGTTTCAAAAGTCACTCAGCCCTTTCCTGTGAGGTAGAGTTTAGATTCAACAGTACCTAAATCCTCCTGAGGTGATGTTTATAAAACATCTCTTACTGTTCCATTCTAGAGACTATGAAAAGCTTATGGGGTAATTTCTTCTGAAACTTCACTGTCTCTACTTTTAGATTCCTAGTGTCTTGCCTAAATCTCTTTACTCCTTGTGTGCTGCCTGTGGAAATTATAGTACACTTCATTCCTTTTATCTCAGATGGAGTGTTGGTGCTTGAAGACAGTGTTCAGGACTTCTTTCAGATCTAAGCAAAACAGCCTAAATTCCTTTCAAGTATTTGGATGCATTTCCTATACCTATTGTCTCTTTTTTTTTTTTTTTTTCCTTCCCATCTAGGCCTTCTTTAGTATGCTTTTTTTTCCTGAGCTATGGCACTCGAAACAATAATGAAGACATCAGTTTAGTTCTTAAGAAAAATAGGTGAATCTATAAATACCCATGTAGTACTCTGACAGAAGTGTAACACTTCCTAATTTCTTCAGTGCTGGGATGATGTGAATTGCAGATTGAACATGAGTCGGCTGTAGCTCCTGGATCCTTCTTGACACAAGTCCTAGTCAGTCCTCATTTTCTAGCTGTTCATTTATTGTTTCTGTGAGTAGAGTTTGACAGTGCCTTCTTCTGTCACCTTGCCTAACTCAGCCATTGCTATGTGTCTTCATCACATTTCCTTCTCTTTCAAGGATTATTTGTGTCATGTCCATCCAGGTTCCTGGGAGTTTTTCCAGCTTGGTATGTCAAAATCCCTGCTTCAGTATGTCGAGAGTCTTGTACCTT
Source organism: Alethe castanea (assembly GCA_024734035.1). Lineage (NCBI taxonomy): Eukaryota > Metazoa > Chordata > Aves > Passeriformes > Muscicapidae > Alethe > Alethe castanea. Next base: position 10,276,872 of record JANRGV010000051.1, read on the forward strand.
GAGGTCCTCTTTTTATCTTAGAGATTCACTTGTTGCTTTGTGCCATGATTACCTCTCTCCTTCCCCATCAGTGTGAGACTCGTTGGTTTAAGGTGTTATAATTGTAGGATGTTGTAAATAGAGCTGAGGAAGCTGTGGGATAGTGGTGACCAATATTTACAAGCTCCTGCACCAGTAGAGCAGTTTGAGTTGGCTGAATTGTTTCAGGGGTACTGGGTGCTCTGCCCCCATCCAGCTGTAACCAAAATTTGCGTAGACAGCCACCTAAATTCCTTTAAATCTTCATGTTAGGAGCTTGAGACCACTGTGAATTTAACATCACAGGATAGGTGGCAGTATGGAGGATCTTGCTTCGCTCTACTTGTAATAAATAAACCAGATTTAGTCTCAACTCCATTTTAAATTTTTTACATTGTTGGTGTGTTGAAATTGGAATGTAGGTGCTGGATTTTCATACTTTGGACTACTCTGTTGAAGGCTGCCCCTTCATTTTTTCTCTCCTTCTTCCAGTTGTTGCATCACTGTGGGTGTTTATTGCTTGTCCCTGAGTTCAATTGCTACTTCTGATCTGTCCCTCATATTTCCCAGCCTACTTAAGTTTGAAGTTCCTACTCGCTGCCTCCTCCTTGTATAAGTACCAAGTCAACAACACAGTAATTATTTTAATGACCTAGGCAATAACCAAGTAAGAACCATTTATTTGAATGATGATAGAAACTTCCTAAGTAAACAGATTAATAGGGTTTTTTTTAAAGGAAGATTCATGGGGATAGATAGATAGATAGATAGTGTGTGCATTTATTATACATACACTAGTATATTTGTCCCAGATTTCAATATAAAACTTAAAATTGTTTTGTAGAATTACAGTGTCAAACTCTCTGAACCTTATGTATCAGAAGGGCACCTTATTATATAATAATAATGTTGTAAACCAAGAATACATTTCTTAGTACAGCAGATGGTTAATTATGAATGATAATTTTTGTTGAATAAAAACACATGCACTAAGCCAGACTGTGTTGATGAGAAGTTTCTTCGCTTATGGAGAATTTTTGCATAAGCAAACTTTATTTACTAGTCATGGCCTGGTTAAGAATGTTTGCATTTTCTAAGGCAATTTGACATTAAAATAGTAAGTACCTTTATGAGGATGAGCCAGTGAGAACTGAAGTGTTCTGTGGGCTAAATGAGAAGAGTATTACAAAACTGACATGTGTAAATTAAAGTCAGGTATCTAAATTTTGACAAATGGCATTATTCTTACGCCTTTATGAAATACATCCTTCAGCCTATCACAGAAAAAACTTGTGTATCTGATAAAAATTTGAGTAAAAGTAATCTCTTTTGTTTTTCTTCAAACTTGTACTTAAAACTCCATCTGTTTATCAGATAGGAAACTTCAGCAACTCAATTTCATGAGTTTTACTACTAATAGCTGTAACATTAACATCCCCGGGCAAGAATTTATAAAACATGAAGATATTTTAAAACAAAAATGAGAAAGAAAAGAACATGAATTTGATGTATTATATGCACAATTGTATAATGTATAGCCATTTGACAGGAATGCAGAATAAGGAGACAAAGTAATATATATAAATATATAAATATTTATTTTTGGATTTTTAGGGCAAATAGTTTAGTCTCAGACTTACCCTTTTATTACTTCTGTTGAAGTCCTCTCTATCATCTTATTTAGGATTCAAGTTGTATGTGAGGTGTTGCAGCTTAATGAATTACTGTGTCACCTATAAGTACATTAGCCTAAATGTCAAAACCACTTTTATTTTACATTTGCTATGAGCTAAAAGCTTGTGTGAACTAGATTACCATGGGTGAGCTTATATTTATAAATGTATTTTTTTGACATAAATTATGCTAGGTAAACCCTCTGTGACGTGAACTGATTGCACCACTCACATGTAGTGGTGATACCTGGTGGCATTTCTTCACTTCTGTTGGCTTTTTTTCATATAGAGCAGGAGCAGTGTATGAGTAGAACATTTCTGAAGAGAATCCTGTGGGGTCTGCTCCAAAACCCTTGCGTGACAAAATAAACTCTTTTGGCTCATCATTAATTTCAATATTAAAACGCTAAATCTTTTTATTTCCGCTTGCTTTTGGAAAGAAAATGGAAGTAAAAGATTTGGGGTTTTAATATTAAAATTATATAATTGCTGGTAATATGAATGGTGATGAATTTCTAAACACATAAGGTGGTGGTATAGATTAATAAAAATTAGAGATCTAGGGAGTCACAAAGAAATTGAATATTGTAATGGAAGTGTGCGTTGGAGTTGATCCCAATAGATTTTTGTATAATGGGGGAGATTTTGTTAAATGCATCATTTTCACCTACTTTAAGAGTTCTTTTCTAGAAAATAGTCCCCATATAGAGAAGCTGACTTCTTAATCTAGCTTTCTTTATTGTCATATAAAAATGTCATCACTCTTTCTTGACTAGAGACTTGCTCAAGGAACATTCCCCTCTGTAAGGAAGTGACCAGAGCAATCCCATACTTGTCCATCAGCATCTGTGGCTGCTGGGTTGTGACCACTATTCCTACTTTGATAAATACAGCTTGGCTCCAGGGAAGATGAGATGCTGTGTGTGGCTTCTTGTGAATGTGCTGAAAATACAACACAAGCACCACATTTTAGAGCATAACAGGTAGTGTGTGTGGCGAGGGGGTCCTCTAATTTCTGTCAGCCTGTCTAGTCTCCTGCTCTCAGGCTATAGGACAGAGCCAGGTTTGCATGTCACCCAGGCTGAAATAGTTTTTTTTTCGCCCAGATGATGTTCTCAGCATGGCAGCATATTTATCAAAACCTCTCAACTTCTGCAGGTGGTGGTTGTAATTGCTTTAGTACATCTGAAGGAGAATTTCAGGCATCTGAGTTGAAGTACCCTTCTGTTATGCTGGAAGATCTGAGCTGACTATAGAAGGCCTAAGAATAAAATTAGGAAGTGCTGCTTTTATAGCAATAGTGTTTTTCCATACTTCTAGATCATGAGAGATTGCCCAGTGTACTCTGCAGGTAAGAGTGCTCCCTTTAAAGGCCCACTAAATAAAATAGAAGTTCAACCATTATTTGAAGAAAACAGAGCCAAGTTTAAAATTAGGTTTTGAAATTGCTGATGTTAACAGAAAAGTTTCTTAACAAGTTCTTTCTTGTTTCAGCTTTCTGTAAGGACAGGTCATCCCATTTTCTGTTCATGCATGACTGTGGCAATGATCTTTGTATACTAAGTTCAGTGTTTTGTTCTGATCCAATGAGAAATGTCCAAAAAAAAGAAAGCTGAGGGGAATAGGGGAAACTACAATCTATACAGCAGGCTAGCCCATGCAGGAGAAAAGAAAAACATCAGAACGTAGACAGACAAGCTCTTTGGAGTAATTGAGTTGGCCTGTGGAAGGAGAAATGCTGACAAGCCTCTTACCTCTCTTTGTGAGCAATTGCCAGTTTCAAATCTGTCTCTCTTTCTCCCAGAGCCTTTCAGATTCTAGTGGCGAAACCCCAGGCTGGAGTCAAGTCTCTTTCGCAAGTTTTTGGGTAAACTTTGCCTTGGAAGAGGAAGACTCAAACCAGCCAATGCTCCATGTGCATGTCTGTCTGATATTGCACACAAAAGCCCCTTTTGCACTTTTGCTTTCTTTCTGTCTGTCTGACTTGGAAAATGAGACTTCTGACCCTTGAAATGGTGATAACTGGTGACCTTGATGTTTTTGAAGGTCTCATGCAGCTGGTGGACATTGCTCTAGGCTCTAGCTGCCCTAAAAGCTTGGCTATGCCTGATGGGGGCATGATTTGTGTTGTGGTATGTAGTAGGTTCCAATTTGAATTGGGAGCAGAGGTGTTGATGCAGCCCTCAGGAAATAAGGAGGTTTATGGGCGATGTCAATCTTTGATCCTTTTTATAAAAAGAATTGGTGAAGAAGGCAGAAGTAGAGCTGTTATCAGTCAGTTGTCCATCCAGTATTCCTCATGTATCCAAGTATGGATCCTCATTTTGTCTCCAGTATTTGTTTTTTTCATGTTGAGATGGGATACTTTCAGTACATGAAATCGAATTTAAATATGTTCAGAAAAGGAATGCACAAACAGGACAGAAAATAATTAGGTTGAGTAAGGAACTCTCCCACTTCTTATGAAACTGTGTGAAAGTATTTGGCTCACCAGGGTACAGAAATACTTGCAGAATTTGGGGCTGCATTGGGAAAACTTCATTGCATGTTCCTTCACGAGGAGGAGAAATCAGCTGTGCTCAATTAAGGTATCCTTTTTAACTAAGGTCCTCTTCATCATGTGTTCCCCAAAGCAACTGATCTCAGTGTATTGCTTTAAGAAAGCTTTCAGAAAACATGTATTCCTTAATTTGTCCCATAGCTTTGTGAAACTTAAGAACATTAGGAGCAACAACTACAGCCCATCATCCCAAGAGTGAGCTGCTGAGGTTTTTATCTGGCTTGGAAGCAGAAGGGAGCTGTTAGCAGGGTTAGTGGTTGGAAGAGTGTAGGGCACAGGAGGGATGGACTGCAATGGTGCTCAGAAATCCACGTGGGCTCTCCTCTACAGTAAGACTTACCTTTCATTCTGTTTCACTTTTAATTTTGAGAAAGATAGTTTTGCTTTTCAGATGTGATTGATCTCACTGGAGATGATAAAGATGATCTTCAGAGGGCAATTGCCTTGAGTTTGGAGGAATCAAACAGGGCATTCAGGGAGACTGGAATAACAGATGAGGAACAAGCCATTAGCAGGTAAACAACCAACTTATATAAAGCAGAAATTAAATTAAAGAGTTGGAGATTGGCCTGTATTGCTTTTTTAAACTTTTAACAAATAATAACTTGTTTACTTTTACTTGTGCTACTGATATGCCTGGCTTCAGGATGCTGCTTTAATGTATTGTATGTTCTACACTGGAAAATAGTCTATTATGTATGGACTAGGATTTAATAGTATGTTTCATATTTATGTATTTCTTTAAATATGGAGGAAGTGGATGGAGATAGAGAATGTGTGGTCATATTTAAATAGGATCTAAACCCAGAAGTTTCTTTTGTGTACCAGGTAAAAAGCAACAAAACCAAACTATAATTAAGAAGCTAATAAATACTTTGTCCTGTTTTTTGCAGTGTTCATTTTACAATAACACTTTCTTCCCTCTATATTAAGGCTGAGATTGAGGGAGTGGGTATTAATATTATGATTTGAGGGTACTGAGAGCAGCTGCTGCATTTTAACAGATGAAGAATGTTATTAACCTATTTAACAAATAAGATTTATAGGCTTTGAGTGAAGTTCTGGGTTTAAAGTTTTATAAACTTAACTCTCTCAGTTTGGGTGGGATAAGAGTCTTTGAGCTAACTTTTGATAAGATTTTATCATATCTTTTTGTACAGTGTATGTTTTTTGGTAATGTTGATACAATTATGAAATATTTGGGGCTAAGCCTGGGTGTAGGGTTCTGTGGGAGGGATGTTGTTTCATTTTTTTCAATCTGTAACTGGCCTTGGGAGGAATGTTGTGTTTTTCATTTGTGGCTGACCTTGTTCTAGGGGGAAACAGGCAATGATTTGATCCTTGATAGGCAGTAAAGTACTGCCTCCTTGTAAGAGACCAGTTTTATTAAAAAAATAATTTAGATGGGGGAGATTAACCACAATAATTCTTTTTCTCAGTTCATTGTGTTTGACAGGCTAAATGACTTATTAGAAAATTCCATTTCTGAGAATATGTTTTACTGCTTTATTTGTATTACTTTATCAACAGTAATTTTCTTTTCCCTTTTGAAAAATAAATATGCTAATTGTGAGAATAAACATGCACTTCTGCCCTCCCCCCAGCATTTGTGAAAAAAGTCATCCTGTTATATGAATTTAAGATAACATTTTAGGAGGGAAGGGTCGGATGAAAGGGATTTCTATTCTCATTAACAACTGGAAGAAGCATTTAAGGGGCTGGTTTTTCTAAAACCTCAGTATGTGCCTGTATACAAGATGATGGTAGAAGTTCTGTCCAGCTTTTTTTCAGAAGGTCAACTCTTGCATGTTCCTTTTTGAAAGGCAGAATTGTCGTAATTAGAGAGTTGTGTTTTAGGCATTAAGATGGACCTATTTCTGGAGATGGAAAATTTTCTCCCTCTTTTTCTTTACCCAAGCCTTGACTGCTCCTGCTGTGCTTAGTTCTTGGGAGCCTTGAAGATTTAGGATTTTTGCTGTAGACTTTGTTTTTCACTTTTGAAACTGAAAACCCCCCTTTGGTCCTATCTGCTTAGCCCATAACTTAGTATTACGTGATTCGCCTTAAATTACAGTGTATATTTTTCTGGCTGCAGAAAATAACAAAGGATGCCTTTTCTTTTCTGTATGTGCAAAGGCATCTAGACAATCTGGTTATTTGTAGAGAAAGTGTTGATCTTAGGAAATAGAGACTTGCATCTAATGTCAAAATTGTTCACAGTAACATGTGCAATATCACATGAAGAGCTTGTTTCAGGTCATGTCCCCCTTGGTGCACTGCACCACATTTTCTATGCTTGCTGAAGGGTTCATTGGACCATTTGTTGCACAAATTCATTTCACAAAGCCATAAAAAAATTCACTGAAGGATCCATAGTATTTCATGACCCAAGGAAGGGAATGAGACTTTGCTTGTGAATGGAGGCAGAGAAGAATGAGGATCTTGAAGGTTTTGGCATCATTGGGACATTAAATCAACTCAGTAATGTAGCAAGAAGCACCCTGAGATGATGGCAAATTATGTCAGCATTGAACAAATACAGAAAGTTCAGAATTCTTGATTCTTGATCTAAACTTGATCAGTTTACTTAAGGACAGAACTTCAGACTGGTTTTATTACAAAAAAAGCGAACAAAAAAAGCCACTCCCCTTCACAGTTAACACCCCACAGAAGAATGTTGGCACACCAACAGTAAGAGCAGGATCTGTGCAGAACTTCTCAAAACAAAATGTAGAACACTGTGGTTGTAAGCAAGTCAAGCTACAGCCATTTAATTTTGATTTTCTAGATAAAACAAGAAGCAGAAATCAAATAGGAGGTCAATAATAAGCAAATTTAAACTGTGGAAATGTTTAATTTTTAAAAATATAGGCCATATGCATATTTAAATAGTTTTTGCTGTGGTGGGTATTTTTTTTCAAAGGTATTTGTAGTGATTGGAACTTAATTTGTGCAGATTTTGTTAGGGTTTCCAAGGGAGAATTAATGGAATTTTTTTACCTGTGTAATTAATGTTGTAATGCATGTAAAATTTGTCTTTCTGAATGTAATTGCTTTAGAATACCTAATGAGGACAGTTCTGATTACTGTGTAGGTGTTGAGAGGAGTGAATCTGAAATGTCCAAGTGTCTGAGCTGAACATCTTGTACATGGCATGTTTGAAGTCTTTTCTTGTTTCTTCTTTAAATCTCACAGAAAAAATGTGCATGATCAGTGTATTTCCTATTGTGAAGATGTTTCTCCTGTTTATATTACTTTTCCTGGATTGAAGGAGTCTGTAGCTGGCCAGATAGGGCTTCACTAGGGAAGCCAGTGAGATATTACTGGAAAGAGAAATCAGCTGGCCTGTGTTGTGGCTATGGTACTGCCCATATTAAAATTAATCCATGCTGTCAGTGTATAAAAGATGTCCACAGCCCCTGGGCTTTTTTTAAAATCAGGGTCATTGAAACTGCTGGGGACTCTGCATGGTGGTTAAGCATTGTATGTGTGGATCCAAGGTGGGGTTGTGGAATGCTGTAGAGTCAGGGATATATTCCTGGATATCCAGCTGTAAGACCAACACAGTACAAATACCTTCCCGTGCTCTTTTAGCTGAGTAACCTGGCAGAGTGGGCTTTTCTGCAGCATGTTGTTTGGGCTTCCTTAGAGTGGTTTGACTGAATCTTTGTACTGTGGGCTTGCCTTGCCCCGGCATTTCTGCTTTGTCTGGTGGGCGCCCTGCAGTTCTGCAAAGCTGCTTGGCTGTGCCCAGCTTGTTCCAGAGAAATAAAACACTGCTTTCAAGTCTCATGCCAGGCCTGGCACTAACTAACTCGTGCTACAGCGGTTCCCTCCAAACAGGATTCCAGCCCTTGGAGGTGGGGGAGCTGTAGGTCCTGTGAATCTGGAGGGATTCCAAACCCTGCCTGTAGCTAGCTGATGGAGCTAATGGCTCTGTGCTGCTGTCCCCAAGGGTCACCAAGTGGGGCTTCAGCTCTGTCATCAAAATTGCTAAATCCTAAATCCTAAATTGCTCAACTCGCTGGAAGGATGCTTGTTTTGTCAAGCAATGTAAGATTCTTGATCCAGGTGATATCCCAGATTTGTGACTCTATAAGTGTAAGACAGTGAGCATTTCATGAGATCCTTACTGTTAATAAATACATTTATTTATGTAGCTTTCGAGCTGATCATTAGGTTCCTATTTACTGTGCTCATTGCACTTTATTTCACTTATCATTTTTGATTTAACTGCATCACAGCTATGATTAGGTCTGAAAATTAATTCAGCACATAGAATGTGCAGTTATTTCATGTGCTTTCTGAGGACAGAGAATATTATAAGTAGAATTAAGGAAAAAATGCCATGATGCCTTCAGAAGCAAATACTTTACATGGAAACACATTTCAGATCAAGCTAGAGATGAGTAAGTCCCTTACATGCTAAAGAAACAAATGCAAATACAAGAAAGAAATTTTAGTAGGTAATTAAGCTGATGAATGGTAATACTTACGGGGTCAGGGAACCATTTCAGTTTGAGAATATTTATTTTTCTGAACTTGAATCTTGAAATACCTTGAAATATTCCTGAACTTCTGGGGGGAGCAAAAAAGAGAAGTTTGATTGTTTACCTGAAGCACAAGTGGTATGAAGTAGGTATTGTAGTCCTGTTGCATTAAAGTCCCTTCAATTTAGTTTAAGCGAGATTTTACGCAATTCTACCTGCATGACAAATTATTTGAAATATGTATAACATTTTTAGATTGACTTTTAATGTCCCCATTGACCAACTTTTGCTCTCAAAGCAGAGATACACAGGTCATCTAACACTTTTGAAAGACTGTATTGGTGAAAAGGGAAATGAATTTGACTGTTTCTTTATATTTTGGGGTTTTCTTAGTAGAAAAAAACTGTCAGAAAAAACTCTTAGAACAGTCAGGGTCAGGTTCCATCCCTGTGCAGTGTTTGAAGAGATGTCAGAACAGAAACTCTTAGTGGGTTATATGCCTATCCTTTCAGTGCTGTTTATAAGGTGCTGTAAAAAACAAAATCAATCCTTAGGAAATTACCAGACTTAGGTTCTTCCTGAGACAGATACAAAAGTGATATTGTAGCAAATGGTCTCTCAAATTTAGAATGCCCCTCTTTTTACTGTGTTCTTTCTGAAATAAGTATCAATGACAATTAGTATGTTCCCCAGAGCAGTTATCTGCAGTAAATTCATATAATCCTTCATTGTTCTTGGTAAGATAGCTTTTCTTTCTTTGGCAGGAACATAGCTTGCGTTAAAGATGTAGGTAGGAAATTGAGAGATTATGGGGAGAGGGGCTGTCTGTTTCTGTGTTTTTCCTGTTCAAACTTTATCCTTTAGGAGCCCCCTTTACAGAGCAACCTAAACCTGTCTTTCTTTGGTAATTAGTGAGTCTAGAACCGAGAGGGGACAACTCTTTGTGCTGCTCAGACTGCTTAAATGCTTGTGATGCAGCCTGTGAAATCCTGTGCTTGGTGTTGGAGAGCAGCTCAGCCTTTTGTGTGAGAATTGGATTGGATGGCTGGGGACTGTGACTACTGTGTCAGTAGTGCACATGCCAGTCTCATGGTTTATGAAGTAGAGCCACTGTTACATGACCTCAATGCATCCATCTCCATCTTTCTATTTAGAATACACCTACCACAAATTGCTTTGAAGGTGCATTTTGTCACCAGGCTAAGCATATGTGCTGATACAGAAATAATGTATCGAGTGAAGCTTGAGTTGGAGAGCTTCGCACCCATCAGATCTTAGTGTCATGGGGAATATGGATATTCAGCGCAAATCACATCAGGAACAGTTTCCAGCAAAGAAAGTGGTCATTGAGGCATACAATTAAAGTGTTGGGTGGCATTTGAGAAATTGCAGGGAGATATCTTTCCATGGCTCATAAAGTAATTACTTGCCATGTAAAGTGATTAACACAGTTGCATAAGTTGCAGAAATGGAAACTAAGAAAATTGCCTTTGTTTTTGAAAGTTGCCTACCTAGCTTTGGCTTCCTGTCAGTAAATGAAAGATTGGTGACTTTGTGCTTCGCTTAGCAATAAAAGCATTTGAGGATGAAAGCACTGTACTATTAGTGATGCCTAAAATCTGTCCATCCTGTTTGAATCTGGTTCTTAAATAATTGATGACTTGTAGACATGGCTTTTGTATCTAGAGCTCTTACAGGAGGTTCATGCACTCATCAATACCATTTTCCAAAGGGTAATGGAATTGCTGTAGCATAGCTAAAAGTTAAATAGCATTTCTGAAGACATGTTATTGCATATATTGTTCAGTAACAATAAGTGAATGATGTCATTATGGTGTCTGTATTGCTACCTGAATGTATTTTACTACTTGGTGGGGTTTTTGTTTTGTTTTGTTTTTGTGTGGTTTTGTTTTTTTCTCACATTTTTCTCTCCCTTCTGTTCCCAAAGAGTTCTAGAAGCCAGTATTGCAGAAAATAAAGCAAGTTTAAAGAGGACGCATCCAGAGGTATGGAGTGACTCTCCAAACCCTTATGATCGAAAGCGGCAAGACAACTGCCCAGTGGGATTAAAGAATGTTGGCAACACGTGCTGGTTTAGTGCTGTCATTCAGGTAAGCACTCTTCAGTCAGCTGTGTGCATTCTTCACTGTATCTCTTGGGAGGTGAGTCAGCTCATTCTAAGTGCATAATTTAAAATAATCTCTTTTCCTGGGAAGTTTAGGCCACTGCATGAGATGATTTTACGCATTATTTATTGCATCTCTTAATGTGTCTATCCATAAGTCAGATTGAAGTGTATAAAGAACTAAGTGAAGCTTCAAAATGTTTCTTATTAAGAAGTTGTTGAAGACAAGGAGTTGACTCTGAAGATCCTGGGCTTATGCAGCTCATGCTGACATCAGTGACGATTGTGGATGCCTAGAAACATGGGAAAACTGGGTTACAGATGTGGAACCGATTTTTTTTTAATATTAAAAGGAGCACATGCAAATGACTGAAAGGGAGTGGCTGACAATGGAGGTAGGTGGAAGAAATGAGATACCTCCAGTCATGGAGTGCTTGCTCAGATGGCTACAGCTGGGTAGGGTAAAAGGAGGAATAATTGATAAAGAAGGAATCTTCAGAAGAATGAAGGAGAAGGTCTGGTATGGATCCAACTGCAACTGGTTTGTGTTGTTCTACGTAGTAGAATCAATGTGTGTGCTTTTTGTTTAAAGATAGGGTGAGTAGGGAAATGAGTACAGCTATGACAACTTGCCTAGTGAAAGCTAATGTTCTAATATCAATAATTGATGTACATAAACTTTATGAATCCATCTTTTAGGAGATGTATGTTTCTGTAAATAATCTGTAGATCTACTGAAAAGCATTTTAACCTACAGAAAACTGAGGGTGAACTTGGAATACAACAGTGGGAAATTTATTTTTAGTCGACTAGAAACAAATGTTGTAGTTTACAAGAAATAAATGTATTGTATCTTTTCATAGTCTGAAGTTTTGAGAGAAAGAAGATAAAATATTTAATACCCATTTTTAACAAATTATTCAGGCTAAAGCACTTCACATAAACTAGTACTGTTACTTTTGTACTGATTGTTGAAAGATGGCTGTTGTACTTCAGACTGAGTCCATTTGGATCAGTGTTCTGCCCAGCAATTTCCACAAATGGATGCTTTCAGGGGAGTACAAACAGCATGCATGATACTGCTCTGGTAAAATACTCCTGAGCCTTCCACTACTTCTATCTTGGAAGGGTATTTTAGATGTTCTGCAGTTTATATAGTTGGTAAACCCCAGGGGACCTTCCTTGTATGTTGTCTTCCTCGATCTTTGCAAACTTCTTGCACCCACAGGGGTCCTTTGGGTGTGCTTCCTATTGCATAAAGAACTGCCATGGTTTTGTGTGGCTTTTTTGAACCTGGCTCCCACTATGTTTGTTCAGTAGCCTCCTTGTCTCCTGGTAGACCAGACAGAAGTTGATTGCCATTACAGTTCTGTGGGCTGTTCTCCTACTCTCTTTCAGCTCCTCAGTGGTCTCTTTTTTCCAGGCTGTATGCTCAATTGCCACCTATAGAATGTGTTCTAAGCTCTGATCCACTTTGTTGCTGTACTCCAGATCCTTTCTAGCTCTAGTAGCACTTTTGTTGGTGGATGAGGAAAGCTCCTAAGATGTGAATGTGGTGTGAACTGGGGATGGTAACAGGGAGGGATACAGACTCCTTAGGAAAGGCAAGTAGGGATGACAAGGAGAGGCACTACCTTCCACCTGAAGGAGTAACTCAGATATGTGTGGACCTGCATGGGACAAGGTGACAGTTTAGGATGAGAGTCTGTGGATCAGGGTCAGAGGAGGGGCTGGTAGAAGTGCCATCACAATTAGTCTGCTACAGATTACCCTCCTCAGGATGAGGATGTGCACACAGCCTTCTTGAAAGGCAAGGAAGTCTCTGGATTACAGTCAGTGATTCCCATGGGAAGCTTTAATAAACATCCTGACCCTTGCTGGGTCCAACACAGCAGGACACAAGTAAACCAGATTTCTGGAGGGCATGAGAAGCAGCTTCTTGGTATGACTAGTTGGATGGGGCAACTAGGGGTTATGCACAGCTGGATTTTGCTGTTCCCCAAAAATGGGAGAACTGAAGCTGGAGTAATGTGCGCACTCTTGACTGCAGCAACCATGAAATAGTAGAGTTCAAGATGCTAATGGGAGCAAGAAAGGAATAACAGGACCCAGACCCAGCGTTCAGGAGAGCAGACTTTGTCTTCTAGAAGTTGGTATCTGGGGTTCCACAGGTGGCAGCTTGGAAGGGCAGAGATGCTTAGGAAGGCTAACAGCATTCCCTGATTGCTAGAAGGGTCCATTCTTCTCTCAGGGAGCTCATGGCCAAGCTTCAAGCAGGCAGTGTGCAGGATCTGCAAGCAGAGATGGGCTACTGAGGAGACTGGAAATGTCCAGGCATAAAGAAATGGTATTGTTGAAGTGAAAGCTGACCTGAGCTGATGTCTCAATGGTTTTCTAGGATAAAAAGTTTTGATGTTATACTGATCATAAAGGGCTGAGCAAGGAAAGTGTTGCTGAATAGAGCAAGTGAGGTACTCAGTACCTTGCTTTGCCTCAGTCTTTACCAGTGAGATCTCCAAGACCACTGTTCATAGTTGAGGGAACTCTGAACAGGAGTTAGGGATTTGAGTGAGAGATTACTTGGGGAAACTTGACCCGTACAAGTTCACAGGACCCACTGAGCTGTATTCAGTGGTGATGAGCGACAGTGGCAAGAAGTCTTAGCAAGTCAACTCTCTCTCATTCTTGCAAAGTCATGGAGAATAGAAGAAGCTTCTGATGTACTTGAGCCAGGTTTTTTAGAGCAGTGCATATTGGGAGGATGAGAGGCAACAGGAGTCATCGAGATAAGGAGGATAAAGCCTGGATATGAAGAAGCATTTTTTCCCACAAAGATAGGCAGGCAGTGGAGGTTGCCCAGAGGGGCTCTGCAGGGTTTGTCAAACCTTGGAAAGTTTTAAGATGGCTGAAAAAAAGCCCTGAATAGCCTGGTCTGATCTCATAGGTCAATAATGTGAATAATGCTAGTTACTTTGGTACCCATCATCTTCTATAAATTCCAGTGTTGCTTTCCATGTACCTCACTGTACACATAGTTTTGAATTCAGATTTCTTCTTACTCTGTCTCATATGATGTTTTTGTCAGTTCATGCTTTCCAACTCCTGTTTCTACTACACTGCAAATCTCTTTACTAAGCAAACATGGTCAAAACTTGCTGTCCTTTTCAGATCACTTCTAAATTTTACTAGCATTTAGTAATCTTACAATTGTTTGAATTTTTCTACAGATATTTTGATATTTCCCTTGTTCATCTCCCATCCTTTCCTTATTCCATTGGATCTTTTTGCAATAGCAGAAACGTTTTCTTTGTCCTAACTGAAACAAAGATTTTATTTCTATCAAGATCTTTATGGAGCTAATGTGACTTGGTGTTTTACCTTCTCTGTTGTGTAATCAGATTTTACATTCCTAGCAGTCCCAAATCTAAAGGACTGATTTTAAGTACGTGTGCATTTCTGTTAAAGACTTTTTTATATAGGAAACTGGAAATCTTTAAATAAATGTTTTTATGGAAACTTGAATTTTTAATTTGTTAATCACAGAGATAAGAGCTGAGGGCAGAGCATGTAAAAACCTATGATAGACCTATGATCTCATGTTATTAATACCCAGTGTGCAACTTTATACCTTGAAAACAGATTAGAAAGAGACCTAGCTAGTTCTTATGGTCACCAGCCGTACCATGTGAAAGTCTGTGGTGTCTGGAATTAAAATGGCTTGGTCCTAAAAGATAGTGAAACTTCTGGAGTTAGGTCTATAGAATGTAATTAAAGCAAACCATTGAAAGATTTATAACTTCACTTGGTTGAAAATTTAGGTCAGTATTATCTGTCAGCCAGGAAGATTTATGTTTCAAGCAACCATCCCAGGAACTTTAGTGCATGTTAATTTAGAACATTAGCTAATACCATATTTATTTATCCACAGGGCATATTGACTACTTGGGTTGCATTGACTATGTAGAAGTATTTTCTTGATTTCTTTGGGAGGCTTTTGTAACCTGACACATCACATAGGTCAACAATATCTAAATGTTAACTACTGTCAGTCACAATGATATATTGTGTAATATAATCTAAAACTAAATTGCAAAGAAAGAAAAGCCTTCTATTTAAGGGGTGCTTGTTAAGGAAAAAAGATTTTGACATTTTGATGCTTTCTTTTTGCAATGTATGTTTTTTATAGGCACCAATTAACTGATTTAGTGAAATGCAGTCATAAATGGTTTGTGTATTTGCATTTAGAGTATGAAATTCCTGAAGACACGTTTGTATTGAGTGACAGCAAACTCTGACAAGATTCAAACATCGCTGGAAATGTTGCCTTTACCCTGTATTTATTTGTGCCTTAGAGAAATAGGCACATGTGGAAGTCATCCTCCTCTGCAGGGGAAGAAGGGAGTCTCCCTTCAGAGGGCTCTGAAATAAAGTTTTGCTTTCAACAGTTACGTTTAGCAGCGTTAGAATGAACAGTGGTATTTTTCCCACAGTGTAACTTCTAAAAGTCTTGCTCTTGAGGACTTCTGACTTGATAATAACATGAATTTAAAACTGAGTCCCCAAAAGAGTATGTCAAAACAAAACTATATTAAATCATGTTTATTTCTTCCTCACCTGCCAAGAAATGAATCAAGTTCCTCAATGTTTTTTCTGCCTCTTCTTAAACTTATAATAAACCTACATTTGGGACAGGAGTTCACCCATGCATGGTTTTGCTACTGTTTAGTTAGATGAACATTTATTAAAGGATCCATAAATCCTGAGGCTTTAGAATACTTCTTTGTTGATTGTGTATTGTTTTTTTATTTATTAATTTTTTTTAAATTCCCATTATTGTAACTACATATCTGCTCTTGAAATAGAACTTAAGACATCAAGTTCTTTAAAGAAACAAAACACAAATATACCACTGTATGTTTTTACTTCCCTGCAGTAGATTTTAGTGTTTCCCTTGTGAAAAGGTGACGTCACAGTTTTTCTTGGCTGTAAGAGTTTGCAGCCTGAAAATGGCTACGAAATAATAAATTAATGGAGTCTGTGGAGTGGTTCCCTCATCCCATGCTGAGCACAACTTAAGAGTTTTCAGGACATGGGATGTAGAAGGCAAGTAACTCACAGGACATGGATATGTTGCTGGAATCATGTCTTAGGCTTGCTGCCTGTGCAAGTTCTCCCCCAGATGTTTTAATTTAAAACACTGCACCAGAGTTAATTTTATCTTTTGAAGTCCCAAGTGGGGTTCTGGCCATGTGCAGGAAGTAATGTCCTGGCGGGACTTGCCCTGTGGAAAAGGGAGATGCCCAGATCATTCCAAGAATGTCACTGAGTCGGTGTGCCAAGGTGGATGGCTGTGGGAGAAGGAAAGTGTGTGGGGAATCAGTGAAAACTGTATTGTGAGTGCTGCTGTTTCCCCCTTCTCCAGTCCCATTCCTCATGTACCATGTGCAGTCTGTCCCCGTGTCTCATGACTTGCAGAGGGCTGGGTTGCAGCTCCTCCCTTTACCAAATGAGGTATCCCAACAGGACAGCTGGGGCTTGGCATCCCCACACTCCTTTCTCCATGAGTCTGTCAGTCTGATAAGTTTTTTTCCTCCAAAAGTGCATAGCTTGCTGAATGAAGTTAACAAGCATCAATCTCCAAAGGTGCTCTTTAACTTCTCTTTTCAGGGTCCCTAACACCACTTCTGGCATTTTACTCTGTTGCATTGTGTTTGGGAGCAGCCTTGTTGTTTTCCTGATGTCAGTATATTTAGGGTTAGGATCTCCTTTGATCCTAGACTTCTGGTTCTGGGAAGGAGTGAACCAGCTTGATGGGTGAGAATCAGGCAAGTATTTTCTTCCTAGTTGATAGCTCAGCTACTTACCAATATTGTTCTTGAAAGCAGCCTACCACAAGTATCTAGCTTTTACATGACTTTGTTTCTTATTTGTCATGATGGATGCAAAGGGTTGTGATGGATGATGTGGTAGTGCATTAATACCATAAAGCCTAGGATTCTATTATTAAATGTACACATTTCTACATTGTACATAAGTCCCTTGCTTCCCTGGGCATGCAGTGCAAGGTTGGTGGCTGAAGAACATTCAGTGCTCAATCCCCATATGGATTAAAATGGTCATTGTTGGAGTATTTTCTTTCCATTATTTCCACAGTGGAACAGCCTGAGGCAGGGGTTGGTGGGGGATATGATATAAACTGTTCTGTAGAGTTTCATGGGCAGAGGAATAATGGTGTTGGAAATCTAGTTTCTTGCTTGCCATTTCTATCACTCCCTCTGTTTCTCTGTAAAGTGAACCTCTCCCTTCCAAATTCAGTCATCCTATGATATTTGCTGACAGAGTATTCCTTTTCCTGCTTTTTGTGCTTCTGTAGTCTCTGGTTCCCTCAGGTTGCTTGTGTGACATTTCAAACTCTTACCTTGAATTTGACGATTGGTAATATTGCAAAATTTGTTGCAAAGGCATGGGAAGCTTTAATGGATCATGGCTTTCACTTTGACTCATAAATAGTTATGCATTTAATTAAAATAAATGATACAGGATCCATTGTTTAGGTGTGTTATTTAAATTTACATCACTAAATTTGGACAAGAAGTTGAAAACTGTAACCATGTAAGGAAATGTTGGCTGTGATTTTTTTGTCCTAACAGATTTTTTTTTTCCTTGACCATGTAATAGAGGAGTGGTTGGATGGCATTTCTTAGTATGTGCCAAGACACAAGCATAAAGTGAATTCTTCTGGACACATATCATACTTAGCTGTCTTCTGAATTGCAGTAATGTTCTGAGTTTGTTGCTATAAACAAGTAATGTTCTCTAAATGCAGGCTGGTAATTCCATGGTGAGCTGTTTATTTAAAATGTTGACTTAACCCAAGCCTGTTAGAGGTCTTAGTTTGGCTTTGTAGCTCAAACAGTATGCAAGCTGTTTTCCATCTTCTTCCATGTTGCACCTCAGCCTTCTGGGGACGTAAGACACGATAGCTTAAAACTGCAATTTATACCTAGGTTTTCAGCAGTTTGGAATGCTAATTGGTTGTTTGTTTATAGATAAAAATGTCTTTTTAGAGGTGCTTTTCAAAGCTTTTGAGACCTGGGATTGAATCTGTGATTCTCAAATTGCTAAATGTTTTCCTCATCACTGCCACTATACATGTCGGGTGGTTGTGCTGAAGTTCAGTCATCAGGCAGTGTCATATCTGTCTATAGGAGTTCTTGTTTCAGAGGGGAAGAGAAATAGAAAACTCCTCTTTCTATACTTTTGCAGTGAAGTTTGAACAGGAACCTGCTCAAGTCCCAGCTTTGAAGCTGCTTTGCTCACTTCCCTTCTGTCTTCCTTATGTGAAATTGTCTAAAGAATGCAAGAGAAGCTTTGGACTGTGCCAAATCCTCAGTGTATATAAAGAGGCACAAAACTACGTTTTGAGTGACTTCTTAATTTTCTTAATGCCTGTTATTAGTCTCTATTCTGGGAACAGGATTTACCACTTAAGAGTAGTAAGACACAAACAGGTGGAGTGGGAGACAACCCCAGAGTAAGTTATAAGGAGGAGCAGAATAGAAGGGAGTTTTGTGCCCAGCAGAACAACTGGTGCAGTAGCAACAAGAGCCACTTTATGGACTTTGTTGTGACAAAGAACTTCCAAGAATATGAACCAAAAAAAAAAAAAAAGAAAAACGATAAATAGGAAAAGTTTGGAAAGCCTTAAAGAGGAGAGAGAACCAAATAATAGCCTGGGTTGGAGGGGATCTTAAAGATTACCTGTTTCCATCCCCCTGCCATGGGCAGGGACACCTTCCACTAGACCAGGTTGCTCAGAGCTCCATCCATCCAGGCCCTGAGCACTTCCAGGGATAGGACCTATGCCAATGCATTGTTATCTTCCCAGTAAAAAATGTCTTCCTAATGTCTGATCTAAACCTATTCTGTGAGTGTGAATCCATTCCCTCTTGTCCTGTTACTCCAGGATAGTCTCTCTCCATCTTTCCTGTAGGCTTACTTCAGGTGTTGGAAGTCCACAGTTAGGTCACCCTGAAGCCTTCTCTTCTTCAGGCTGAACAATCCTAATTCTCTCAAGATATAGGAATAGAGAGTCCAAAAGGTTTGCAAGTTGGTGAGAATTGGACTCAGCTGTCAGTGAAGTTGCTCGTGTTTTTCCAATATGGAGCTATGGACACTAATATTCAGAAGCTTGCAGGAATATTAAATCATTAATTTGTGCAATATTTAGGAATACTTTTACTTTAAACCTTGGCACTTCAAATGTTGATAACTAGTAAATTTCAAATGCTTGACTCTATTGGAGGAAACGTGGCAATGCATGCAGGTAGGACCATATATTCCATAGCTCTATGTTATTCTTTGAGTTAACATGAATAATATGTTGACTTTAATAATACTCAATCTACCCCACTAAAACTGGCTCTATATGCCTTAAACCACTGAAATTGTTCATAAAGTGATGTAAACATAAATCTAATTGTCATGTTGGCAGAGGCAAACTATTCCAAATAATACACTTTATGACATAGGGCTCTATTTTTGCTTTTTATTATTGGAGCAGTAATGATGTATTCACGATTTAAGATTGCTTTCTGCTTGTTACACAAAGTGAAGGTAGATATGGTATTGGCTTTGTGGCTTTAAATAAAAAATTAATTAAATAAATAAATGTCAAATTGGAAATGCATAGAAGGCCCCAGATGACTAAATGAGGAAAATGGGTATTGTAATGTGCTAACACATACAAGTTTTCAACTTCTGCAATATCAGATTTTAGCTAAATGCCAGTACCTAAAGGAATTTGTTTAGGAGCTCTGTAGGAATGCATGCCTTTCTTTTTCCCTGCCCAGAGTTGCTTTTCAAGCTCTCCTACTATTATATATTTAGTTTTTGGATTTCTTCCTTCTGTTCTGTCTTCCCTTAGTCTTTCCAAGTTTAACCTTTGCAAATTCAATGGGAAGCTGTCTGTGTTCATGGTATTATGAACTTCAGATTTCAAGCAAACTTTTTTAAAACTGATGCATATTAAAAATGCACAGTTCTTGTGCGCATTTTTTTCCTTTTTCTTGTTTTTTGTTCTCAGTGCTGGAAACGAAATGCAGAATTGGTAGTCAAAGAGAACCAAATGTTTTCATCAATCTGTTAGTGAAACAGCTGGTTTTAGTGGCCAATGCTTACAAACTTGGAAGAAGCCACCAGGGAGCCTCTCTGAAGCTTTCTGCAGCAGCTTGTTGGGTCATCTTGTATTTAGACTCAGAAGCAGTATTTTCCTACCAAGTGTTATTGGTGTTAGTAACTTTATTAATTTAGGTCTGCTGGTGGCTTTTAATGACCTGTGTTGCATGCCAGGCATTTATAGATTTAATATACTGACTAATTGATATTCTTGCAACATTAATGCAGCACCACAGTTCTTGAATGCTAAGAATTAATCCTTTACTCAGTCAACCTAAATTTTGACAAGGTCCTTATGTTTGATAATCCTAGACTTAAAGGGAGGAAAAAGGTATCAACAGAGTGTTTTAAGGGAAACCAAGGCAACTTACACTAAGAAATTGTGTTTGAACTCAGTGTAAGTAAACATTACTCATAAAAGTGAATGTTTTAGTATCTTACAGTATAGAAGTTACAACTCTACTTAGTTCTCTCTGGTATGACTGCAAATACATCATAACCACTTAGAGTAGGGGAAAGCCACAATGTCTTGTTGCTGTTTAGTGTTGTTGGTGAGAATGCCTTAAACTGAGACTGGATTTCTGTTCTTGTTTATTCCAATTTACTTTTACTGAAGTCTTGTTCACCCCCTAAAACTGACAGAATACAAGGTTGTATTCCAAAAATCTGTTGATGTTCATGGCAATTTGAATTGATAGAACTTATCTTGGCTTGGTCTAGTTTCCAGATGACAGCTTTTAAATGGTTTAAATGCACTGGGGAAAAAAGCCACAAACCCACATTGTAGAGAGTTTTTCTCTCATGCATAATTTTTGCATACTTTAGTCAATTGTAAAGGTATTTGATCAAGGGCAGTAGACGTAAAGGATCCCTCTTTTAGATGCAGCCTGTTTTCTTGTACTGGGCCTCCTGACACCTTTGTGCAGCTGAAGCCAAGTGGGTAAGAGGTGAGGTGCTGTTTTATGCAGTGTGTTTGGAAAGCAAATGTGTTTGGAGGTTTAGGCTAGGGCCAGTGCCCTGGCACTTGGGCCAGGGGCAGTCTCTGCTTTGTCTCTTGGTGGCTGCAGAAGAGCAGCTTCTGCCTCATGGGCCACTTAACCCTGGGTGCAGGGACCCTGGACACAAGTTGGCTCAGCAAACTGCAAAGTGTTTTGCCTCACCCCTTTCTGGGCTCTGGGATGGTTGGCCTCGGGAGGTCTCTGCTGGGTTTAGGTGAGCAGGTTCCTCACTGAGATACTTCAGGCACAAAAATAGTTGTATTCAGGCACTTGTTTGCACTTACACTGGAGTGATCTTTTTAAAATGAAGGCAGAAGTTTCCTTAAGTTGGTTTAGCTCAGTACAGGAGAGCCACAGCATGACACTGTCCTGTGTGCATTAGTGCTGTTGGCAGCAAAGAAACTGTGAGAGCTCTGCTGCATCTCAAAACAACCATGCTTAGTGTAACCTTTTCTGGCAAGAAGTTTAATGACTAAACATCTTGCATAAGAAATTTTGAATAGTACAAGGCTGAAGAAGAAAAGAGCAAATTGGACAGTCCTCTTAATTACTGTCAGTAGATTGCACAGATGGGTTTGTTCAGGTCAGTCGGAAAGCATGGGATTATATTCAGTAGAGTTCTGAATTAAGGAAACTGAATTTTTGTGAAAATCTTGTTGGATTGAATGCCAGGCAAAAATGCTAAACTTGACTACAGTTTTCTGTACATAATTTGTGTGTTTGTATTATGAAATTGACCTGCCCAGCTGCTTGGCACTTTGATGGCACTTGGATTAGTTATGGAGAGAATTCACCCTTTGGACATTATATTTCAGCAGCTGGTTTATTTTGTACATAAAACATTGCTATGTTTTGCTTGATGAAGAGCCCACCAGTGGAATGCTATTACATCATGAGACTAACTTCAATTAGTATCAGCTTCTAGACTGACACTTGAATTAAATATTAACATTTTCTTTGCTTTGAGTAAGTAAACAAAGGACTCTGTTTTAGTCTCCTGTGTCTGCAAGGATGGATAAAAGGGGAACATGTATTTTGAACAGCAAAACAGGAAAAAAGTTTGACTACTCAGTTGTCTACCTTGATTCAACAAGGTCAGAAAGGTCTTTTCTCAGGTGATGTTTTTGATACTTTTTACATCTAAAAAGAAGTATGACATGTTACCTCTTTGTTTTGTGGGGGATGCTGTATGCTGTGGGGTATGGGAAAAGGTTAGACTCTGGATAGGTTCTTTCAAGAGGAGAATCAGGAACATTACAGTTTTGCACAACATTTTTTTCCCTACCAGTATGTTCTAAATTACTGGAATAAGTGCATAACCTCTTCACAATTTGTGTTTCACTTATTTGGCACTGTGGGGTTGAAAACTTGTTAAACTGATGTGATCTGTGATTTAAGCCTTTACATGGGTAGGACAAGTTCTGGGATCAAAGTCTATTGCTGGGGTAAGCAAACTCTGCCTTCCCGAAACAAATAGCTAAGGTATGTGATAGAGTGGGAGGAGAGTTAATTATAGATTGTAAACTCAAGAAAGTAAGGAAGGCAGATCTTTCCTGTTCTTCTCTGATGAGCATGTTTAAGGTACTTCAGACCTTTCCTCCTACCCTGTCTTCATCAAAATGCTCTTCTGTAATGAAGTGATTTTTAGTTAGGATGCTTTTTGTCTGTACAGAAAAGCAGTGATGCAGTTCCACAAGTTCTGAGGCATCCAGTTTTTAGCCCAATGCGTTGGACTTTTATTGTTTGCAACCCAGAGACATCTTGCTCTTGCACTCTCTTGGCTCCAGGCTCTATGTTACACTCAGGAGTTGTTTGTGGGTGTGCTTGCAGACACCTGTTTACATGTCCTAGACAGACAGACACCTGTCTATTCATGTGTCCATAAAATGGGAATGTTATCAGTCCCTTACCTGCAAAGTTGTATAACCCAATTTCCTTACTCTAATGTACATTTCGCAGATCATATAGGAGTGGAAGGACAGAATGCAAAATGTTCAGCTAATGCAAGTGGAATTAAGTTACACATGCAGAGATGTATTCTGTGCACTGAGGAGTAGATGATAGAGGGCCTACAAGAAAAATTTTAGATGGCTAAACAGTGTTTCATGTCAATTTGAAAACTGACAGTTATACAATTCATAAAATTCCTGTTGTAAAATGTAATTTGCCTATCATGTAAAATTATTGTTCCTTTTATGTGATTAAGTGCAGAGATATTTTTTTATTATGCTGTTTTCTTGGCAAAAGTAATTGTCTTCTGGAGAAAATATGTTTAGCAATGCGCTGCCTTCTGAAATAAACTTAACATTGCATATGTTTAACACTTCATTTGTTTTGCTGAGGCTTGTTTGGAAAAGCTTTGTATTATTTGTAGAAGTGCTTAAAGATTTTCTTAATTTTTTTCTTTTCAGTCATTATTTAACCTACTGGAGTTTCGAAGACTAGTTTTAAATTTCAGTCCTCCTGCAAATGCTCAAGATTTGCCCCGAAACCAAAAGGTAAAATGAGAAGCTGACTTCCTCTTGTGGCTGATGAGGGCATTTCTGTCTTGTACTTGAATTTTGCACTGTTCTCTAGCTCGTATCAGCGTGGGTTTTAGAGGTGCCAGTTAAGTTCTCTGAGCTTCCTGTTGTGGATCTTACATAAATGGCATCAGCCTCACAGCAGAGTATGGGGCAGGGTGCTGAGAGAGGCAGAGCATTTCTCATGTGAGTGCAACTTGTCTTAGCAAATGTATTTTATTTCAGTTCCCTCCCACTCATGATCTGACATTGAGCTTGCATTTATTAGCTTGTCTCTCCTGTTTTTTCAGGAGGTGATTATAAGTATAAACTTTCTCATGTTTATCTTGGTACTTATATAGGACTGGGGAGGGAAAGGCCTTGCCTTAGGTTTCTTGTGGCTTCAGACTGGCAAGGGGGAATGGTCATGGAGTGGGGGACAAGACAGACCTATTTTTCTTCTTTCATGAGCATCCTTTGGGGAGAGATACAATGGGGGCCCCTTGGTTTCTGTGTTATGAAATGGGAAGGAGGAAATGGAAAAGGAGGTGGCTGTATGAAATGTGAAGACACTTGATTGCCTGATTTTTAGCAATGAATTACAGAGCAATGAATTTTTACATATCCAGAAATTAGAGTGTCAGAATGGTTTAGGTTGAAAAGAACCTTAAAGATGAAGTAGTTCCAGCTCCAGTGTCATGGACAGGTGCACCTTCCACTAGTCCAGATTGCTCAGAGCTCCATCCAAGCTGGCTCCCAAGGATGGGGCATCCACAGCTTCTCTGGGCAACCTGTGCCAGTGCCTCACCACCTCACAGTAAATTAATTAGACTGTTGTCTGTTGCCCGTTTCTGTCAGATTTAAAGAAGGGGGTGTGTTGTCAGCCTGTTCTTAGTTGTTTGTCCCTTCAGGCTTGTCTGGCATGTTCACTATCATAAGTAAGAGCTGTAATTAGAGAAGCAAAGGAAAACAGATAAAGAGAAGACAGTGTCCATTTTAAACCTCTGGGTATATTCATAAAAGGGATGTTGAATGTTCCGTCAAGGCTGGATAATTTCTCCACTGCCCTACCCCCTTCTTTCCTCACCACGCTCAAAGTGCAAGAAGTCACTTTTTTTGGTTGGAAAGCATATTTGCATTAGGTCATGAGATGGTGTGAAAATAAAACACTGGTAGTGTTCCCGACACAAGGTAGGGATGGGGCAGTGCATTTTAATAAGAAAGATAAGTCATGTTTTACAAAGAGTTGTACTAAAATCTTTTTATTTTTAGATTGACTTTCTGCCCAGTATTTAATTTTTCATAATATGTTTTAGTAATATCCTTCAGTACTCAGAAATTCTATGTTCATTTTTCAGCATGTAAAAAGCAATTGGCATCTAAAAAGTGGTATGAAATGGCTGATAACAAGCTGTTGTCTTCATAAACATCTTGCCCAAGCACTGACACTTGCAGCCAAATGCCCTTAGCTGTTCTAAAGTGCTTTATTTTAGAAGTTCTGACTGTGACAGACAATAAGTTTGTGTGAAATGTGCATGGATTTGAGCAGAAACCTTGCATTCTGCAGGCCTGCTAGAATCTCTGGCAGTAGTTTGTGTCCTCTCCTTTCTTAACTTATATTCCAGAATGAAGTAACATTATTACTTGGTGTACTCATCTGTCTTACCTACAGCTGCAAAAGGATTGAGGAGAATTTAGGATAAGGGATCCTTCACTAGTTTGAATTTAGACAGAAGACATAAACAAGCATGCCTCCAAATGTGGTGCCTTTATTTCTTTGTAAGTGAAGCCAATTAGAGGCAAATTGATTTAGAGTCATAATATAAATTGCCAGTTGACAATAGGAAAAAAAAAAAATAAAGCCATGGAACTTACTTCCGACTTAGTTAAAACTATTTTACCTCAGTTTTGGTTTTTTTTTTATTTTTATTCTAGTATTAACTACCATATGTGACTGACATTCTCCAGGGTCAAATTTCCTTGCTAATAAAGGACATGTTTTAATAATCCCAGATTTTGAATACTTGGGTTTACATCCTGTTGTTCTTCCAGTTGGTGGGAATTAGAGTTTAATGCTAGGGTCATGGCAACCTCTTGATTTAGAATTAAAGCATGTGGTTGTACTTCAGGGAATATTGCAGAGCAGAGTGTTTGTTCTTTCCCATCAATATATTGAATCCAAATGCTATGAATAATTTGGCATGTAAACTTTTTAATCCAGAAGTCATTGGTATAAATTTTTACTTAAAAAAACCTCCAAACAAGCAACAGCCCCACCCTATTTGTCTCAGCTAATTGGGCTTTGATTTTCTGGATTTGAGCGTACACTTAAAATCTTCAATTTGATTTAATTAAAATTATTTTAATTTAAAAATAATTTGTCTTCCTTGTTTTTTTCCTGTAGAAAAAATGCAGTTCTCTGTAGTTACTGCAGATTCCTTGCTGTCCCAGTTCTCTTGGCTCTTGCTGTCACATGAACAGATCTTTTTATTGTACACACTGAGACCAGCTAAATATTTGGCCTTGGTGATATCTTCAGGAAACATTTTATTATCAGAGGGAAGGGGTTACTGTGCTCCAGGTTAGCACATCCTTCCGCCTGTTCTGATATTATTGTAATATTATCATTGGCTCACTCTCCTGGCAAACTGATTTGCCATAATGAATGTTTGCTATGTTTAAATATGTAGGCTGCTTTAAAAGCATTTCTAATAATGAGTTATTCCTGCATGTATTAAGAAATTATTTATGTGGGCAGGATAGGCGATAAAATGTAGAATGTCTTAATTACAAAATTTCCATACAATGCTCAGTTAAAAATTATTTTAATCTTTTTTTGTGCTGGTGCATGTACAGGATGCTTTGGAGGTGAGAGCTATACACTGTGCTGTGATCACTTCATCAGTTCTTTGTTTTGATGTGCAAGTCGTGGAACTCAATACTTTATTTTAGAGACTGGCCCACCTTATTTTGAAGATTTTAGGGTTTGTTTTGGTCAAGGATCACATCCAATGCATTAAAGTGAGCTTTTTCAAAAGCAGCAAGGATTTCCCTAGTTTTAGAGAACTTTTGTAGCTGTTGTAGATACTTATTTTGAGTAATCCCATTGACATTGGTGAGCAGTTGTTCAAGCTAAGGCTACAAGTACGGCTAAAATTCAGCCAAAGTTGTAGTGTAAATTTGAGTAATGCAGTGATGTGCTATGTACATTATAATAATGGCTTTATGCTTCAGATTTAATGAAGGTAAGATCTGGATTATTCTGTGGTTAATCATTTGTATGGTGCATATGAACTATCACTGGTATTGAAGCATCTTTATAAAATGTATCTAAAATTTGAAATTCCATTTGTTTTAATAGAAATTGCTGTTTTTATGAAAACAGCAAGAAAAATACAATTTTTCAATTTGTTACTTTTGTTGTTATATAGTGCTTTAAGTATCTAAATGGGAGACTGATTTTGTTCTTAAGTTAGGATCATTTGGTGCTGTATTAGGGTGGCACTTGAAGTGGAGCCTTTTCTGTGAACCGTATTTATAACTGGCAGGTGTTTTGCAAGGTGGACTAGAAAAGCAAGTTAAATTCTGAGATTTACATGACTAGAAGTATTTCCTAGGTATTACGTGAAACACATTGAATTCACTGTGCACTTTTTAAATCGGAAGTAAGCCAGATTTTACATACAAAAAATCTTTCTGCCTCCTGGATTGGCACAGGAGTGACTAAAGAAGTCTGCTGTTTGATGAGCATGTGGACTGGTTTGTCATCAAGTAATTCCAGTATGACCAGTATCAGACATCTGTGCTGCCTTTAAACAATACTTTGTTCTAAATACAAGTGGATATTATGTGGGGTTTAATTTCACAAGTATTTGCCAACTATCTACTCAAGAGTAGATATCCAATCTCCACAGCATTGGTAGCCTGTGATTTAATCTATGGTATTTGTGTTTCAGTTTGTTTTTCATTATGCAGGCAGAAAGTATTTCTTCTCTTCTGGAAACCAGCAAAAGAATGCCATAGTCACATGAACTGTACTTTAGAATTGGTTAGAAAGGAGAACAGCTATTTTACTTGTGTCTAGAGAAATAATAAAGGTTAATATAGACTTTAGAAATTTAGTCTTCAGTAAAAAATAAGCTTTAAAAAGGTGCCAAATAGTGTGTAGGCTCACAAGAAATTCTTCTAGAGGTATGGAGTAATATTAGTTACAATAAGTAATGCATATTGTTGCAGTGTGTTACTTAAGGCTTTGTAAGTCTAGTGAGAAATATTTCTGTCCTAAATGCAGCTCTCCTTGTCCAGTTGTCAATTCAGGCCCACTTCAAGACAAACAGTATCATCTAGATATGATTTCAGGGAGTTTTTAGTTTCTGAAATGGAATTTACTTCCCAGTGAACTGCATTATTTTATAACACTGACAAATAAAAGGCATGCAGCATTACCTTGGTAGTACTACGAGTAACCTTTTATATTATTATGACATTGCTCAGTTTATTGGGTAATGCTTCTGTTCAGTAGATTTCTGTTAGCACTTTGTTAAATATTTTTATTTTTCACATACAGGAACATAGGAATCTGCCTTTCATGCGTGAATTGAGGTACCTGTTTGCACTTCTAGTTGGCTCAAAGAGAAAATATGTTGATCCATCAAGAGCAGTTGAAATCCTTAAAGATGCTTTTAAATCAAATGATTCCCAACAGGTAAATTCTATGTATTTTCAATCAAGTTTATGCAGGTTTTTATGTGGTCATATTGTAATAGAAATACTTACCATGAACAACAGAATTTCAAAATGTCCACAGAGAAGCAACTTCTAATTATCACAGTCTTTGACCTTTTCCTATAATATTATGTGATATCTTGGTTGCATTTATTGAAAAGATTTTTTAAAAAATTCCAGAAACAGGACTATTTCGTTCAATACACTTTCTTCCTATTATTTTAGAAATGTACTAATAGTTCCATATTCTTGCTTTTAGGATGTAGTTTTGCTTCTAAGTCTGGGGGTTTTTGAAAGAGAAATACTGTTCTGATCTAACAGTACATCCAGGGCTGTACTGTTAATGTACGATCTCATTACACTGCTTGTTTAGATACTGATTTAGAGGATCTAAATATTTGTGTTCAGGATTATTACCCAAATCTTAATATGCATATTCTGCTTTTTTTGGAGAAACATTGTTTCTTCAGATGCTTTGTTTTCCCACATGAGGTTATGTGGCAGAGGTGTTTAATTACAACAGCACTCTGAATTTAGTGTTTGATGAAAGTAATTAGTCACTACTTGCTAGATACCAAAGGGTTTGAACAATGGGATTCACGAGATGCCTTTGGGCTAGCATAGTGTGAAAGCTGAGCCCAAGTAACAAGGATCACAGGACAGTGTCAGTGCTGAGGAACACCAGAGCCACTCATTAAAAAAAAAAATCAATCATGGCACAGTCTTAGACATTGTGTTGTTTTGGAACACTGGTGGAGGGGGAAAGAATTGTGCTGAACTGATCTTGTAAGATGACACTTTGTTGTGTTCTATTACATATGTGAACTGATCACTTTATTTTTTAACAGCAAGACGTTAGTGAATTTACACACAAATTATTAGATTGGCTAGAAGATGCCTTCCAAATTAAAGCTGAAGAAGAGAGGTAAGATTTTTTTTTCTAGCTCTGTATGTCAAACATTTGGATGAGAGAAAAGCAGACCAAATGACCAAAAAGCCAATTCTCTCTATGGCTGAGAATAAATTGACTCTGTAACTTGTTTTAGTTCAAGTGTGTTTTTTTCCATACTTGTCAGTATTTTTGGATTTTTTCCACAAGTTGTCTTTTTTATTTCATGTTAGAAATCTAGCTCCATTAAGTCCAGAGTATATAAAGAGTAGAGGTGTTTAGTAGGTAATCAGTTAGGCTTTTTTATTTTAATGCTATTTTGCTTTTTGATCCTGTAGTTAAAGTAGTTCAAAACCTCACTCCTCTATCTCATCTCAAAGTAAATACTCATTGTATTAGTGAACATCTGGAAACTCTTTTGAAGACATGATTTTTTTCAAAACTGTTTCAAGAAACAGTTTTTATAAGGGTTTTGTACAGTTTAGTCACTCGTTAAATTTGAATAAAGTATTGAATCTGGTTTGCATAGATTGTCTTAGAATGAAACACTTCTGAAAATTAGTTTTTAGAATATACTTTTCCCTGCAAATATCTGAATCCTTCTTATTGTCTGTCATTAGAGGAAAGTAGAAAAATAAATTAACAGTAAAATGGGCATAATTTCTATAATGAATTCAGAGTAGTTTGTTCATAGTTTTATAAGTCAAAGGTTGTAGCTTTGACTTGAATTGTTTTGCACTAACATGGGTCCTGTTTTTTAGGGATGGAGAGAAACCAAAGAACCCAATGGTGGAGCTGTTTTATGGACGATTTCTAGCAGTAGGTGTACTTGAAGGTATGCATCAGAATTTACTTGGACTTCTCTGGTCATGTCTGTTCTGTGCTTGTCCAAGCACATATGGGGCTGATGCAGTTTTAGGATTTTAGCTACTTCTGCAGAAGCAGATGGGGAGAACACACATATATACATTTGTCTGTGACAAATGGTTGGTCAGGTATGAGGCTGAGGAGCAATGCAGTGAGCTGCAGGGATCCACAAAGACTGTGTTTAACCTTCAGGAGCTGAGTGTATGTTCTCAGTGCAGCAGAAGTTGGGGTGAGATGCTGAGGGAAAATGCTTGGAAGAAATTATCGGGGTATTGTTACACTTAGTGTACGGAAGACAAGATACTGTATTTCACTGAGCAGTTCTCTCATGCTCCATCTGATTCATTTAATCCAATTTAAAACTTCAGTTACTGCATTTGCTTCTGCACAATTTCTCGTATGGAAAACTCACCGTCCTAAAAGTATAGTTTGTTGGAAAACAAGTCAGTGTAACCCTGCTCAAGGGCAGTGTTGGAGGGAGCACTAAGGAGGTACAACAGACTTCCCTTTATCTTATCTGTATGTAATTAGTAGATCTGCAGAATTGGACTGTTCTCTATTTCCAAGAGCCTATGAAAGTATTTTTGAGTCATTTTGATGTTGGTGATTCTGCCTCCCATCCAAATGAATGACTTGCATTTGAATGAAGCAGGTATAGTCTTTAAAGTGGCTTCCAGGTTATTCCATGACCCTGAACACATTTCTGAGTTGTTGTCAGATTTCAGAACTATTCTGCAGATTTCTTGCTAGTAGCTAGCATTCTTCCTCCTTTATATTTAGCTACTTTTATCCCTTACATTCTCATTTTAACAGAGGAGACATGTAAAAATCAAACAAATGAAAAGAAAGTAGGAGATGCAAGACTTGTTGCTGACTTTTAGTTTCAAATAAATTGAAATTCTAGGTTGTTATCACTTGTCCCCCATATTTCTCCTCATGCTTGCACTTACATCTTTATACAGTGTCACCAAATTATAATCTTTTTTTCAGTACAGCAACGAATATTCTCTTTTGTGGCTTTTATTTGTAAAATGTACTTATACAAAGGGCTCTTTCAAACGAGCAATTCCACTGACTTCGTTGATACAATATACATTTGTATTATAAAGCTCCTATTTGCAGGGGAGGACTTTGATTTATATGTGTAAAACTTCTCATATGTCTGTGGTGCCAAGTAATTTTGAGTTTTGCTTTTTACCAAAAGATGCTAAAACAATATAAAAAATGGGCTGAAGAGGAAAATACAGTAATTTTCAATATTGTTTAAGCAACATTTTTTAATAAATTATCTTTGGACATGTAATAAATTGTTCAATAAAAAAATATGGATATTGTTCATTAGACTAGATCAATTGACCTAGGATCTATAGGAGTTTTTCAAGGTAAGTGTTTGTTCTAAAACATTAACTGTTTAATTTTTCATGTGAAGGTAAAAAATTTGAAAACACAGAAATGTTTGGCCAGTATCCACTACAGGTTAATGGCTTTAAAGATCTGCATGAGTGCCTAGAAGCTGCAATGATTGAAGGGGAAATTGAATCTCTCCATTCAGAAAACTCTGCAAAGTCTGGTCAGGAGGTGAGTTAAGTGTTCATGTGGGCTTCTCTTGGGATGTTGTTGTAGTGCCCTTTATTTTTCTTTGGGTTTGATGTCTGGTTTTTATGGTTTGTGGCACACGCTGTAGAGGTGGGAATCCCCAATGCCTGTACAGGCTGAGCTACTTTCTCCTTACACAGCTGTTCATGTTTCATCATCTTTATTTTAAAGATGGGAAATCTTAAGAGATTTTTTTCTACTTAAATAAAAAGTTCAGGTGTAATTTGTTGCTTGATGTCAATCTTCTGCAGTAACGAAAGTTTGCTTCCTTTAATTGTATCAAAGTACACACAGGTTTAATTGTGAAGCCTAGTGACACACACCAAAATCATCCTCCAGTCTGAAGTTCTGGTGCCAATTCTGTGTTTTACAGCAATTGTTTCATGGGATCTCTTTTACAATGAGCTTATTTCCTGAAATATAATTTGAAGAAAACAGAATCTCATAAATTTTTTGGTACAATCCCAAGTTTAGTTTCTTTGTGCAAGGTGAAGAAACCTTGTATGTACCTACTACAAGAGCACAATTTTTCATCTTATGAACTAAAGGTTGTCTTGTAGTTATAACCTGTGTGAATTCATGCATGTAATGTCAGTTCTGTTATAAATGCTTGACTAGAAATGTCAGGCTTGGGTGTTGTGGGTTTCTTTGCTTTGGTTTTCAGACTTTTAACTTGTAATGTCGGGAAACTGGGAAGCAGCAGGATAGTGATGTATAGGTCTATACTGTTACTCTTTGAGTTCTGTGAAATTCTCAGCTTGGCTTCTTAGCCTGTGGAAATAAAGTGAAATAGTCATATGACAGATTGACAGTGGTGGAAAACCAAGTAAAGTAGTGTGTTAAGTCCAATTCTAGAAAAAACATTGCTTTGTTATTACCAGGGCCAAGGGTTATGTTTCCCTGAAATCATCCATAGTAATATTGCTTCTTTTAGTAGCTGTGTTTAAATATAATGCCTGAAAGATGTTACAGTGCATTGGAAGGTTTGGAAGTACTAAAGAACTCTGCATTTTTTGTAGCTTTAACATGGTCTGTCTCAACTGAACAAAGACTTCGAGTAACTTTACTCTGAGCTGATTGATATCAAAGCTTAAAGAGAGCAATAATATGGTACTCACATGTGTTGAAAGATCCTCAAAGTAAAATACTGGGTTTTTTCCATATTCTCACCATTGACTCTAATGGGGTATTTAGCATGACTGTCATTATTATTAGTATTGTTATCATGATACCTAAAAGCCTCAGTTACTGAGCAGGGTGTCAGCAAGTGAGCTAATGTAGGAACAGAAAAAGGAGACAATCTCTGTCCTGAGCAACTTAAATCCTGCTTCAAGAGAATTTTAGCCATGAGCGCAGAAGAAAAGGCTGTTTGCCAGGTGTTGTATGAAAACACTTTTCAAGACATTTGGCTGGATAGGAGAACTTGAAGTGAGCCCCGAGTCAAATGCCACATCTGGACAATGGCACTGATGACAAATATATGTCAGTGGTGTTTGCAGCAATCAGAAACTTCAGATGATGGTTAGATATCCAAAATTTATTAAATGGGTAGACTGTGGTTGTTGTGTTTGAGACTGGAGAGGAAAGAAAATATCTTCAGTGCTGGAACTGGAGCTAGATTTGTATTGCAGTTGAGAAACAATGTATGTAAAAAAAGAAATGAGGAGTATGGATAGACCTCTGCTGAGTAGTCGAAGACGAATGGGGTGAGATGATGATAGCAGTGATTAGAGACATGAGTAGAATCTTTAGACTGTTAGTATGGAGGAAATGTCAAACACTTGCTGATCCTGTTTCAGAGGGTGTCGTTAGAAGCTTTGAATGATATCAGGTGAATGAAAGGATCAGGAAGTTGAGTCTGTGAGAACTATAGCAGGAAGAGGACTTGCTAACAACCCTGGTATAAACAACTGTTCCAGTATCATTGAGAGTTAAGGGAACTTACCTGCCAGTTGGCAAGGCAGGTGGGCTCAGGCACGAGCTGACGTTTGTGTAAGCAAAAGAAATGTGAGTGGAACAAGTATTTCTGCCTCCTCTGCTGGAACACAGATAGCAAAGCTCGTATGTAGCATGGGCAACAAATGGTCTGTGATTACACTGAAGGGAGTGTAAGAAGGTGGGAACATTGGAAAACTTAAGCTGACCTATCCTCTAAAACCAGCTTCTCTCACAGCTATGTCAGTCTGCAGGTATTGTATCATTATGACTGAATTTCTGCTGTTGGAAGGCATTAATTTTGGGGATTTCTGTTTCTTCATCCAGCACTGGTTCACAGAACTTCCTCCTGTCTTAACTTTTGAGCTATCAAGATTTGAGTTTAATCAGGCTTTGGGGAGACCAGAGAAGATACACAACAAATTAGAATTTCCTCCAATTTTGTATCTAGACAGGTATGGTATAATATTATCAACAAAATTCTAGTGTGAATATAAAGTAAATCTTTTAAGTTTATTAAAGTCTTATGCTCACTTGAATCATAGTAAATTTATGTCTTTTTTATGCAAGTTAGAGTTTTCATGGGTTTCATCTGTTTCAGAAAATACACATAGATCATAATTTAAGACATACTGCTGCTTTGTGTCAAAAACCTGCTTCCACTTTCATTTATTGCTAGGTACTTGTGTACACAGGTAAAATACTCTGAAAAATCACATAATTTATGGGTCCATTTGGGAAACAGGGTGACAAGTGGGATATTTCATGGTGTTCCACATACTCTTCAAACATGCAGTCAGTTCTCAGCATGAGTGCATGCAGTTTCTTTGTAGAGCAGAACTATCAGGATAACTTTCAGTTAGCTGCTGAATGTTGTTTATGAACCTAAATAATGAAACAGGAGTATTGCTCTGTGGTTGCCACTAAAACTACTTAATTTAGAGTATCTCTAATAGTGGCTTTCTAATACATGTTTGTCATCCATGGTATTAACAAGACTTTTGACACTGGGGAAAAAGCATCTTCTGAAAGTTGTGGAAGGGGAGGCTCACCTTCTTTTCAATTCTGTTTTAGTGCTGAGTATGTTGTAGGTTCTAGAGGGTGTGAGTTTTTATTAGTACTAAGCTGTATGGCTGATGGAGACGGTTTCACTGTTGGGATACCATGGGCTGATGCTATTTTCTAAATTTTCATGTTTTACAGGTATATGCACAAAAACAGAGAAATAACAAGAATCAAACGAGATGAAATCAAGAGACTCAAAGAGTACCTCACAGTTTTACAGCAGAGATTAGAACGGTACTATAGATAACTGTATAAATGCAGATAGTATTGTGGACTACATAGAATAACTTTGCAATTATACACTTTGTGTGTAGTTATTTACCTGATATTTCCTTTCTATATCTCTTTTCTTTTACCCTTTCTTTGGAAGCTGTGTATAAGTGTTGTAATTCTGATTCATGAAACATGCTAGGAAAAGTTTGCTTT
The DNA here is from genome assembly GCA_024734035.1 of Alethe castanea. Classification (NCBI taxonomy): domain Eukaryota; kingdom Metazoa; phylum Chordata; class Aves; order Passeriformes; family Muscicapidae; genus Alethe; species Alethe castanea. The sequence goes on from JANRGV010000051.1 coordinate 10,311,917, forward strand.
AATTAACTGCAGTCAATCAGAAAAAAATACAATTTTTTCTTCTTTTTTTTTTCTTTTTTTCTTTTCTTTTTTTTTTTTTTTTTTTTTTTGGTATCTGTGAGTCATGGCATTAATACGTTTTGTGGTTAACAGATATTTAAGCTATGGTTCTGGTCCTAAACGATTCCCCTTGGTAGATGTCCTGCAGTATGCCCTGGAGTTTGCCTCCAGCAAGCCGGTGTGCACGTCCCCCGTGGATGACCTGGGTGCCAGTGCCCCTGCCAGCGGCACTCTGCCACCACAGATCCCCCCCAGGTAAGGGCTGCCTGCTGCTCCCCGGGGCAGAGGCCACAGCAAGCCAGCCTCTGGGAGACAGGGAGCACGTTCAGCTGCTTTGTTCACCAGACCAATAAAACCGGCGTCTCCTAAGGGGGTAGTGTAAAGTTTCTGCTCTTTTCTTTCAGCGCAGCAGGCTTAAATAAACAAAAATGTTAATGACCTGGGTTTGTCTCATGAACTCACACAAATGTCTTCACAAGGAGATTACTATTTTCAAGCACAGCCCAATTCCATCTACAATTCTAAATAGACAGAAGATTCTGGTGAGGTCATTGATTCCCGTGTGTATTATTTAAGAATCTGAATTGGGCAGTGTGTATGTGCTGCATAGCATCAAGGTTTCTGGTGTGCAATTTATCTGTTACTTTTTGCCTGGGAGCTAAGCTCCTTTTCTGCCGTGCAGTTTGCATATCTTACCAAATTTGTCAGGAACCTAGATAATGTGACTTCTTAAATGCAGAGTAGCTAAAGTACTGGAGAGATAAATGTCCAATAACATTGTTTTTCTCCCTATTTAAGCTAGTAACTCAGTTTAGGGAATTGAGTGTATGCTCAGTCATTTTGCAGATTATTCCTACCAGAAAAGGATCGGGGGTGCTGGTCAGCAGTGGCTGAACATGAGCCAGCCGTGCCCAGGTGGCCAAGAGGGCCAGTGGCACCTGGGCTGTAACAGCAGTGGTGTGGCAGCAGCACCAGGGCAGTGACTGTGCCCTGTGCTGGGCACTGCTGAAGGCACACCTCCATACTGTGCTCAGTTTGGGCTCCTCACTGCCAGAAAAACATTGAGGTGCTGGATCATGTCTGGAGAAGAGAACAAAGCTGGGGAAGGGTCTGGAGCACAAGTGTGGTGAGGAGCAGCTGAGGGAGCTGGAGAGACTCAACCTGGAGAAAAGGAGGCTCAAGGGAGAACTTTGAAAGGAGGGTGTAGCCAGGTGGGAACCAACCTCTTCTCCCAGGTAACAAGTGACAGGACACAAGGAAAGGGCCTCAAGTTGCACTAGAGGAGGTTTAGATTGGACACTGAGAAATACTTTTTCACGTAAGGGATTGTCACATGTTGGAATAGGCTGCCCAGGGCAATGGTGGAGTCCTCTCTGGAGGTATTTAAAATATGTTTAGATGTGGCACTGAGGGTCATGGTTTAGTGGTGGACTTGGCAGTGCTGGTAGAATGGTTGGACATGATCATCTTAGAAGTTTTGTCCAACCTAAATAATTCTATGGTAATAGAGTATAACTTCGGATAAGTGGACAGTAACAGTTTATAACATAGCTTTGTATATTGTATTTGGACAGTAGGGTTCTGTCTTCTGGGTCAGTCAAGGTTGTTAAATTTGTCATTCAGAGAAGTGAAGTACATGAATCTAAAAAGACTTTAAAAAGATTTGCCATGCCTGACTGATATAATGCCAGCAGAAATTGTGATGATTGATAAGACAAACTTTTAACAGTTAACACTGCTTGTGTGAAATGCAATATCAAAAGTAATAAACTGCTCAAACTCCTGTATAGGAAGTTTGTTCTGTAGAAATGTAAGTATTGTGGCATTTTTGTCCATCTAAAATACTACAGCATGCCATATGGAGTGACATTTTCAGCTTTTAATGTTCTCAGAACTTTCTAAACTCCTAAGAATCCAAGTTCCTTAGGCTGTATCGTGATGCTGTACAAAGTAAAAATTCAGTGGCATGCAAGAAAGATATTCAGATTTCTCTTATGGGGTGTAATTATACAGATGTGATCTTGTTGATGGGAAGAGAAAGTCCTGTAACAAGTCTTAATTTTTATTACCCTCCTGCTCTTGCAGAATTCTCCTAAGATGGCTGCTTTGCAGTTTGAGTTAGAGTGGTTTGGAACAAATTTAGATTGGTTGGTAGCTCATTTCCAGTGAGGCATAAATCTCAGAGGTCCCTTCATTATTCCATTCTGCTAACAAGCTGTAGGTAGGACATAAGAAAAAGTATGTCTGCTAGGAATAAGACACATGAAGGAAGTTATTAAACTGAGAATTTGTGCTTATTGGATTTTATGGTCATTGGCCATAAGACAAACTACTGTGATTTCTCTCTCTGCCATTTGACTGTAAATGTTTCAAACCACAGTTATTTACGTGTATGACATTATTTGAAATTTTTCAGTAGTGTTTCAAATAAAGCAAACTTTGTTGTTGTGCTAATATGTAATACACCACAAAGCTTTCAGAATTTAAATACTAATTCCATGTTCCTATTGTAGTTACCTGTTCTGGATTGCACTTTATGAAATTGTTACCTGTAAAATCCCCATTCTGAGATGAGAAGTTTATTTTTATGGTGTAACTTTTAGTCTGTCTATATGATAATTAAATTCTTGTATTTCATGTTTTGAATGAATGCAGCACAATAGAGCAGCAAGGGCCTTCATCATCAGACGTCCCGAGCACATCCCCTGTACAAAGATCAGTAATACATAAACCATTCACGCAATCACGGATTCCCCCTGACCTGCCGATGCATCCGGCCCCACGGCACATCACGGAGGAGGAGCTCTCTGTCCTGGAGGGCTGTTTGCACCGCTGGAGGACTGAGGTGGAGAATGACACAAGAGGTAATGCACACACTGGAGACTGCATTTGCTGTAGGAAAGCATTTGTGCAAGTGGGGGAGGTCTTTCATCCAAGAAGGTTTAGCTTTTGGCGTGTAGATAGATGTACCACGTGTGAAATGCACCCCTTCTTGGCTTTCTGTGAGATAAAGCTGTAGTCATGAGCAATTATACAGCCTTGTGGAAGACAGGTTCTTTCTTCTCTTTGTCTTTCAGATTTACAAGAAAGTATATCTAGAATACATCGGACAATTGAATTGATGTACTCTGACAAAACAATGGTCCAAGTAAGTACCATTTTGGCATGAGATAATTGAAAATAGATCCTTTTTGGCACTTTTTAAAAGTTCTTAGGTGCTTGAAAACAGAGCAAGTATACAACAATTACGTAGTGTTTTGAGAAATTTCATTGGAAAGTCATAATGGGTTTCGTAAGCCCTTTAGTTGTGCAGAGTCAGATGAAAGACAATGTTGCAGTATTTTACAGGTTACATGCTTAAATTCAGGCAACAGTGATGAAAAGCGCAAATATGTTCTATCTCTGATCCCCGTTTTTTTACCTGAATGCAGATTCACACAGCAAAAATTTCTTGCCCTGATTTGCCCATATTGCTCAGTAACCTTATGGCTTTAAAGTGGTGAAGCATTAGACACAGGAAAGTACTATTTTTACTTTGCTGCTTAGTGCCACAGTGAATTGCAACTTCCATGCTAATACACAGAAATTCAGGGCTCCTGATTTTGATTTGTAGTTAATTCCAGTGAGTGGTTTTGTTGCTATTAGCTTGCTTTTTGTTTGTTGGTTGGTTTTTTTTGTTTGTTTGCTTTTTTTTTGTTTGTTTTTTGTATTTTTTTTAAACTTTGTCTAGATATTATATCAGTCACAACTTTGATTATTAGTCTAAGCTGTCTTTAACAAATTTTCATTCTGTGTAATCTGAACAGTGTTTTTAGAATGTTTTACTGTGGAGTTGTGGCTCCTCTGCTGTTTCTTATGTTCACATACTCATGTTCTCTCACTCTGACAGGTGTTAAGGTTAAGGATTACTTCCTCTGTTACTTTCTGTTAGTAAAAAGAACTATTTTCAGTCCAAGTAAGATCTATTCAGCTTACAGTTTTCTGTGAGGTATGTTTTCATTTTGTACATGGCTTCTAATAGTTACTGGCAGCTGAACTCTGATGTAAAGGATTTCAGGCAGATTTACATAGGTGACTTTCTTTAAGCTTGCTACTAGCAGGCACTTTTTTTCCTTAATACTGTGTTATAACAGGAAGGCTACAGGTTGCATGTCATCTAACAGTAAAATTAATTAATTTGGTAACATGTATCTGAATAGTCTGCCTGTGTGGGCTTAGGTGTTACAGGAGAAAATACCTCTGGATAGCAAAGATGCTAGTCAGATGTCATTACAAAAGAAAAAAGACATTACTTAGTAAAACACAAAGTAGGTGCTGAGCCCCTCTGAAATCACAGGCTGGAAGGGAAGTTGCCCTTCTGCTGCTCAGCTGGTTTGTCCCTGTGTCTGTTTTGGCACAATAGGAAGGAGACAGGTACACAAAGCTGTCTGCTTTTCCCTGCCTGCCTCTGTCTTGAGGTCATTTGAGAGCTGGGTATTGCCCCATTTCCTCAGAGCAGTTTCACAGTTCCCTCTGCACAATACAATTGCAGGATTGCAGTCTTGAAGTCAAGTTCTAGGCACATAAAACTGGACACATCTTTAAGACAAATGTATAATATTTGCAGGATGCTTCCTAGTGTATTTATGAAATATTTGAGAAGCTCTTTGTCTTCTCCTTTTGTCCTTTTGGATTCTAAAGATATACAGCAGTCCATAAAACCTTTGTCAAATTGTCATATGAAATACATTCCCAAAATCTTTGTTTCATTCTCCTGAATGAATGTTTCATCAGCTGCTTTTTTATTTCCTTCCTTCCGTGAACTTGCTATCTGGAAAGAGACATAACTGATTTTTTTTAATGGGAGTTCATCTTGGATATAGCAGCTTTGACATACCTGTTCTGTAGCTACATGTGATGGGTTTGGTGAAACTCCATTCTTGGTTCATGAGGAGTAAGTGTAAACTAAGAAGTTTAATGCCACTTATGTTTGTGTTGCCTTGTGCTATTAATTACTGTTGATATAATGGCTTATCACAAGAGATGCCTGTTGGCACTGAACTCATCTGCCCCCTGGTCACAGACCTCTGTGGGGAACCTTCCTGAAAGCTCAGTGTGTATGACTGACAGCTGCTTTTCCTGACTTGGAGTAAAGGGTGGAGACCCTCAAGCTGACCCAGTTAGCATGGCTTTATGTAAAATTATTTAAATTCAATGGGGATATTTAGTTACTGATTTTAGGGTAAGAAAATTTTATTTTGAGAAACTCTAAATAGACACCTTTTTTTAAAATCAGGATCTGCATACATTTTTGTGCATATACACAAACTTTCAGTCATTTTAAGGAGGCTTTCACACTGATTTAATAACAGATGTTAAAAACCCCAGAGCATTCAGATTTAAAGACTTGCCAGGATTTCTTCTGTGTATACTTCTTGCATTTGGGAGATTTAGAGTGCATTTTAGTCTCTAGACTGATGGGCTGTTTGATTACAGCTGCTGTGTATTCACTCTGCTTTACAGTTCAAGGGGAGTTGCAGAATCCCCAGCACTTGCATATAGCCTGGAAGAGAATGGTCAGGTTAAAAATAACTTCAAGGAGTTTTTCCAGTCAATTATGTGTATATTTACAATTGTTACAGTACTTGAATGATATTTGGGGAAAATACTGAGTATACCTTGAGTTAAAGAGACTGTTTATCTTCAGTCCAGATTGTAACATCAGTACAAGCTGGTTTTGGGGTTTTTCAACCCAGCTGAGCTGTTGTCATTGAGGCACACTGTGCGTAGTGGGGAAACTCAGCTTTCCCTTTTATGTTGCATGTGCTATTCCAGCAGGTTAAAATGAGTCAATCACTGCGGTGTTTTCAAAAGATTTGCAAGTAAGGAAGAAGTCCTTCGTTCTGTTTCTCTTTCTCTTTCAGCTTCCCAATTACTTAGGTGGACACTCAGTTTCCCATTGTTCTTACTTGTTGGTTTACAAATGTAGCCTGGAATTAATTTTACACTGATCCTAAAAAGTGCTATCGTCCTTTGCCTCAGGAGGAGGAGAGGACCTTTTCAGGTCTTCCATGCTTTATTTAGCTTTTCTTGATACAGTTAAAATACTGGAAAACTGTTGTGTTCCTATTCTAATGTAGGAATTTATTTTGGGGTAAGTGAAGCAGATACTAATTTAAATAAATTCTTTTACTGTCACACAGAAAACACTGGGTTTATTACCTTGAATTTGCATGTGCCTTTCCAGACTTTTTGACAGGTTTGCCAGGTTGGAACTGAAGCAAATCATAGAGAGTTAAGGCTGACTTATTTGAGGGTTTTTTGGTAGATATAATGAAGGTACGAATATTAAGGAATTAAGAAAAAAGGATGTGTGGCAGTAAAGACAGCAGAGTAGACATTTACGTGGTACACTAATATTTTTAAGATCTCTTGTAACTTATAGTGGTAAGTAACATAGTTCCAAATCCTTATGCTTAGTGGGTTGCTAGTTTTACTTGTTTTTCCTCTGAGTTGTGTTTTGATCCTGGTTAACTTTATTTCGGTTACTTTTATTTCATGTAGCAATTATTGCTGGCATACAATAGGAACTAAATGCTGTCAAGGAGGGTTTCACATTTGTTTTATATTCTGTTTTGTTTTTTTAAGGTTCCTTATAGGTTGCATGCTGTCCTAGTTCATGAGGGTCAAGCAAATGCAGGACACTACTGGGCATATATTTATGACCACCACCAGAACAGATGGATGAAATATAATGATATTTCTGTGACAAAGTCAACTTGGGAAGAGTTGGAACGGGACTCTTTTGGTGGTTACAGGAATGCCAGTGCATATTGTTTAATGTATATCAATGACAAGGAGCAGTACTTGATACAAGGTAATGTTATCGACACAGAGTCTGCATGATATAGAATGGCTGAATACATTGGTAAAGCAAACTTCTTTCAGATGGAATTCCAGATTTTTGAAATGTCTTTAATAGTTTTTGAAAGTTTTATTCCTGCTCCTAACTGTTAGATTGTTTTTGTGGATGGAACAATTGCTGTTTAACTTATAAATCGATAAAGATAATGCCAGTGTTTCAGCATTATTGAGATAAAAAAACAAACTGTATGCTAATTTGTCAATATTTTAGAGAAGGGATTGCAGAATTTTGGAGGATTTATCTCAAGATTAGAAGTATGGAAATAGGGAAATGAGCCTTTTGACATTAAAATCCTCATTTTGCTGCTTTTTTTCCCTCTAAGCTTCAAAGCTCTGATACACTCTACTGGAGCATGGAAACTTGAAATCTTATGCAGTAAATTGAAATGTGAATAATTTAGCCCTACTAACCACACATCAAACCTAAGTAATACATGGGTTGGGAAATTTTTTTCAGATTATGTGGGGGTATGCAGCTATAAGGCTTCATATGGAAGTGTTTTAAAGAGAGGATAGAGATCCCCTAGCACAAAGTTTTTGATAATGGTAGACAAAAGAGGTATCTGTGAAAAATGTCCAGAGATTGAGTAGAATGTCATGGAAAATATTCAGGTTCCTGGTTTTTTTTTTTTTCATAGGGCTGAAGGCTCAAGTGCTCATTTGTTCAGTTTTAAATGAGAGCCAGTATTACCCTTGACATTCCTAGGTTGCCAGGTTGGTGTTGCACTTGCAGCCATAGGGTGTTTGGGCCCTGTAGGCTGCCTGTGCCATTCCAATTAAATCTGAGACCTGCTCATTGCAGGGCAATTACTGCTGGTGGATCCCTTAGGATCTGGGATACCCCTGCAGAGATCATTCTCAAAACAAAAGGAAGATTGCTCAATTTAGGTGGTGTTCTTTTCAGCTGGCTTTCTGAATTCCTGTTGGTCCACTCTCCCACTCTGCTTCCCCTTTTCTCTTGGGAAGTTTAGTTGTGTCCAGCTCTCTGTGGCAGTAATACAGTCAAGCAGTGATGGGGATTTTTTGAGTATCCTCTGAATGTTTACTTAGAGTGCTCAACAGAGAGTAAAACCAGTTAAAACTAATATAGTTTGGGAGGTTTGGTGTTACACTGTACATTTCTGGTTATTCACTTGAAGATACCTGTTGAACATACTTTCTACTTTCTTTTGTCCTATTGTTTCTTTTTCTGAAACTTGTATTTCATGTTACCACAGAGGAGTTTAACAAAGAAACAGGACAGATCCTTGTTGGAATGGACACATTGCCTTCTGATCTAAGGGATTATGTCAAGGAAGACAATAAACGTTTTGAAAAAGAACTTGAAGAGTGGGATGCAGAACTTGCTCAGAAAGCACAGCAGGAGAAATTATTATCTCAGATACCCAGGGCACCAGCACCCTCACCTGCCCCAGGTTAGCTGCTTCTATGTGTTCCAAAAGGGAGCAGGACCAAAAATCACTGGGGCTTGCATGTATCATTTTACAATATAACAAAAGAAGAAAAAGTTAATTTTTGTAGTCTTGAATTACAGCTATTTACTTGGCTGGGGTAACTATACTGGAAGTATAGCCTGTTGGGGTGGGTTTTGCATTTCATTTTTATTTAAAGAAAATAATTAATTTTTCATTGATTCTTCTGCCTTTTCCCTCCCAGGTATTCTGAGCTTTTTTCTTTTTTTTTTTTCTGCATAGAAACTGAGACTTTTTAAGATAAGTCTCACCAGTCTGTTTTGAGGATTTGTTAGTCTGTAAATGATGTATTTCTTCTATTCAGGATGATTTAGTGTGAGACCTGCATTCACATTTTAAATTAGAACAGCATTTAGATCTGAAGAGCAGAATAATATGTATGGTGCATTGCACTGAATAGATTTAATTGTAGTAGGGCCTGCTTAAGAAATTACTGTGTGGAAATGAGGGTGTTAAAATTGTGGAAAAGATTCTGACCAGCAACTGTGAGGCTTGTAGGAACCCAGCTAATAAGGACCACTGGCAATCTGATTATAAACCAGAGCTGCCAGGTTTTTGGTAACATCCACTTTTTGCTCCATTGCAGTAGGCTGTGTATTTTATATGAAAGATGACACGATGAATTTTCTGTCCAGATGTTCTCATTGCTGTATTTGAGTCCTAAAGATTGAGCATGCATTTCTCATAACTGGGACTGCAAAATGAGTGTAAGAAGTGCAGTGATTTAATGGCATTGTTTGTTTTGCAAATTCTACGAACAGTTGCTTCATGTTTTTTTATGAATTCACAAACACTTTGAGATTCATGCTATTTCTTTTGTTGGTAACGGAAAGTACAAAACAAATTTTTAGTCTTCCAAAATTTGGTTTCATCATGTAAGGAATATAAGACACTATTTATACTAATGAATTTATTGCTCTCAAGTGGAGGAGACTGAGATCTCCCTTAAGGCAGAAAAATATAATGTGTTTATTATTTTACAAAGTAAAAATAAATCTTGCACTCAAGTGGCTGGAGGTCATTCCATATGTTGAGCCCATATCCCACAGAAACTCCAGCTAGAACCTCACCTTTGTTCTCTGTCATCCCTGATGATTGATTGATGAACACCCCTCACTCAAGAGCCTTAATGGGTCTATAAACAGGACAGAGCTATTGTTCCTAATATAAAATCAGGGGTGCATTTGTAGGGAAGTGTTTAAAATGGCATGAGACACAGACTGGTGTAAAGTTGTATTTGTGAATTGTGTGACCTACCCTACATTTACTGTATGCTTACCCTATTATGAGACAGTGATCCAAATAAAACTAATCAATTTAAAATTCCTGCTTATGTTAACACACAAAATTGTTGTCTTATTTTTGTCACTAAGTTCCAGCAGGAGAACCAGAGTATTTAGAGCAGCCATCAAGAGCTGATATTTCAAAGCACTTAAAAGAAGATTCTGTTCAAGCAATCAATAAAGCTTTAGCTGAACAAGAGGATAGAGGTCCAGAAGCTATAATGGATACGGTGAGGATATTTTGAAGCTTGAAATACTTATTTTGCTTTTATTTTGCAAGCGAAAATGATATAAAAACTAATAAAAGGGTGTGAGTCTGGAAACTTTGAACTGACAATTTCTTTTTTTCTTCAGGGAGTGTCCAACACTAAAGTCCATCCAGAAATTGTGTACAACAGTAATTGCTCTAGTGCAAAAAAAGTGCTGAGATCAGTGTTCTCTATGAGATTAAAGTGCTTGTCAGGAGTACAGCATATTGTTCAAATTACAATCAGCTGTTTGTGCCCACCATCTTTTAAAAATGTTCCATGATCCTGTGTATTTTTGAGGAATAAACATTGGCAGTCCATGTAAAAGACTTGAAAAATATTGCTTTAGACATTCACGTTTTCACCTGAGAAATTTAAGAATATAATTGAGTTCCTTTGACAGACCTGTGGAAGTTGATGTATCTTTCAAAAATAAGGGGTTTTTTAACAGTATTCTGTAGCTTTAATGCTGATTCACATGAAAATAGTTTTTTGTGATTCATAGGATGTCTATATTAACTTGAAATTTCTATAATAATCAGTGTTGGGTGTTTCTGTTTTCACTTCATGCAAAGTATACTAAGAGGAATGGGACATTAACCATTTTATGCATTATTAATGAAACTAATATTTGACATCTTTTTCTTTCAGCAAATATTTTTTCCTTCCCTATAAGTATGTAGATAAATGACAAATGTGTTTGCCACAAAACTAAGTGTCATTAAAACAATATATATATCTATCTTGGAACTATATCCATAAATGTACAGCATGGCTTCCTTAGGCATTCCTAGTAACCACTAAGGATATGAACAGTTTAGATCTGTGCAAAATGCTTCCTAAGATCAGATGTGAATCCTCATTAAACAGAAGCAGTCTGGCCCCAGATACCTTACAATCTTGGAAAACTATGTGACAGCTTGTTGGCACCCTGTTGACTTGCTGTGTTTTCCACCCCTCCTGTGGTGTCAGGAAGGCAGGGGAAGCACACTTCCTCTGCTAAACTGAAATCAAAGCTAACAGGGAAATTAATCTAACTCTGGATGAAAAGATGCTCTGCCACTAAAGCCTCTAGGCTGCTGTGTATTGGTCTTTTTTGAGTTCTCAGAACACCTTAGTAGGAGGCTGTTTAATATGTGTTACTCCAACTGGAAAGGTGGCTATGGAGATACAAAATTCATGATAAAATGTCCTTCATAAGGCTGTCCTCCTTCCAGGGTTTGTGGGCACCATCCCAGTGGGATGTGAAAGAATTTTCTACCTTTTTCCACGGATCAAGTGTTGTTGTTCAGAACAATGGCACTTGGCACAGTGGTCAGCCTTAGGACTTCACAAGACTGTGGTTGGGGAACACTAGTCTGTTTAATGAGACAAAAGGGAAAAAAAACATGCAACATTATTTAAAACAAACTACTTCAGCTGTTAAAATGTAAATTTCTAGTCAATCTGAAATCTAGTTGAACTCTGTGAACATTTAAAAGCTGTTCTCTGTATCCTCAAATTTCACATATGCAGAATTGTGCTTCCTTCTCAGTGTATCAACATACTTTCTAATTGTTCTACTTCCATATGCATTCAGACATGCAGGCATATATTCCATTACCTCACTTTCAGTTTGTCCATTTTTAAGAGAAGGAAAGCCAGCATCAGCACACGTAACAGGATTGTAGATTATTTACCACATGTTCATTTTGTCCATTTTATGCCTTTTGTCCTTTTTTTCTGCCCTGTGATTCCAGGGCAATACTTCCTTTGTGTTTATACAGTGTTGGGTGTAAATAGACACTGAGTATGTTTTTGGAATCTTTGTTAAAAGGTGAGGCTGTTGTTACAGTTGCAGGACAAGTAGCATAGCACTTTCCCATTGCTTGGATTAGAGTTAAGGTTTAAATTCTGCAAATGTTGCAAACTGCCTATTATTCAGTGATAGACTGTAAAAGCCAAGATTTGTCTCCATTGTTGTTTAAAACTTAGTTCAACATACCAAGAATTTTAGCGACTAAGATGATCTCATTTTCTGTTTAATTACTTTTCTGAAAAATAAACCAATTGAATGTTCCTTTAAATACTCTTCAAAACATCCATCTTGATTGTTAGAGCCTTTTTTTATTTTTTTTTTTCCTCCCAGAGCATTGGGAAATTTTAGGTTTTAGTTTTATTTCTATTCTTTAGTGTGACTTATCAAGTATTTCAGATATGAAATATCTGACCTGGTCCTCTTCAAGGCTAGACTGGATGGGTCCCTGAGCAACCTGATCTAGTGGGTGACATCTTTAGGACTAAATGATCTTTGAGGTCCCTTCCCAAACTATTCTGACATTTTATTATATACTTAGTAATTTTGGGGTGAAATGTAAAAAAACAAAAGGTGGTTCACGGACTGATCTTTTGCCAAGTGACTTAAAATTATAATGGATGTTAGAGTTGTAACACTGTAAAGATAGAATTAGTGAATAAAGAACAAATGCATTAACTTTAGTAATTATGGCTTAATTTTAAAATGTACCACTTAAAAATTATAAGTCTCACTTATATTATCTAATTAGATACAATTTTTGAATACTTTCAGAATTTCAGCAGCGGACATCATTGTACTAGAGATCAGCCTGTCACTTTGCATCTCTCCATAATTCTACTGTATTTTCTGATGATGATTATGATTATTCTTTTTCTCCCCGAACACGTACTGATAATGGTTTTCTTCTGCAGAGCTCTGATAATGCCCCAGCTCAAGCAGCTCCCACCCAGCGAGTGGTAGAGGTGGCGATCCCTGATGTAGGGACTTTTGTCATTGAGTCAGAGGAGGGGGGTTATGACGATGAGGTACCTCTGATTGCACTTGTGTGCACCGCTCCTCCTCGGTGCTTCCTTGTGCTGCCTGATGAGAGTTTTTGGCATGTTTGCACACTGTGGCACCTAACAGACTTCTGCAAAATAAATGCTTAGCGGTTTTTTAATCTTTAACAATGTCATAGTTTGTTGTGAAATATGGAAGGAAAGCACTACAAACTCTAATTGGGCACGCTTTGCATGGTGTCATTTACACTGGAGGTGTATTTGTCTCTTCAGTTGTGGAGGTTGAATGTTTGTGTTAGGCCAGGTAGCCTTCAAAATGCTGGTGATAGACTGCACACTGCTGCATTATTTAAAAGGTGACAGGACACTAAGGAATGTTCTTCATGTTTGTGCTTTCTTGTCAGTCCAGTAAAGCTCATGTTCAAGTCTGATCTCTTACTTGCCAAGGTTAAGCTTTTCAGGCTTTGGGGATTAAATTAGCCATGGAAATAACCTAAAACTGACATGGCTGGTAGAACTGAACCTTGAAAATCTTAAAAATAATTCAGACTCAGGGTGATACACGTACCTGCTACTACTTGAGAAATAATTAAGAGGCTCATTGTTTTTCTGAGAGATGTTATTTTGCTGCCCGGTTTCAGCAGTAGGAAGCAACACTGCCAGTCATCAAACTGACCTGCCTTGTCATTGCTTTCTCCATGTTTGTTTTGCGTGGGATTAGGGTTGGTGCAGCCTGTATTCTCAGGGGTCTAAACATGGATACTTAGGGAACTTTAGCTTCCCTAGGCAAATGGATATTTCAGGTCATTCTGCCCTGGAAGTGGATCAGTTATAACTGGGACGATAGGGTGGGGAATAAAATGGTTTAATTGACATCATCACACTGAATTCAGCTTTTTACAGATGTGTAGTCTCTACCTTGAAAATAATGAGGATTTTACTTCATATAATGACTTGCCTGTTTGTTTGTTTGTTTTTACTTTTGTCCCCATGCCATTTTCTTTCTAGAGGATAACTTTCTTGCCTATTTCCCTGTTCATTTTGTGAGCATATTCACCTTTGTGTTTTTATGCTGCGCTAGTAATACCTTGGGCAGGGAGAGAGGGAATGTTTTCCATTGCTTACAGATAAAAAAGGAGAAAGGGTTTATTGAGTAGCTTGGATGTATCAAATTGTGTGTAACTGATGTGAATAACAGTGAGAGATGTCTTGTGTTTGGCTTGGTGTTTGTTAATTGTTTTGGGTTTGATGTTTAAGAAATTGTCTACAGATGCATCAGGGATTGATTGCATTTGCAGCAGTGAGTCTTATTTTGACCTTGAAATATGCATAAAATACAGGTGGTATAGTTTACTGTGGTTTTAGTGCAGTATATCTGAAGTGTGATTGGATGATTTTTCTACCTAGAACTTTTATTTTTTTAATCCTTAGATGGCCATGGGTAGCACTCATTCAGTGTGCAGTTTCTGCTTGATACTAATGCTGAACCGTGCATGATCCTTTCCCAGAAAGTTTGGTCCATGTAACTTTTTTTGACACAGTTTTCTTCCTTTTTTGTTGTTTTTTCTTTTTTTTTTGTAAGATTCCTTTAATGTTGTTACAGTAAAACTATATATACACATGCCATGATTTGATTTGCAGAATATGCTCACTAGGTCTGTATTGAAATGTGCCATATCAGTGTATGCATGCGTTAAGTTGCTTTTTCATCTTGCATGAGACTAAAATCATATTGAATTCAGTCATTAAAATATTAATCATTCAAAAATTTTACCTTAAATCCCTTGTGGCAGGTCATGCTGACCCCGAACATGCAAGGTATTATCATGGCTATAGGTAAAGCCAGGAATGTTTATGACAGGTGTGGGCCAGAAGCAGGGTTCTTTAAGGTACAACTAACATTTTCAACTTTTTCTCCTCTGACTTTTCCTGTTAGATATGCTACTCCCTCTATCTCTTTCTGCATATAAAGTCTTTTCCAGCATTTACACATATTTGTCTATATCAGTCCCTCATTTAGATATTTCTTCCTTGAAAAATAGACAGATATTTTTGCCCTTTTGATATCAGTAGCCCATGTATCTTGCTTCATTTTAGCTTTTTAATAATACTAGTGAGTAACATAATAGTAACATGAAACCTAGATGTGTAATCAATAAAAGTATGTGGGTTTTTTTTTCCTGTTGGTAATAAAACACATGCTTTGCTAGTCTGTGGGACATCAGGATTTTTTTACCCAGGGACTTTTAGTCATTTGTTGTTTGTTTCAAAGAGATGTTCT
Organism: Alethe castanea; assembly: GCA_024734035.1. Lineage (NCBI taxonomy): Eukaryota > Metazoa > Chordata > Aves > Passeriformes > Muscicapidae > Alethe > Alethe castanea. The sequence continues at coordinate 10,326,939 of JANRGV010000051.1, forward strand.
TGGGTTGTACTCCTTAAAAGACTTTTGATAAATTTAAATTCCTTGCTTTTGTGTAACCACATGGGTGTCAATACTATTTATTTAAGCAGTTTTTTATTACTGGGTATTAGATGTTAGTATTTTTATGGTGATTAGTCTTCACTGTGACACCAGATTTAAGAATGTGTTCATTTTCTTAAATACACAAACTTCTGAGCACCTTTAGCTCATGGCCTTTTGAATTTTCAGGGTATTAGAAAGAGAATTGCTTTGACATGATGTAAAGTGTAAAATGCTCTCAAATGTGATTTGGAGAGAGGAGAAAGAAGTTTCTCGCTTGTCATTGAGTAGCAATCTATTTTCTTCTTAATTGTTATGGTGCACTTTCATGAGAAGAAATTCTAAAAAACAAATCCCCAAACAACCAACAAACAAACAACCCCATCACCACCAGCAAAAAGTGCTGCAACCCCTTGGTAAGGAAATTGAAACCTCATGGGTTGGTTGGTTGGTTTGTCTGTTTGTGTGGGTGTTTGAAATGGATACTTAGAGAAAGGTTATAACCATAAAGTGTCTCTTAACTGTGCCTGATCTCAGGGAAGGGAGAGACACCTGCCACAGCCTCTGTTTAGTGAAACTGGGTTTGTTTGGTATTCAGTGCTGGTTGCTTTTTGTTTTGGTTTGGTTTTTTTTCAAATTTATTAGTGAAAATATATAAATTATTTTTTAAGTTGAAAAAAATCCTGATTTTATCAAATCACTCCTTAGCAGAAAGTTCAATGATATCTAATTATATTTTTTAATATGAAGGGTGTTTTGATAATTTTAAAACAGAAAATTACTTCAAAAGAAAATTATATTTAATGCTTTATAGTTATCAAAACAATGCTCAGTTTAAATGATTTTCAGTCTTTAATTTTGAGTCCTTAAACATTTAGGCTTTATGTGGGCAGAATGTCTTTGAGTGAGAAAATGTTTTGACATAAAGTAGAAAACTTTCCTTACTCATTTTCTGCTGAATAGTGTTTGCAATAGCTTAGAAGAGGTGAAACATGGTTCATTTTGAAGGAATACATTAGTATGAATGGATGCAGATGAAGTGGGGCTGTTTTGGGAATAAAATCTTTGTTTTGGGATGCATCAGATGAAATCTCACGTTTTCCAATAACTTACTATAAAAGCTTCAAAGATATCTTTTAATACTGTTACTGTTTCTATACACTATATAGTAATTCCTTTATGTGTTTTTGTTTTGTTTTGTTTTTTTTAATGAAATTAGTGTTTTCAGAAAGTGGGGGTCATTCTAGATCTTTGTTTTAATGATACTCAGGTGAAACTCCTTTGGTGGGTCATTGTTACTGCCAAGGTTTCACTCCCCCTCTAGATCTTATGTTTATGACATGACTAACATTCAGATATTTCTGGGTCAGTGATCTCTTCAAATTGTTGTTCTTTAACCGTTATAGACAACTCCTTGCAGAAGGCTTCCTTTAACATCTTTATATAATATCCTCAGTGAGAAAATGAAAGCATAACATTTTTCTACTGTCCCTTTTTCTGTTAGAGAAATAATGTTTTTTTCATTTTATTAAAGATTTCTGAATCTGTAGAATACCACATTATTTTAAAAATTATAAAAGTAATATAATTTTTTCCTACTTCTGAGTAATTATATGAAAAATAAAAGTCTAATAGCAGTTTAATTTGCTTCCTCTATGAACAAGGTTTAATTGCTAGCCATGTTGACTTTCTGATGGTAAAACTTCTGATGTAAGATAATAGAAGCTCTGTGACTTTTGGCATTTATAATGTTGTCCTAAACATCCTTTTTAATGGTAATGCAATTCGTGAGTATTTAAAGATATGATGCAGAACATTCCCCTAAGTTTTAGAAGTTTCCACATGCTCTGTGTTTAAACCTGTATGATTATTACTCTTCATGTTTAGTCTTGAAACAAAATGTGTTATTAGCAGAGGATGGGAGCCCAAATTTCTGTTAGTTAAATGTCAGGTATTACAGCATAAAGGCATTTTTAATACTGAACAGGCTTTTTTTTTTTTATGACTGCTTTAGTGCTCTTTTTTGTGCATATATTGTACTGAAACTTTGCTAATGTGTTAGGAAACTATCTGGTCACCTCCCTGTTTCAGAGGGAATTTATGGAATGTCTGTTAACATTTGTCACCATTTTTCTAATTATTTTTCTTGTTGCTCCTGTTCATGCTGGATAGTTTCAGTGAATAAAATCTAATGAACATTTCAAATGATGTTCATTAAAACCTAATGTGCTGGCAAAGCTAGAAATATTAATTATTCTGATGACCTCTAAAATTTCTCTAAAATATTCAATGAGGACTGCATCCTGTCATATAGGACCATACTGTTCATATTGAATTATTATTTTCTTCAGAAATCCTATCATTTGTTTTTTGCTGAAAGACATATTTCATTCCCACTCTATGATTTTCCAAATCATACATGTTCACTAAACTTTCTGTAGGGTATTTTTTATTAATGTCTTTGCATTTAACCATGTATTAGAGGTACTTTTTATACCTTATGAGACTTCAGAAAATTTCTTAAGGTCAAGAGTCTGGAATCTTATACTTGTCTTTGGCTTAGAGAAACCTCTCTAAGGATTGGATAAATCTTCTCTCAGGGAGACATGGCACAGGATTGGAACTACTTTTGAAGGGAAGGTTTACTTGGGATTTTGTCAGACTTAACGGGTGACAGAAAGTAACAACCTGACAATTTATCACTGGTTTTGTTTTCTTTTTAAAAACTTAGTTTAGACTTCTTAGAAGGGTGGTCTATGGACCTGTTAAAAAATTTTATAGGCAAAATGCCATGGCACATAAAGTATCTTGTGTCTGTGATGTTTCTGTTAAAAGCCAGAAGGAATAATGTCTATTTTTTTTAAATTATGTAGGCAATTAAATTGGAATACACGCGTCTGCTAAAATTAGCCCAGGAAGATCCACCACCTGAATGTGATTATCGTTTGCGTCATGCAATTGTTTACTTCATCCAAAACCAGGCACCAAAGAAGATAATTGAGAGAACATTGCTGGAGCAGTTTGGAGATCACAATCTCAGCTTTGATGAAAGGTAATAAGATCTGCACATCTCATTTCCTGTGTTCATGAATGTTCTCTGACGTGTGCAAACACCCCTTCAAATTTGGCTGGTGTGTTTGGATTTATCTCCTAGTTAATAGCTTGCAAGTTGACTTTGCAGAACAGATCACCTTTATAAAAATCTCTGTTAAAGGAGTAATCAAGAAGTTGAGTTTCTACTCGTCTAAAATAGGTAGAAATGCTCAGTGTTGTTCATAATTTTGCACATAGATTTCTCCACCTTCTTTCACTGTGTTTCCTCACTATCAGCAGTAGAGGGCAAAGCCTTTCTAACTGGGTGAGTGATTGACTTGAGAGCAAGACAATGTCTCTCTTCCACTCAAAATTCATCTACTTACTTATATAAATAGGTAAATTAAAAGTTAGAAAATAGTCTGATTTCTATGTAGGGAATAATCTTCTAAACTTCTGCGAAGTAATTATCAGGGAGTTTCAAACTATCTGAAATGTAAAATTAAAAGCCTGAGCAATGTGGCAATTTAGCAAAATAAAAGAAATAATCCTTTAAATAGCACAGGCCTCCATCACACATACTTCAAAAGTATGCCCTCTTCTGCTGATTATACCATGCATAATAAAATGTACATTTTTCCATGGCATTTCGAGACTGGTTTGCATAAGGCTGTAGCTCATACTGTTTGAGACTCCTGTCTTTGTAAGGATAATATTCTCTCTGAATTTCCAGTAATATTTCATGATTTTTAATTGCTTTTTGTAAGGTGCCGTAACATAATGAAGGTTGCTCAAGCCAAACTTGAAATGATAAAGCCAGATGAAGTAAACATGGAGGAATATGAGGTCAGTATTTCTCATGCTTTAAATTAAGTTGTAATGTGAAATAGTTATCAGTAAAGCTGAATTTTGTCTTCACAAATTTCTTCTTGTCTCAGACTGAGAAGTTAAAACTGGCTATTTATGTAAAGACCCATTATTTGTCCAAAGGCTGCTCTTGAGCTGTTTTTTCCACATCTGTAATTACAGTGTTTGAGCCATAAATAAATGTCAGGTTGGAATCTGTCCTTACTTTGTTAACGAGTCTTGACGTCACTAACAATATTTTGTAATTTATCACCACATGAGCCACATGGCTTTTTGTAGGCAGACACAGCTGGTAGGGAAGGAGGAGAGTGGTCTGTGCCCAGCCTTGCTTATCTTGATAGCTGCATAGCAGGCACAGTCCCATTTGTGCTTTTCCTCCAGCTGTCTCTGCAGCCATTCTCATTTTCTTATGAGCAGCAGATTCTTTTCTTTGCCGAGACCATGCATAACCAGCTTATGCATTTAATTTTTCCTCCTGTGTTGTTTAGAAAAACTTGGAGGGAAAGTGAGAGTGAGTCTTAGACATTAAATAATCGTGACTAATAGTTGCTAAAATAATTCATCTCACATTTAAAGCTAAGCCTGGAGCTGATTTTGCAGCATCAGTTTCAAGTCTGAGTAATACTGTTCATTAAAACCTCTTAACAGTGGGTATTTATGTCCTGGGCAGATTCCAGTGCACCACCTATAGCTCCTTGTTGTGCTGGTAGGTCCAAACAACTTGATCAGGAGGATAATGGGAGTAATCTTTTCCTCACAAATCCAGTAAAAAATATTTTAATTGCCATTTCTCATTACCAGGTTTGGGACCTGGTAGTAGATGCTGCTGCATTACAGCATGCCTCCCTGGTTACTGATAGGGAAGGACCCTCAGAGTGGCATTTTAGTTGCATTTTCATGGCTGTGCAAGGCTTAGCATTTTACCATTTTCTGAATAATGCTGCCCAGAGAGAACAAAAAATTCTGGACTTAGCTGTAAGAGTGGGGAGTGGGGAGTGGGGATATCTTCTGTTCCTCTGCAGAAAAGTGCCCCTTTCTTAGCTCCTGCAATAAGTAGCTGGGAGTTTCTCCATAGATTGTGCCAGTCCGGTATAGTGAGTTGGCATTTTATGGATGCTTTCTCAAGCTCTTTCTGTTGAATCTGCTAGTAGTTGTGTCTTATGGTGTGCTGTCCCCTATTTTATCTTTATTGCACAATTGAAAGTCAGCAGTTAACCCTCTATAGAGAAAGTGCCTTTCTCACCTGGAGCATTTACCTGCAAAGTGAACCAGGAGTCACTTGGTATAAATGGTGATGCAGTAAAATAAATGTTCTGCTCTGGCACCAATATCTCATCTGAGTTGCATTTGGGGTTTTTTTTTAGCACTTCCCATGTTCAGGCTTTTTCTATGTCATTCTTGTATTGAAAATTAAGCTTAATATCAGGCATATAAAAAAGCTTTTCAACACTTTCTGAGTAGGGAAGAAAAAACAAGATCTCATGTAATTTTACTTGTGACTTTCCTAAGATGCTTTGTGTTCCTTGCAAATGGTGATAGGTTCTGTAACAATACTCTCACCTAGAAATGTTTAAGACATTTAAGAATTTTCTTTTTATTGAGGGAGGGTGGATTCAGGTGGACTTTGCACATATACAAGCCTACTGGTGTCCTTAGTACTTACTGTGACTATTGGACACTAAATTTAAGTGGAGGGGAGTTGTGTGTTTAAAAAAAATAAATTATATTTCATTTTTGTTGATGAAGTTCTATTTACCCTTTCTTACATGCAGAGATGGCATCAAGACTATAGACATTTCAGGGAAACAACCATGTTTCTCATGGTAGGATTGGAGTTTTTCCAAAAAAAGAGGTAAGTGGTAGTATAGAGCTCAAATGTAGTAGAACGATGTGAAGGCAAAATGTAATATTCATAAGTAAAGCTATTTTTTAAATTAAGAAGTGTTTAATGTATTCTTCATCTCAGATAAGCATTTATTCAGTCTACTAATGTCTTCAGTCTTGCATCTTCCTATTCTTAATTTCCATTTCCAAGCTCTTATCAAGCCATGGGTTCTTTTCAGAGCACCCTCCACATGCATCCCTATTCTTCCTTCTTTTCTATTCTTGAGTGCTCTGAGTATCACTCAGCCATGAAAATCCTCCTCTGGCACCACCTGTGCATATACATTTATCTACTTTCATCAGCAGACACAGTCAAGTCTGTGTCTTTCCTGCTTTTTGACTGGGTCTTTCCACTGAAATGGTTTTGCCTTCTGCATTAGTCTGAGCCAAAACTCCACCTATGGTGGGCTCTAAAGGTCAGGAAAACAGAACATATTTGAGAAATACTATCATGCATAGCTGTCATAGTTGTAGCTGATTGTCCTTAACTCCATGGTGATTCATTCCCTTCTGTTTTTGAACCAAGTCAGAAATTGTGACTATATAAAATGGGTGACATTTACGTACTTAATTCAAAACAACTCAAATTTATTCTGATCTACACATGCAACAAGAATGGTGATTGAGGTATAAAAGTAGTCAATCACTGATGATTCATGTATAAAACAATAGGTTGGGAAATCTAGAGCAGGAGTCAAATTTAATTCTGTCTCTTTGTTGTGTAGTAAATTGCTCCACATTTCTCGACTTTTATCTTCTTAAAAAAGAAAGGCCTTAAACAATACAGGAAAATTGATTGCCAAAGACACAGCCTTGCTTTTGTGAATGATCTTTTTATACTGGCTAACACAATGAGCCAGAGTCTTGGGTTGCCTTTGGGTTACCACCGTGTAATAAACAGTACATTTACTAGTAATCTAAACTGAAATATGGTACACTATTGATCTTAAACATTTTGTGTACAAAGGTTAGTCAGAAGATTGCCTGGCTTATTTGAAAAATGAACACCCTGGTGTTGCTTCATTCCTTAAAGAGGCAAAAATGTCACAAGCTTTGGTGTGGTTTATAGGAGTCCCTTGATGCAGTCTCTAAGGTTGCAGGCAGGGGTGAAACATCTTCAGGTTCTTTGGCACTGGGACCCCAGAGCAGCGTCTTCAATTGAAAAATACCAGTGTTTTCAATAAATTCTTTCTTGCCATAGCATATTCTGGTTATGCCATGGAGGAGAGAGGAAAGCACAGGTTTCTGCTATGTGCTAAACAAAGTTCCCCACTGTTTACAATAATTTGCAGAATTAGGGTGAAGTGTTTGTTAGAAAGCATCTTCATAATTTAGAAAACAAGCCTATTAATCCCCAATCTTACACTCTAATATGGGCCAGAAATAAATGGTACAATTTCAGAAGTGCTTCACAAAGTGTTTCATACAAAGAGAGTAGGACTAAAGTATATTTAGTGGGTGAGTGAGATCTGGGTGTCCAGTGTCCTGCTCCAAAGGCATCTTGTGCAAATACATAGCTGTTTCAACTTCAGGTTCCCAAAGGACTCAAGAGATTTGCTGAGGTTCCCAGCTTGCACACTTGAGAGAGCAATGGTACCATCCTTATGCTGGAAACAGGACTGATCCCTGCTCACTGATCCCTGTCAGTTCATTTAGCACTAAAACCATAAAAACATAACTTTAAAAATATTAGTGAAAGAATAGACTTTCATAATAGAAATATGATCTTCATTAGTAGGACTGTTCTAAGGCTTTTTTTTTTTTGCCTCACAGACCCACCTCTCTGTTGACAAACTTTTCTTAGCTTCAATAACACTGTGATAACCTAGCAGCACTCGGTGTCTTGATGGAGCCAAAAGTCAACCATTATTCAAGCAGTATTTATTTCTTTGATTGTAATGTGTTGAACACACACAAAAAGCAACATTAAAGTAGTTCGGTGCATCTTTTTCATGCCTACTTTCAGTGGTCTCTCGTGATCCCTGATGGTGGGTGACAAGGCCCACCCTTCACTGCAGGTGGAGAATTAAGGGGTCTTTCAGGCAGATCTCCTTTGACTGTAGCGTGGAGTAGTAAGTAACCTGCTCTGGCTGAGATAAACCCAACCAGCTAATGAGCCTTGGCAGGAGTTTTGCCTGCAGCTCACTCTTGTGGCAGCAACTTAAAAGTGAACAAACTGTATGCTTTAGCAGTTGCCTTTTAAGTTTCTTGTTTTTTGGTTTTGACTGAAATGCCTTTTTCAAAGCAATGCTAAAATTTTGCCATTTTGTGCTTTCTGTGTCTTTGCCTGTGTCAAAGCCTTGACCTAGTGAGCTCCAGAATTTTGTGAGCAGCTTCAGTGATTTTAGGCTTAGGCTGCACAGGCTTGAGCTTATATGCAGTTCAGCTGTGAAAAGGCAGAAAGCCAACCATGTCCTGGGCTGCATGTGGGATTCTGCCCCTCTGCCCTGCTCTGCTGAGAGCCCACCTGCAGGGCTGCACCCAGCTCTGGGCTCCAGCACAGCAAGGACAGGGAGCTGCTGGAGCCAGCCCAGAGGAGACAACCAGGATAATCAGAGGGATGGAGCACCTGCCTATTTAGGACAAGATGAGAAATTTGGGGCTGTTCAGCTTGAAGGAAGAGAAGGTTGCATGGAAACCTGAAAGCAGCCTTTTGAGTATCTGAAAGGAGCGTACAAGAAGGATGGAGAGACACATTTTACAAGAGCATGGAGTGACAGGACAGGGGGGAATGGCTTCAAACTGACAGAGAGGAGGCTTGGATTAGTTATCAGGGAGAAATTCTTTCCTGTGAGGGTGGTGAGGCACTGGCACAGGTTGCCCAGAGAAGCTGTGGATATCCCATCCCTGGAAGTGTTCAAGGCCAGGCTGGGTGGGTCTCTGAGCAACCTAGGATAGTGAAAAATGTCCCTGCCCATGGCACAGGGATTGGAACCAAATGGCATTCAAGGTTCCTTCCAACCCAAGCCACCTTATGATTCTGTGGATCTGTTTGCTAATTTTACTGTGGTCCCATTCCTCAGACCCAAGATATATAATGAGTCTGAGCTTAGATATACAGTCATGATAATCTAAAATAACTTGCCTGGCGTTAAATGGCACCACAGTTGTTTCAGGAAAGGATGCACACAAGTGAGGGAAGGAGCAAGAAGAGGATGACTGGAAATAAGGCCACTACCACCACCGAGTTTTAATTTGCATCAACAGAGCTGTTGACGCTGTAGCTTCAGCTTGCAGTTTCACAAATAACTGAACTAAGAACGGAAGGAGAAAGTCCTCCTCCTCTGGCTTTATAACCAGTTCTTGTTATCATCTTTTCTTCCCCTTTCCTCCTACATTGAGTTTTCAGCTGTCTGGTCAGTTTTATTGGTGACCAGTGGTATGAAGAGTTTTCATGACTAGGTAAAATGGACTTCAAATAGCCCTTTTCCTTATTTTTCTATTGTCTCATTGAGAGATATTACCTTATGTCTTGAGTTTTTGATGTGGAAAACTCTTGACTTGTATTCAGGTATGCTTTGTGTGTGCACATAATTTTTAGCCTTTTTCAGCAGCTTGGTTGTTTGATTTTGGTAGTTCAGCTTGAGCCATGAGCTCATACTCTCAACAAGAGAGAGTGCACAATTTCATGTTCGTATAACCACTCCCTTAGGAAAGTCCTCCTAGATTTTTTTTTTTAAATTTGAATAAAAATGGGATATCAAACTGCCTGTTCTTGGGTAGCTACTGGAACTACTTTCAGTGCTTGTCTGTCATAACTGGGTCTTTGTAAATCAGAGAATTCAGCATTTCAGGTGTTTGCAAGAGATGATGTGCAGCAGTGTGAGGGGAGATTGTTCATCTGTGCGGGAAGGGATCTCTGTCAATTATTAACTGATAGGTTCTTGGGTGTTCTCTTACTCCTTCTCTACCAATTAGTCTTGCATTAATCTTCTGTATTCAGATTAAAGTCAGAAATATCAACAGTCTAACAGCACTTCTGCTTTTGAAATGCGGTGATGGCTTCTTCCATCACATTAGATTTCAAGCAATTTGAAAGAACTTACAGTTAGTGAAGCTTAAAAATTCACAGTTTTTGTTTTAGAAATAAGGTGACAGTTTTAAATCTTATTTGCTGAGGTGTAGAACGCTATCAAGATATTCATGGCAATGGAAGCTCAAACCCAATAATGACATAAATGCAGTCAGGAAAAATTAAGTTTTCATGGATACTCAAGGTCAATTTAAAGCTGGTTAAGCGAGTGAAATTATACCCATTGGTTTCAGTGAGCTTTGGATCAGACTTGGTGTGTAATGATCTAATCTAATAATAAAATAATTTGTTCTGATGTGTGTAAAAGACAAAATTGTATGGTTTAAAAAAAAATATTAAGAGATTGGTGAGGAGGGGTGGACTTTCCATCTAGCAAGTGGAGTTACCTGTCCTTTGAAGAACACAGTAGTTACCTTAAAGCAGGTGGTATGTGGATGTTGCACCTAATACTTCTGTTTCTTCTCTTCAGTTACATGGAAGCCTTGCTCTACCTTATCTATGCTTACCAGAATAACAAAGAACTCTTGTCCAAAGGCCCGTACAGAGGGCATGACGAAGAGCTGATATCTCACTACAGACGAGAGTGTTTGCTAGTAAGTGAAGGGGAAATTCTGTGTCTCAAAATGTTGAGTTTGCTGCGTATCTGTAATAAAATTAATTAATAGAAAAGTGCTGCCATCATGTGCAACAAACCCAAAACCTCCCTGCTTTAAGCCATTCAATACTGAGGCTTGTAAGGGGAAAAAAAAGTAGAAGTAAAAAAGAAAGCATCATCCCCCCCATTGTTTTTTTTTGTTTTGTTTTGTTTTGTTTTTTTTTAATGAATAGCCAGTCATTTTCTTTATGATTTAGTGGGCTCAGTGCCATCATATCTGGGCTAAGTGGGAGCAGTAGTTGACAGCGTTGTTGAGCAGACTCACCCTGCTGCCATGGTTTGATGGGGAGACAAATATTGGGAAAGGCATCAGCAATGATGCCTTGCCTGAGACAAGGTATTTTTATCTTGTTATGTCACTTTTAACAATAGTGAAAGAATAAAAGCAGGTGATAGAATCTCAGTCTTAACAAAACAGCTGCAAAATTGGAGTTGGCAGGTATGAAATGAAGTGGCTTGAGGAACTGCACGAAGTTCAAGTGGATTAGTAGAGCATATGCATCATGGAGTAAATGTTAAAACACAGCTGTGGTTAATTCAAATTGCCAGGTAATTCTGTAGGAAGACTGTGCTTTAAAATAAACTGATAATGATGCATGGTGGACTGAAATTCTGTGTACTTAAAGGCTTTCCTTTTTTGTGGTGGTTTCTGAAGAAACTAAATGAACATGCTGCAGCACTGTTTGAATCAGGAGATGATCAGGAAGTAAATAATGGCCTGATCATAATGAACGAGCTTATTGTCCCGTGTTTGCCATTACTACTGGTGGATGAAATGGAAGAGAAGGATATTGTTGCTGTGGAAGATATGAGAAACCGTTGGTGTTCCTATCTCGGACAAGAAATGGAACGTAAGTCATTATTAAGGGAAAAGGCCCTTTTGCACCTTTTTTATAAGTATGATGTTTTCAATGTCTGGAATTAAACCTGTGCCTTGGCAATGTTTTTTGAGCTGCCCTGATTTTTGAATAATCCTGTACACATTTAAATAAAAAGTTATTCCTGGGGTATGAGTATGTAAAGGAAATACACGTTTTTAATGGGAAAAAAATTTGTGGTGTTAGACCATCTAAAGGGGAATTTATATCAACATCTTAGTAGGAATTTATATGTCCTAGTTATTGTTGGTAAGTCTAAAGAATCTGAATTATTCCAAGTGAAACTCCTCCTCTTCTACCCACTAATTAAAAAAAAAGTCAACATTGGGCAGAAAAAGGACAATTCTACATGCGGACATAAATGCTTATGTTTGTTTTCTGCTTTGATTTGCAGCAAACTTGCAAGAAAAACTGACAGATTTCCTGCCAAAACTGCTAGATTGTTCTACAGAGATTAAAGGTTTCAATGACCCGCCAAAGTTACCCTCCTACTCCACACATGAACTGTGTGAAAGATACGCCCGAATCATGTTGTCACTCAGTCGAACTCCAGCCGATGGAAGATGAATTCTGCAGACCTTCCTAAGCACATTGTATAAACTTTTTTAGTTCTTAAACCTTGCCTTCCTGTCACAGGGTTTGCTTGTTGCTGCTATAGTTTTTAACTTTTTTATTTTAATAACTGCAGAAGAGAAATGACTGTACAAACTTTAGCCAGACTGCAAACGATTAAAGCTGAGAATCGCATGGCACTCAGTCGTTTCAACCAGAATTGATGCAACATGCAAGTCTGATCATTATGGCAAAACTGCTTTTTTGCCATTTATCTGTTACAGTATTACTTTGCTTTTATCTTAAGATCCTTTACTTTATCAACAGCTGTCTGGATCATTTTGTGACTGCAACTACTTTAAGTGTCCAGTGCTGTGTAAATACATGGTACTTGGTAGCTTGTAAATGAAAAGAAAGAATAAAGTTTTATTTATGGCTACTTCTGTGTTTGCAAGCAGATACCTTGTATATTATTGTAAAATATGGGTATTTTTAGAAGAGATACAGTATATTGATGAGTTACTCAATTTTATAGATAAAGTTCTTCAGGATTTATGGCCGGTTTCCTTTCAGGTACTCGGCGATTACTGTATGTGAATATATTGAAAAACTGTCACAGTATTATACACAATAGTGTTCTGTATATTCTTCACTGGTCTGTATCATACTGCACCTGAGCACTTTAGTGTGCGTGTGAATGGCCATGCCGAGTCTTTTCTATTACTATGGACTGACTTCTGAAACAAAACAATAATGGCACCTTCCTTCTATTCTTAGAAAAAAATTGAAGTTAAAAAATTTAAAGTATTTTCAGTATAAGTATACTACATCCTCTAAGCAAAACTTCTAAAAATTGATTTAAGTAGAGAAAATAAAGGTTTTAAAAAATTGAATTTATGAAGCTTAAGGATTAATCAATTTTTAATTGGTATTTGAGTCATGTAAGTGACCAGAAATAAAATCTTAATTTTAATTCTTTACTTGAAATGGGTTGCTATTGTTGCAACAAAATATCTCAAAAATCTTTTATCTGTCCTAATTAAATTTCTATTGGAAGTAAAAGAACATATCTATTGAACTTGTTTTATAGAACTGAAATACTGTCTGGTTTTAATGAAGAAACTTAATTATTTTGTGGAAAAAGAGATTTAATGCGTTCTTAGGTAATCCTGTTACCTGACACTATTTTGATTCCTTCTCTTTTTAGAGAATGTTTTGTGTTAGATCAGTAAAATATGTGAATATTTATTTGTATGTTTTTATTGGAGCGACACAACTTTTCCTTACAGGCTTTCAAGTGGTGTTTGAATATCTGCTAATAAAAGGCCACAGAGGAAAGGGAAGGAGTGATGAAGTTCAGACCACCTAGAAAAGCAGTGGGCAGAAATATGGGTATCTCATATTCAAGAGGTAGCAGAGTTCAATCTTAGCACGTATCAGTCTGGGAATTTGTTCACTCTGGAGAGACACTGGATCACAATGTACAGGGAACAGAATGTGGCCTTCAATTCCAAATCTGTTCAGGGCTGTTTTCCACTCCTCTTTTCAGTATTGCAGTGCATCACACTTTTTCAAACCACCCATTTATTTTATCAAGCTCTTCTAAAAAAAAATATTGACCTTTTACAAGTGAAATACTGCACAAGAGCATTATTTTAGGTCTGAGACTCTTGATGTGTGAAATATCCTCCTTAAAGAAAAAAGGTATGCTTACTGTGAAATGGGAGAAGATACATTTTAACAGCTTTTACATTTTGCACCTGTTCCACTTTGATTTGAAACTCAAGAATGTGCCTACTTAGCATTGTGTTGTTAAACAAAGCTTCGAACAGATCAGACTTCCTACTTTTTAATAATAGTAAAAAGAATTAGATGTGAAAGAGCAACTTTATTTCATTATGGCTAACAGGTTTTGAGTTTAAATGTTTGTTGAAGCTTTTAAGGAAATCTCCCTTCTTACCCTGAAGGAGCCAGTTACCCTTATCTGTTTAGTCTTTCACAACAAACACATGGGAAAAGGCACTCTTTCTAAGGTAAAAAGAGAAGTTTGTTACTTCATTTGGGAAGAATACCTAAGGTATTTAAATTAAAAGGAAGCAAGGAGACGGATGAGACCTGGTTTTTGTTTTGGGTTTTTTCTTGTATTCAGTTGCTGAAAGTAAGAAAATAATCCATTGCAGTTTGTAGTACTGAAGATGAATGTGTATTCCTTTGCAAAGACAAATTTTTGAGTTGAATTGACAAGGTAGAAGAGCAGAAATAAATATCTGTGTGTTTTTCTGTTTTAATATATTTTAAATGTCTGAGTTTAAACCTTCCGTGACATTATTAATGATTACAATAATGTGAAAACATTAATAGTTACATTAATTTTGTCTTTAAAGCCTTGCTTTTCTCACTGCAGTAAGGCAGTTGATTGGATTCACAATGCCCAGCACAAAACCTCTACAAGTAAGGCAGTAAAGCACACAGTCCATTTGGCTACCTGGTAATCTGTGACTGAATTATGTAAGGAGGTATGGTCTCTTCAGGATGGGGATTATGAAGGGTTTTTTTTCAGTTAATATAACACAAAAAGATTAAGGAAATTTAACTAAAATTCATTTACCAAGTCACCTGTACTATCAAGTGAAAGGTGGAGGTTTTCCAGATGCTGCTTCATAGTGAAAAACAGCTTGAATTTACCCTTTTTCAATTAATTTCCTTTTTTTTTAATTTTGTGTCTTGTGTCTTCATGTTAGTCTTACTGCTTTACTTGAAGTGATATTTTGGTAGTATCAAGAATCCTGTTGTTTCTAGTTCAAGCTGCCATAGCAGGTATGTCAGCCTCAGCCTAGCAGAAAACCATGAGCAGCAGCAGAATTGAGCTGAACAAATGAAGGGGATGGATGGAGTCAGTCTGTACTTAGATGTGGGATATTTGGAATCACACCAGATACTAAGAATTTGACCTTCACTAGTGAGTCAGTGTTGCTTTGTGGACAGTCTGTGCTTTACTGCAGGGAACAGGTTTGCTTGAGAAAACCCAAAATATGAGCAAAAGCACATACTTTGTGTTCAAGCATTAACATACCAAAATTTCATAATGTCTGCATTAAGTATCTTTCAGGTTATTTTTAGACTACTCCTGTGAAGACTGCAGCTCCCGAAAGGAACTGAACACCACCAGCAGCACACAGGAGACAGCTGGATACTGTCCAACAAACGTAAAGGTTCATAAAGGGAGACAATGGCTGCTGCTGTATTCTTCATTTTGTCGTGTTTCCTTCTCTCAATCTCCAGTGAGTCCAGATATCTGTGGGGGGCCTTACATAAGCACAAGGTAAAGAATTTTGATGGAACAATGCACCACTCTAGGTCTGCAATGAGTCACTTCATCTGTACAGCATTTTTCAGCATAAATGTGTGCTGTAAAAAAAAAATATATTCTACGTTTGAGTCTATAAGAATGCAAGAAAAGTGAGTGTCAGTCTTGGCAGCGAGAGAAAAGTGGTTGCATCTTTCCATTTCTCTTTTCTGGAGAGGATGATAATACAGATATGCAACTGCTCTTATCTAAAGAGGTCTTTCAGCAAAATGCAGTAGGTAGAATTCCAAAGGGGAGTGATTCAAGTGAAACAATTATTTTTCACGTGCTTGAGATCCAGTTTTTCTTTATGTACTGTGTCCTTGAAGATCTTTTGAGGTCCTGGTCTTGGGTAAGTTATTAACTGGAAACACTTTTAATTCCTAAAGAGCATCGTTCTTTATATCCAAGAATCAGCAAAACATTGCTGCTTGGTTCAGCATTTCTAGTTTTGTTCTGATCCATATGGGAGCAAAGCCTCTGAACTTTGGCAGACATGTCTGTCGCTGCCATACACATGTGTGCTCTAGCTTTATTGTCACGCCCTTAAAATCTTGGACTTGGCCATGGAATGTTCTCAGTTATGAATTTCAGATCTTTGCTGAAAGTAGCAGGAAAGGACTCATGCTTCTCAAAAACTGTTTCTTGATGTAGCACTTTGAAAGAACAGCTTGGCTTGCTTTCTGGTGTTTGGGATCAACCCAAATCCCCTTTTCAGAGTCTGGGACATGCAGAGTGGGAAAGGCTTGTTTTCAGGATGACAGTCACAGGATGGATTCATCATGAATGTTAGGATATGGTCATTCTTCATTGCTCTCTTCATATCTAAGCAGAAGTACCTCTTAAATAAAGTTTGGGCTCCATGGTTCATTCTTTCACTTTTCATTTCCTCCTCCCCTGTTGTTCCCCAGTGAAGTCACTTGAATATTCACTTTTCAGGCTTTGTCTTTGGTTAAGTCTTTGATTCACCATCAGCTTGAACTAACCACAGTACCTTCAGCACCAGGATACAGAACCAGGATTCCTCTGCTTTCATCTGATTAGAGTGGGCTTCACTTTCTGACTGGCATTTTCCTGGTAATGCCTGTGCATGATCTGCAGGTCATATAACACCATCCATACACATACTGTCTGGCAGTTAAGCATTTGAGAGCCTGAAAGAGGGAAGTTATGGATAGTTAGCCAAAGCTAACTAAACTGCAGAGTTTTTCTATACCATGTCTTGGCATATCAAGAAAAAAAAAAGAAAAAACTTTGTTGGAGCCTGGCTTAACTGAGCACTTTAGGAGTGTGAGGGGTATCTTGTGCTCTGTATCTCAGCACTATCCTGTATTATGAAGGTTGTAGAGGCTGTTCTTCTTGTGTAATAATTTTCAGTTTACCCTGATCTTTATACTTTGTCTTGAATTATTGAAACTGCACTCAAACCAACTTCTGGCAAAAAGCAGCTTTTCCTGCTGTGCTGATTTCCAGTCCTTACCCATGTCTATGTTCTTTGTCTAGGTGTTGTCTATCAGTGTTCATGATTGTATCTGCTTTGTCATCTGTGCTAAAGTTTCCTGGACCCCTTTGTACTATGTGGATATACAGACTGTAGGAGAAGGGCAGTAATTCCTGTCAATATTCAAGAAACAAAATTTGCCTTTTTTCTGTGACCTTTCATCTGTAACAGTAAAACTTCCAGTTAAATGTGGACTAAAGGCTTGGGAAACCTGTGGGAGTTTGGGGAGGAGTTGCTTTCTTTAAAAATTATCGATAATACAGGATAATGAGATGGAGGGAATTGTTGTGTAAACATAGTAAACTTTTATGTGGATTAGGAAAAAAAATCATTATTTGAAATAAGTTTCAAGCAAAGAAGTCAGTGTTACATAATGCAATCTGAAGTAAACTTCTGTGTTCTTCGGGAAGACGTTGGAGTGTTTCACTTTTATAAGGAACCTTGATCAGTGAAACTGAAAAACTTGTAACTTTCAATAGCTTAAGGTAATACATTCTTGTAGTCTGCTTATGAAGCTCTTTTGTCTGGAAAGTAAAAACTGTCTCCACAAAATTAAATAACACCCCCCCCCCATTCCTCCAGGGATAGTGTTCTGCAAAGTCCAAGTTGAGTTTGGATGTTCAGAAAACTTATTTCCTCCCTCCCTTGCTCAGTCTGTTTGAACAAGTACATTATGTTTGGAAATGCATATAATTTCTCTTTGAATTTCTGAAGGAAAATTTTTCATCTCCGATACTTTTCAATGTGAGATAAAGCACATTGGCACTGGCACTTGTTCCACCTTCAGCTGATGGTGATTTTTAGTTATGTGGTTGTTGAAAGAAGCTTGAACAGATGATTTGTCACTTCAGCTTCCTTCTGTAGGATGTAATCCTCAACATTCTTTGCATAAAAAGGTTTATACTGCTGTGTTTTAGGAATTTACTCTCCTTCCTCCTTATCTTGGTTCAGTTTAAGGCTGTTATTCAAATGCTTTGCACTGAGCAAGTGAAACAGCACTGATTCTGTTTGCCAATGTTCTGTTCTACTGGAGACAGTGACATCACTGGACTTGGACTTCTTAAGAGATTTTATGGTGCTTTGTGCTCTGTGAATTTGTGTGAAATGGAAGGTGATGGAGTTAATTACCTGTTGGTTGCAGTTGACAGAGAAGAGCCATAATGTTTTCTATTTAGTAACGAAATAAAATGAAATAATTTCTTCCTTGACACATATCCCCACAAGATTAGGAAAGCTGTGTATCTTTTCTAGGAAAGTAGAAGTTTCTAGGTAAGATCTGGTAAGTGTTCAAACTAGTCACAATCCCTTCAGAAGGGCACTTGCATATAGGTGTTCGTCCTGTTTTTGTTGTAATATACTGATTTGAAAGTACTTATGGTGGATTTTATTTGCTCTGTAGCAATTTTATATGTTTTCTTTGGATAGGCTTGTTTTGTAAATGCCTAATGTCAGTGCCTGCAGGGAGGGGTCAGAGCATGGACCAGGCTCTGCTCAGTGGTGTCAGCAATGGGACAGGAGGCAATGGGCAGGAACTGATGCACAGAAAGTTCCAGCTGAACAGGAGGAAGAACTTCTTCACTGTGCAGTGACCAGGCACTGGAACAGATCACCCAGAGAGGGTGTGGAGTCTCCCTCACTGGAGGTACTCCAGAGCCATCTGGATGCAATCCTGGGCCATGTGCTGTAGGTTGATCCTGCTCGAGCAGGGAGGTTGGACCAGATGAGCCACTGTGGTCGTTTCCAACCCGACCCGTTGTGGGATTCTGTGAAAGCCAAAGTGCTCAGTGGCACTTTGCTCAGAAATGCCTGGGGAGATTTGCACCCCAGAGCAAGCCAGGGCTTTCTGACCAGTTGGTTTGAAGTACTACTATGACCACCCTTCCCTGCTGGGGAAAAAAAAGAGATCACTCACTCTTTGAAATGTAACTTATTTCCATTTCTTGGTGAGATTTTGTTTGTTGGTGCTTTTTTTTTGGTAATCATCTAAGGCATTATTTGATGCTAGACTTTTGTGTTTCTTGTGTCTTTTGATTATAAGTAAAATAAAAAGAAAATCAACCAAACAACAAACTCTTCTGCACATAAACTGGTCTTCCCTTGGGTTTCAAGGTACAGAAAAGATGCAGAGGTGTGGGAAGATGCTTTTTTGGGAGCTATGGCTGAAATAGAATGAGTTAGTATGGGTTTCTCTCCCCTTATTTTTAGACTTCTGGTGAAGCTGAAGGTGTTAGAATTGGGAGTTTGTTGTTTCACTGTGATTTTGGGCAGCCCCATTAACTCGATGTCCTTTTAGGGTCCTTCATAGGCAACTCCTCCAGAAGTACTAATTAGCCCGTGTTATTGCAGAAACATGCACAGAGAAATAGAATTATTACAGTGTGGTGATATTTTTGGCTTGGGCGTCTCTTGGGCTTTCTTTTCCTTAATCAGTTTAATATTTAATGCCTAAAATCCTTGACTTCTAGCCACTCTCTGTTGAGAAGGAAATTAAAAACTAATTAGGTAACAAAACAGACTCTGGAGTGTGAAATATAGCTGCAGGAGGTGCAGTATGTCACACCGCGTCATTTGCATTGACTTGTAGGTTTGCAGAGTTGATCCCCTAACCCTGCTGTTCCCACCTCCTTATTTCAGGCTCTGCTGTGCTGGCCCTGCTCTTAGCCAGCTACCTGGCCCAGCAGTATCTGCCCATGCCCACTCCCAGAGTGATCGGGATCGACCTCGGCACCACCTACTGCTCCGTCGGTGTCTTCCTGCCGGGCAGCGGCGACGTGAAGGTCATTGCGGATGAGAGCGGGCACAGCAGCATCCCCAGCGTGGTCTCCTTCACAGACACAGGGGTGCATGTGGGTTATGAAGGCCTGGAGCTGGCTGATGCCAACCCTCAGAACACCATATATGATGCCAAGAGATTCATTGGGAAAGTCTTCACTTCAGAAGAACTGCAGAGTGAAAGCAGCAGGTATCCCTTTAAGGTAAGCAGCCACCACCCTCAGTGCCCTCCAAGCAGTAAGGTGCAGGATACAACCCAGGCTGGGCATGAGCAGATCCAGAGCAGCCCTGGAGAAGGCCTTGGGGGTGCTGTGGGTGAGGGCTGGACATGCCCCGGCCGTGTGCTGGGAGCCCAGAGCCCCCCGTGTGCTGGGCTGCACGCAGAGCCCCGTGGGCAGCAGGGCAGGGAGGGGATTCTGCCCCTCTGCCCCCTCTGCTGAGAGCCCACCTGCAGGGCTGCACCCAGCTCTGGGCTCCAGCACACAGCCAGGGCATAGCTCTGCTATGGGAAAAAGACAGGAGAATTGGATTGGCTTGGGATTGGAGAAGTCCTTGGGGTGAAATAATTGTGGCCTTCTGACACCTAAAGGGAGCTTACAAGAAAGATGGAGAGAGATTATTTACAAGAGGCTGGAGTGACAGGACAAGGGGGAATGGCTTCAAACTGATGGAGAGTAGGTTTAGATTAGAGATTAGGAAAAAGATTTTTTACTGTGAGGGTGGTGAGGCCGTGGCACAGGTTGCCCAGGGAAGCTGTGGATGTCCTATCCCCAGAAGTGTTCACGGCCAGATTGGATGGAGCTCTGAGCAGCCTGGGGTAGTGGAAGGTGTCTCTGCCACTGGCAGGGGGTTGGAAGGAGATGAGCTATAAGGCCCCTCCAACCCGATTCTATGTCACCTGAAATGTGGTTGATCATCTTGTCAGACCCTGAGTTATTTGGCTCAATAGGTATCCAGAGAGAGGAAGGGAAAGGTTGTGGAAGTTGTGTACTTCTGCATGAGAGCTGATAATGACTTTCCAGGACCCTGTGTTTTCCTACTCAGAAATGTGTTTCTGGGTAACCTTCCAGTCCCGTCTTTGAAAGGATAAATTTAAACTTGAAATGCTAACTGTGCTTTGCTGAAACTTTAATTCTCTCTGAAACTGTAAAATAAAAACACAAGCAAACAAACAAAAATCGACAAACCTCCCCTCCAAAAAAACCAAAACCCAAAAAAGTTTTAAAGCCACATGTTCCAGTGGCAGTTTGCTACTTACTTGGCCAGCAATGAGCATGGTGCGGAATGGGTTGAAAAAAAATATTCATGTACTGCCAGTGGTCTTTGAAGTCTTTTTAATTTTTTAATATTGTTAAGAAAAGCTGTTTCAGTACCAAGCTGTTTGTTTCCTTTCAGAAATCTGAAAGGTAACCTTATGATTTAAAAAGCATCCCTTCTGTCTTTGAATGTGGTGTTGGAAGTTGATTGCACAGTTTCTAGGTCTTAGCTTTTTTTAATGTGTTTTACTGGGGCACCATGGGTGTCATTTGTTTGGTTATTCTTTGACCCCTTAAATGGTATGTTTTGAATAATCCTCCTAATCCAGGAATAAAAGTGATCAGAAATGGCAAAAGCACGTTTAAATTTTTTCCAGAATAAAGAGACTACATGCAAATAAAACATTTGGTGGGAACAGGGTGGGGGAGCATAGGAAGATTTCTCACTTGGGGGTTGTGTCACTTTATCCTTCTAGATTGTCAACAACAATGGATTAGCTGAATTTTCTGTGACAACTAATGAAACCTTTCACATCACTCCAGAGCGCATTGGCTCTAAGCTGCTGCTGAAACTGAAGAAAATGGCAGAAGCCAACCTTGGCATGCCCATTTCCAAGGCAGTCATCTCCGTGCCTGCAGAGTTTGATGAAAGGCAGCGGAATTCTACCATTAAGGCAGCTAACCTTGCAGGTGACGTTTCTCTATTTCAGAGGGTTTCTTGGAGACCTTGAGGTCTATTTCACTAACAGTAAGGTTTTGTGGAGGATGTAGAAACAGTGAATCAGTGACAGAGAAGTTTAGAAAGGATTTATTGTGAGGAACAACTGAGAACTTCTGAGTACCAAAAGGTGCAGCTCGATAACGCAGACATACATGCCTGGAAGTAAGTTTTGCTTCAGGGAAAATAGTCTCTTTTATAATCTCCAAATAGGGAGACTATATAGAGCACCCTTGGGCAATCATTTAAACAGAAATAGAACACATGAAATAAATCTCTTTAGCAAGGTTTCTCTGGAAGCAGTGTTTTTGGGCAGGTTATGGTTCGTGATTTTGCCCTGATGCTGAAGCAGTAAGGATTAATTAAGGAAAAGATTTCATGGGATATTGCTGCTTAGAAAACCACTTCCTTTAGATCTGACACTTACCTTGAGGTGAGTGTGGTTAAAAAAAACCCAGCAAGTAATGGCAAATGCCATTCTGATGTAAGAACTGCAGTTTTCTGAAGTGTAGCTGAATGTTGCTTGTTGTCTCTGCTCTTCATAGGGCTCAGCGTTCTGCGAGTAATCAATGAGCCCACAGCTGCTGCTATGGCTTATGGTCTCCACAAAGCTGATGTGTTTAATGTTCTGGTGGTGGACTTGGGTGGAGGAACTTTGGATGTGTCTCTCTTGAACAAGATGGGAGGGATGTTCATCACACGAGCCATGGCAGGTGAGAAAAATACTTTTGTTTCTCAAGGAGTGGGAGGCAAGCTGCACCTGAAGTTGCTGTTGGAGGGACATTTTAAAACATATCAGCCATGCCACAGTGTGTTTTCCTAATGCATTCTCAGCTGATTTTCATGCAAAATTAGGTTTGTGGCTGGTTTCAGCAATTAAGACCACAAAGTCATAGGTTTTGGCTGACCCAGAGGGGTAAATTTTATCTGTGTCTGTTAACTTTTGTGCCCACTAATAAATTGCTGGTGCATGTTGCAGTTACTTTGACTGGACTTTTTGGAGGCTGGAGTTGTTTAAAATCTTCCTGCCACCTTTGCCCAAACTGGGAATATTGGCAAATCACTGACCAGTGCTTTGGTGCATCCTTGCCTTGTGTTTGGTGCCAGTTCAGTTGAACAGGGATTGGGAATGCACAGGCTGTTAACCCAGAAGTTTTGTGATTGGTGTATGAATGATTCATCCCCGGCACAGAGCTCTGGCAGCAGGGTTTGGTCAGACTGTAGTGAAGAGACAGCTGTGCTTCAGCTGGCCTGTGTGCACACAGCTCTGAGGTCCAATGCCAGCTGCCTGTGTTGCCTTTGGCAAGCAAGTTCAGATGTGAGCTGCTGCTGCTGCTCAGTCCAGTTAGAGTGGAACAGCAAGAGAGGTGCTCTCTGATTTAGTCAGACAGAGGTCCACTGAGTGAGTTGCTGTTTTCAGTCAAAACAAAACAGTGGAAATTATTATCCATCATGTGTGCAGTGGACAACAGTTCGTCTGTTGTCACAGCTCTCTGAGCTCCTGTGCTTATGGTCCTTCTGTGATTGTTCTGGCCCTTGAGCACCATCTCCCAGGGACGGAGAAACAGTGTGCTGCTTTCAGGGGCTTTGGAGGTGCTCTGTCTGATGCCTTCTATTCTGATCTTTCAGGTAACAACAAACTTGGAGGACAGGACTTCAATCAGAGGTTGATGGTGTATTTATATGATCAGCTCCATCAGATGTACGGTTCTCTGCCAACACAAAAAGAGGAGATTCACCGCCTCAGACAGGCTGTGGAAGCTGTTAAATTAAACCTAACTGTCCATGAGACAGCTACACTGAGGGTACTGTTGACTCTGCCAGCAAACATGCTTACAAGAGAACCTCCAGAAAGCCAGGTAAAAACAAACAGTGCACTAAAAGACGAGGCCTCACGGAACGCTAAAGGAATGAAAAATCTTGGAGACGCTTCCAAAGTAGAGGACAACCTTGTCGAAGTTGTGTTTGAAACAGAAATCTCTCGGGAGCTGTTTGAGACGTTAAATGAGGACCTTTTTGAGAAGATTCTGGTGCCCATTGAACAAGTGTTGCAGGAAGGACACCTGCACAAAGCAGAAGTAGATGAAATTGTGTTAGTTGGAGGCTCCACACGGATTCCCAAAATACGTGAAGTTATTCGGGACTTCTTTGGAAAGGAACCCAACACCTCTGTAGATCCTGACCTGGCAGTTGTGACAGGCGTAGCCATCCAAGCAGGAATTCTTGCTGGGTCCTGGCCTCTCCAGGTCAGTGCTATAGAAATCCCTAACAAGCATTTACAGAAGACTAATTTTAACTGAAGAGAAACTCTTCTCAATTGCATTCCAGCTCTCCAAAAGGATCCATACTTACCTGACTGGCAATGGAGCCTAATCTTAGCTACATTCTATTCAATTTTCACCTGTTCCCGTTAGGTGTTACTGGACACCTACCTTTGCTAAAGCTTGATGTTACTTTAAAGGTACAAACAAGTTCTGAAGTGTGCTGTGTTTACTTGGAGATGGGATATTGGATGAATATGCCAGTGATGACACACCCATATTTTCTTGCTAAATTTTATTAGCAAATCCTGGAGTGGTGTGTATTTGAAGTGTAAAGGGAGTGTGACCAATGGTTTGAGATGATGTAGTGCTGAGGTATTCCTGGGTCCAGTGTATTTGCTTGGAAGGACTGTGAAGCAACAGAGAGCTGGCAGTGTTCAGCTTACACTTATTGGTTAGATTGAGCCATTCAAACATTTAAGCACCTTTTCTAAAGGCATCTTGCAGCTTAAATGAGACTGAGGCATTCACTTGATTCTTCTGCTGTTCATAACAGCATAATGGTATTGCTGAAGCTCTGTAGCAAATTGTCCCATGATTAGGAAACCTTATTGAAAATGTAGCTCTTGCCAGTGCAGTTTCTTGGTTTCCAAGGGCTTCATTCCTGACCTGGCTATGATGGTTAAACACAGGTGCTACTGTTTTACCACTGATGTTCTCCACAGAGAACGAGAGTATGTTGCCAAATATTCATACCTGCCCCGCCTTATTTTAATTCTACACTGATTTTATGTATCTTGAAGCTACACCTGCCTGTCTTCCCTTGAATTTGACCAACATGAATTTCATCGTTCTGCATTTACAAGTGTGTGACATCTTTTCCCTGATGTACCCCAAGCCATACTGTCCTTGGGGAGAAAGTGTGGGACAGAAGGGATGGCCTGGATGAAATGTAGTTCCTGTAGCCCTAGAAAATGAAAACTGACCCAATTACTTTGTGTTTTTTAGCTCTTATGTGGTTTAGGTTTTGTCATATCCCCACCCTAAATTGAACAGAAGTTATAGCTGTCCTGTTGGGAAAGAAGCAGTGTTGTGTGTAACTCAGGGTTTGAGGTGGCACTTCTTAGGACTGTCTTTTAGGCAAATAGGTAGCTATCCAGATATCTTGAAAATGTGTGAGAAGAACAAAGTTACTAATCTGAAAAATAAACCAAATTGGTGACCATTCTCTCTTTGGAGGGATTAAGCAATAATCAGACACCAGCTGAATTCTATTATCTACTTGGAACTTCCTACCAAAAAAACCATGTTATTCACTAAGACTGGTTTCAACATCCATCAGCTCAGTCTTCATCAGGTAAGCTCTAGTAGTAGGTGATTGTAAAGATTTTCTTTTCTTCTCCAGAATAATTTTGTATTAACCTTGCTAAGATAAAGTGTGGGGCTTAGATTTATTGTTTTAACCTATGACTATATTAAAATAGGCTTATTACTCTCCTGGCAATAGGCCTGATTTATGGCACTGCCATAAATCAGTTGTGCTGATTCAGCTTTTTGCATAGCTATTGTCTAAATGCATCTTTGAAGTAATCCAATTAAAAACCTCTTAAACTTGATGCCTCTTAAAACCTTGAATTGTAGTTGCAAACAGCCATTCCATCAGCATTGTTTAACTTGACAGAGGATTCCCAAAGTACTGCTGACAAATGTTTAATTTTCCCAAGTTGAAAACCAAAGGGTTTTTTTTTATTTGAGGATTCTTTTTTTCCTTTGTGCCTCTTTGAAAGTGACCCCAACTAAGTCTGTATGGAACTTCCAGTAAGTAAAACTCCTGCAGTGAGAGAAGTGCCTCTTCAGTGACACCATGGATGAATGTCAATGTGCAGTACAGTCCTCAGTTGCTGTTGGGGGCCTTTACTTTGCAGATATAAATGTGTGTGTTCAACATCTGTAACGTCTTTAGAGTCATTGTGGCCTTTCCTTCTGCCCTGCTGTAAGTTCATCTCAAAATCCAGTGGAGTTACAGTAGGACTTAGGTCTTCATGTCTTTAATGCACCGTGTAAAACAAGCAGATTTATATAGAAATAGAACCACATCACAGGGAAGTTAAATGATTAAAAGCTTTTGCAGTTTTGGGACAAGTTAGGTAGGAGCTGTTAAAACTCTCAAAGCAAATAAATGAAGTACTTTTTCCTTTCATATCCTCCTTTACCCTGGGGGAGTTAAATCTACTTCAGTGTTAATCTGGGAACTGGAAGGGAAGGGCAGGTTGTTAACTTGTAAAAACTAAATTCACAAAAGGGTATTTATTCAGATTTCTGTACAGGTTGGATTTTTTAGTCGAGAAGTTACTGTACACTGGATATCACAATGCATCCTTATTTATTAAATTTTCTGAATTATTTATTTTGTATCTTTTAATACTGTATTTTGGCACAAACAATTGAATTTTAAAGATGAGTCCACTGCACTAAGTGGGTATTTCCAGGTATGTACCTGGGTTGCTTAGCAGAAGTCTCTCTGTAAAAACTTGATATTTGAAGGCTGAAATCTTTCTGTAATCCTTATGATTTCCTGTGGTGGTAGGTGTGTAACAAATTAGCTAAGGCTTGTTTGGCAAATTGAAATTCTGAAAGCATCAAGAGGCCTCAACAATTATGTGTTCCCTAATTACTTCCCAGTGCAGATGATGAAATGCATTTTATAAATAACATTTTAGATTTTTTTAATAAAAGCAATTTCTACCCTTTGGGTCTGTCTTCTTTTACTTTATCAAGGAAATTCTCTGTCTTCCTCAAATGCCTTGGGAGCATAGAAGATGAGGTTGTGTCAGCTGTGTGACTTTGTACATCTGCTTTGTCCTGGGGAGCTGTAAAGTCTGTAGAACCTGAACAATTACAGTGTTTCATAAATGTTTCAGAGCTGGCAAAAAGCAGAAACGTGTCTCTTCCTGTGAGGAAAAGAGGAAGTTCCTGCTCAACTTCTTCCCAGTTTCTCCTGCGATACTGCCAGGAAAGTGTAGAGCAAGGACAAGGAGCAGGGCTGAGGGAAGCAGCTCCTGAGAGGGTGGATTTTTGGGCGCTGTGGGGAATGAAGTGGGAGCAAGAATAAGCAGGTTCTGCTCCTTGTTCCTTCCTGTGAAAAGGAATGATGGAGTCCTGGCCCCTTGTAAGCCTCATTATTCAGGTCTGCTCTGGTCCCCTGCCTGTCCCACTCTTCCTGAGTGGCCCCACAGGACAAGGCAGGAACCCAATTCCCAAATACCAAGGAAGCTCAGGGAATTCCTGTTTGCAGGAGGAAGGTTGGGGGGGCAAGGTGTGTGCCAAGCTGCAGAGCTACCCCATGGCTTTGTTTGTGCTGGGTTGAGTCAGGTCTGAACTCAGCCAAGTGGCCCTTCTTGGTTTCCTGGAGTGAGTTTCCAACATCAGCTGTGTGAGGAGAGGAGAGGCTGCAGCCCCTGGCTGATGTGCTTAAGGCAGAAGTGCCTTTCCCTGCCCACCCTAAGCCTGTTAGGGGATTTGCTTTGATAGGCTATTGCTGCATGGAAGCACAGCAGGAGCATTTCCTGCTGCTTCTGCCTCCACTGTACCCCCTTTTCTGAAGTTATAGTCAAATGTGAGAGGTACAGCTTGCTGAAAGTGAAGGAATGGCTTTGCTGATGCTAGTCCAGGATTTTCTTTCAGGCTTTGCCATTGTTCAGTCTGCAGCTCTCCCAGCTCCAGTCTGAAGGTAGCTGGAAGTGAAAGGTTATGTCAGCCTGGCAGTGAGCACAGAAAGCCCTCCCCACAAATAAATCTAAATAAAGTAAAAATTACCATGCACTGATGCCTCTACTCGGACTGTTTTCTCTGGACCTTGCAAAAGGGATTGGTTCCTGAGGTACTGAAGGCTACCTCCCCTAGGCTATGTGCCCAGAACTTTCTCTTGGTCAAGAAATTAAGATTGTACTTGATACCCCAGGTGTCAATATTAAACTGTTATAACAGGACTGTACCCAAGAACTTAATTTGTTGAGTTTTTTCAAGCAATTGGTAGGAATCTTATATTAAAAGGAGATTGGTTACATTGATTGTGTTGGTATTAAATTTCAAGAGCTTCACGAACTGCAATAAAAACAGAAATGGCTATTTATGTGGCCTACAGAAAGAGATACATTTAGCTGACACTTCTAGTAAGTGTACATAACCTGCCCTGCTTCTGTAATTAGTATGTTTATATTTACTAGCAAAGAGGCAGCTCCACCTGATTGCATTTTTTGGGGATTCTTTCACAGTGGGATTTTGTAGCACTCAATTAGATATGTAAGATGTGCTTTTCAGTTTTTCAGAAATCACAAAAGGAAACATGACTTAATGGGGCACATTTATTGCCTCAAGAACTACCTAAGTATACATGGGGATGTGCGTATCTGAAAAATCAACCCCAAGTGACATCTGTCTCTGTGTCCACACAATAAGCAGTTTTGTCTTTTCCTGAATGTGTAATCATAATAAGAATTATTAACTAAATGAGCATAATGTCAGAACAACTTAGTTCAAGTTAATTAAAACAGCATATCAACAGCAGGATTATTTTTCAGTCTTTAGTAATCCAACAGTTTAAACATACACCATGATAATCCGTGCTTCATTCTGTCTCAGTGCCAATATAATAAAAACAAGTGATTTGTATAAAATCTGAATTTTAAGAAACCTGATCAATATATACAGATTGTAGCTGTAGTAAACAGCAATGTTGCAAGTAACTCTTGAGTAAGTCAGTTGTTTTATATGGAATATAAAATATTGCACCTGTTTATATAGAATGCTAGAGATCCCTTGAGTGTTCCTTTTTTAGTTTTCTTTATATTCTTATCCCAGGCTCTGCAGCCATTTCAGAAAAGGCACCTTTTCACTGTAACAAATTCAGTGATGTATCATATTCTAGAATCCTTCCTGCATCCAGAACAGGCACTCAACAATAAAAGAGCAGAAAGATTACAGAAGAAAGATCAGCTCTTCAGCCTCATTTTCCAGTCCTAGTACAGGTATCTCTGATTTATGGCAACACATATCAAGGAATTAGTTTATTTTTTAAATGGCTTATCAAAACTTACCTCTCTGGATGCATGACTGTGTGTAACCAGTGGGCTATAGTTAACACTGTGCAGTTGTGAAACTCTCTTTTGATGGTGGACTGCGCATAGTTTTCTGTTTCCACGGCAACAGAAGTTGTCACCTCATCTAGGACCAGGATTTTTGTCTTTTGTGGCAAAGCACAGGCCAGACAGACCAGCTGTCTCTGCCCAACACTGTTAAAAATACATTTGAGAAAGGCAAGTCAGGCAAATAGAGGATAGGGAGCACAAGATAGAACTGAGATTACGTGTCTCTACTTCTTTCCTAATAACACCTTATGCTTCTGAGAAGATTACAGAAATATGTTCATCCTGCTTTGGAATTTTCTTTCTTCTTGCTCAGCAAATCAATAGTACTTAAGGTAGGACTCTTCAACACTCATGGCTGAACTTTGAATCTTAAACCCAGTCTTCAGTTTCTATATTCACATTATAGTGGGGCCCTTGGAATGAGCCAGATTGAATGCTGAACCGCTTTTTAGTAATGTTCAGTGTAAAAGCTTGGATATTGCTATATGTTAGCTGTAATATGTGCCTTCTAGAAATGTCTTCCTGAAAATGATCTGTCAGAAAATTCAGGTTGATATTCAGTACACTATTTAAGACCTGTCCCTTTGCTGCTGAAAGCTTCAATATTTGTCTCTTCAGTTTTGAGTGTCACTCTCTTTGCATAGTTATGGGTAAATGATTTAAAGTTAAAACTGAGGGTTTTTTGCCTAAGCAAATAGAACAAAAGAATAAGCTCTCTGCACTTTGGTGGGTTTTGAATTTGTTGGTTTTTTTTTTTTTTTGGCTGTTTTTTGTTGGTTTGTTTTTTTTTTTTTTATGGTTTGTTTTTTTTTTAAATATAT
>JANRGV010000051.1:10378570-10390168 GCA_024734035.1 Alethe castanea
TTGTGGTTTATGTGATCTGTAATGGTGTTACCTCTCCCCCTCAGATTAGAAAAAAATTGTAGTGGCTGCCGACTCAGTTTTGTAAAGAGTTCTTTTAACATCCTGTTCTTCAAATGTGAAGTTCAGGAAAAAATCTTTTATTTTAGTGGCAGCAAAATGCCTGCAGCTTGGATTCCTTGAAAAAGTGAAAATGCTTTGTGACATGAATGCAATTTACCCTTAACATTCTCTGTACAGTACTCTCTGATCTGTTTGCTTCCCATGCACTTTCAACCCCATTGAAAATGCCTTAAGGTCCCACTTGATAACAGTCATGAGCCAAAGTGTGCTGAACTTCTGCAAGATGATCAGAATGGTCTGCAAAAAAAAACCCAACCAAACAAAAGCCATGCACCTGAGTGTTCAAAAAAGCTTGGGAGAGATTGCTTTCTTCCAGAGCTGGCTTGCAGTTTCAGATTTGATGATGGTTTCCCTGCTTGGATTTATGTGTACATATTGAGGATTCATTTTTGGCAGGTCTCTACTTCTGAATATTACATTACATGCAAATTCAGACATGAAAATATATTTTGAAAAGTGGTGTCTTGATTCATATTTCCTTGAATTAAACTATTGTAGGAGAGAAAAGGGAAGAAGAATAATGATGAAGCAAAAATGGTCCTACAGCTTTTATGTGGGAAGTTGTGTGGAGGAGATGCTGACTCAAGACAAAAAAAAAGAGAAGAAAATCTAGTAACAGTGCACCTGATTTTGAGTCTTTTTGTTGTGTGGTTTCTTTTTCTTTTTCTTTTTGTTATTGTTGTTTTGTTTTTCCATAGTTGTGTAACTTGGTGTTATGTACAAGAATGATTTTGCATATGATATTTTTATTATTTTTATGGAGAAATTAGAAAGGTTGGATAATTTTCCTTTAGTCAATTTCATTAGAAGCAACCTATCCTAATTCCTCCTGAGGAGGAAGCAGATGCTGTAAATACAGTAGCATATGTTTAAGTATAATACACAGGGAAGGGTGGCTAATATGTGTGTAATAGCATAATATAGAAATAATAGGCAAGACTCTCCATTTGAAACAACTGGAGCACTGACAGTGTTGTGTTGCTCACAGATTTGCCTTTAGCAGCATTTTGTGCTTACCTTGAATGCTCTTATAGCTTGTCATAGGCTGTGTCCTGTGATCTACACCCAAGTTCAGCTGTATTTAGAAAGGTTTTTGTTCCTCTCTTCAAGGCAGTTACATGTATAGACATATTGTCTAAAAAATATGTTCTGTAACCAGTCACAAATTATTCATCTTTTGTGCTGAGACAGAAAGAGTTTATCAATGACCACTGTCAAAACATTCTGTTTTACTACATGCCTTATATGATACCCTTCATACCTAGAGACCCTTAAGAAAAAGTAGTAAACAGGAAGGACTAGAGTAATTTCTTTTTATTGTAGTTGTGCTTGAAAAATTCACCCACAATTATGGTTTTGCTGTCTCACTTTATGTGGAAAGAGGAAAAACTTGATTTTCTTATAGTCTAATTACACTAGACTCTAAGATTAAAAAAAAAATATTTTGCAGAGAGAGTAGAATGAAACTCAGAAAAAAACCACACAGGGAGGAGATTTTTATGGCCTCAACACAAGGAGTTTGGATGATTAAAATTTTATAATTTCAGATTCTGAACACTCATACTTAAGCGTCCTCATGGCAGTAGACTCCTTATACATATCTTCTCCGTATTTCAATCACTGAATAATTACTGAAAAAATTTGAATATGCTGGCTGAGGATTTTGAGTTTTGGATATTTGGAAATCTGCTTGTTCTTGATTTTAAAAAGGTAACATAAGAAATCTTTGGCAGAGTTGGGAAAAACCTCACTGAATTTCAGTGTGTAGTTCATGGTATCTCTTCTCCACGTACCCTTTGTTTTCCATGCAGTTTAAATCTATGGCATGATCAGAGGGTTGTTGAAAAATATTTGTTCAGTTTGGGAGTCCTGTTGGTAGAGCACTACTCTAGGACATAATCCTCATCTTATTTTCGCAGCTGGTACATAAGGAATTGTGGCTTGGCTTCCAGCTTTGGATCTTACTGTTTTATTTTGAAAGAAACTTGTCACATTTAAATATGATACTCTGGTTTTCTTCAAAGTTGTTAGTTGCTTGTATTTGATGTATGATTAGTACTATTTCATTAAGCTATTCTGGTCTAGAACCTTTATTTGTACCTTGCCCCAGTCTTACTGTTTAAAAAAAAAAAATATAAACCACTTAAATATTTATAAATAAAATTATTTTGATATATTTGTTAGGCCTCAAAAGTCTTTGTATTAATCTATTTGCCATTAAAAATGCATTTTTGACACAATAGTGGGAATAACTTTCATGCCAATATCATAATTAGTAGCAGGAATTTTACTGTGTTCTGAATAGTCAAAGAAAGGCATTACTTCCTAATAATCTTCTCTTCCCTTGAATGTTCAATCTTTTGTTCTTTGCTCCTGCAGAGTACCTATCCTTTACACTGTGTGAATCTTTTCTCCACAATACCCATGTGCAGTGAGTTGGCTGCATCATGTTTATAAATAGAGACTGTTTCAGCACTGTGAGTCTCCTGACCTTCTGTCTACTAATGTGAGCCTTGGCCATCACTTCTCTTCCTTCTCATCACTTTCTCCTTATGAAACACTTCCACTGGATTTGTAAATTTTCAGGGAAAAACTGTTTCAATTCAAGAAATGGTGCAAAATTGGTCTGAGACTTGAATGTTTTGGTTTTTTTTCCTTTCTTCTCTTCTTTGCATACAGTGAATTTTTTCTGTGTATATTTTTGAGATTATTCAACTTGCAAAGTCTGAAAAGGTGCATGAATGCTTTGCTGTGAGAGATGGTCCCTCTCCTTTACGAGAATACCAGAATGTCAGTCATGGAGGTGCTTGGATAGGCTTCAAGTAATAAAGTGTGAAAGGCACCACCACAAACATGCTTGTTATTAAAAACATGGATTTAGCACAAGGATCTCTCTGACTCTCCCTTATGGATATTTTTATATAACCCATTAGACCTAAAGTTGTGTTGTTCTAATGTAAGAATCACTTTATTTTTCTGTTTCACATCTTTTCCCATGCTTTCTTTTCAATTAAATTTGAAAATTTCCAGATTTAGATGGCAAAACTTGAAGTGGAGGAGCTAGTTAAATACAAAACAAAAGGATATATATATTACTTTGAGGCTGAGGTAACCAAATACTATAATCCCTATTTATGTGATGAAGAAATGGAGCCACAGACTTGTTCAAAAGTGTAAAGGATTTGGTATGCTACAGATTTGGAACACAGAAGCTTTCTTGGCCCTATGCCCCAGCCACCAGTGAAGGCTTCTTCTCATTAGAGCTCAAATACAACTTGAGCTTTTGATTTAGTACTGAGGGAGAATCCTGTCCTTGATTTGAAGATGCATTTAGTAAGCTTGTGTTCTTCCATAACTGATTTGTGGCAAAGAGATTTATCACCTTATGTTATGTAAGAAGAAAGCTGGCATGTGAGAGGCTCCATAAGTTGTAAGGGTAGGAAGGAGATCCCCCCCACACTCCCAGTTCAGCCTTCAAAGTGCCAGATTTTTATGTGGGAAAATTTGCAACATTTGGATATGCACTGATGTGAGCTTGCACCATTTAAATATTAGGTTACATCCAGTCATTCCGTTCTGTTAAAATAATGCTGGTTTCAATGCTGTTCTTGTCAAATGCCCCTACCAGAAAGGTTCTTACTCACTGCCAAGGCTTTAGTTTCTGCTGCAGCCCAAGCCCCAGTTTTTCTAGCAGCCCTGTTTGCTGTGCTATGTTCAGACTTTGTGTTGTTGCGTGGTCCAGAGTGGCTTTGATTGATAGTGTGCAGAGTACACACAGTGCCCTGTGTGGCTGGGGACTGCTTTCAGCTGCTCAGTGTGTTCATTACTACAGGATCTTCCCTTTGTTGCTCCTCACAGTCACAGAATCACAGGATCATTTATGTTGGAAAAGATCTCCAGGATGATTTGGTTCAACCTTTGATTGATCCCCACCTTGTCAACCATGGCACCGAGTGCTATGTCCAGTCATTTCTTGAACACCTCCATTGAAGACAGACTCCCCCACCTCCCTGGGCAGCCCATTCCAATCTTTAGCAATCCTTTCTGTTGGAAGAAATTCCTCTTGGTGTCCAACCTCAACCTTCCCTGGTGCAGTTTGAGGCCATGTCTCTTTTCCTGTTGCTGGTTGCCTGGGAGAAGAGACTGACTCCATCTCTCTACACCTTTTCAGGTAGTTGTAAAGTGTCCCCAAGACTCCTTCAGGCAGAACAATCCCAGCTCCCTGAGCTGCTCCTCACAGGACTTTCATCTACCTCGAGTGTCTGTCTGTCTCCTTGTGGGTCCCTGGACCTGCCATGGGTTGCACCAGCTGAGACCTCACCTGGTGTGTACTTATTTTGCAAGAGCAGTCCTAGCTGGGATGGTGAGCTCTGGCTTTCTATGTGTCTGATACAAGCAGAGTAGAATTATTTTAAATTTGGCTCACCTATAGCAATTTCTTTAGCAAACACCAAAATAGCTCAAAATACTTGAAAAGTTCTACGAGCCTCTCACTGGCATATTGCTTTTATGTACTGAGAAAAGTCGTGAACCTAAATGCAACCATTCCAGGAGGTTTGATGTCACTCCTAATATTCTTTAGAAAATTATGTGATTGCATTGAAATACAGAACACATTTCAATTACAGTTTCCAGTCTCTAAGTTTTCTAACCTCTTCCAGGATTTGTCATAAGGGAATTGTGCAGCATTTGTGATTTCTGGTATGAATCTGGAAGGGTTAATAATTCTTTTTTAATTACCTGAGATTTTATCAGTTGATATGTTTTTTGCCTACTTCTGAATGCCACTTTGAACTTCAGATTAATCTTCTAAACACTAAGGGAAGAGCTCATGATATAGTGGGAATGTTTCCACCTATTTTTGTGACTTACTTTTTCATTATATTGGTAGAAATTCAAAAATGAATACAGATAAATTATCAGATTAGAAGTGAGTGCAACAACTAAGCCCTATATATAGTTGGGGAAAATATAACACAGCTGTAGAGGTGAGCTCATTAGAACATTACAAAGTGTTTTTTTTTTACATCCTCTTTAGTTGCTGGTACTATTGCAGCTCTCTTCTACTATTACCTGTGGTGTCTCATAATTAATGTAGAAAAGATGCTGGGAAGTACTTGTTACATCCTTAAATTATTATGGGTTTGCTGATGTTCCACAATTTAATCCTGCAAATGCGGAGGGTTTCCAGTAGAGGTCAGGATGACATTGTCAGATATTTTTTAAGCATGTTGACTTGAATAGGAACCATCTAAGACTTTCCTTATTCTCACAAGCAAAACGTTTGGGTGGGGTTTGTTTTACCTTTTTAATATGCAGATAAAACACTGTAAAATTATTTTGTTTTCCTCTCCGGACTTCATCAACAGCTTTGTAAAATTTGATGGCAAACATATCAAGTTTCTTCAGAAAATGTGGTGGTTTGGAATAAGGAAAAACAGTGGGAATGGGATGAGCCTGAAGAGCTAACTCTGCTATTGAGGTAAAGGTCTGTTACAGTCCAAATGTTAAGACTAGGGGGCCTGAGATACTGGTTTAGAATAGTTTTAATTTTTTTATATTGCGTGTAAATTCGTACATACATGTATATATATATATACACTATATATATATGTATATCACACATACCTACACAGACATATTTTTATATATCAGCATACATATATTTTTATCTAAGACTGTGCTACAGACACACACATAGCAGCAACACTTAAGCAGCCTTTGCTTTGGCAACTTGTCTCTGCTTTTTCATTGTAGCTGCTGTCTCCTGACTTTAGTAAAAGAGCAGATCTGCCTGAAAAAGTAACCCTATGGAGCCAAGGAGAAAGGATATTTTTGGATTTTCTTTTTCAGCCACACCAATTACTTGATTGGTTTTGCAGCATAGCCATGCAAATAAACATATCCAGCTAGTGGACTGAGCTACTAGTGGAATAAGAGCTGCCTAAGATGTCTTGATGACTGGAAAGAGCTAGGGAACATAGTTTGTATTTTAATATATTCAATCTTCTTCTAGACTCTGTAACACAGTTTCCTGAATGGGGTAGATTTTGTGGCAGGTTCTATAATGCAGAACCACGAAGTCTGTGTAGCCTTGTATGCTGGTGCTCTCACCTAACACTGCATGTGCTTGTGCACAGGCATGTCATAGAACTGCTTCGCTTCACTTATTTGGCACAGTTCACTGCTGACTGGCATTGCAATATATGTTTTTGTTTTCAGGTTTATGTTGCATTAAGATCTCAAATATATCTACACATGTGCTTGTGCACACACTACACGCAAGAAGTTACCTGTGTTGTATTTAATGCCTTCTTGTGCTTACAAAACTGTGGCAGTCAGGCTCCATGTACTCACTGGCACACTGGTTAGAGGCACATGATCAAGTTGCAGGTTTCACACACAAATACTTCTGTAAAATGTGTGTTCTTCTTTTCTGGATGTGTATAGGGATCAACTCTTGCAATCCAGCCTTCACTGGACATCCACTGCAGGTGCACTCATGTCACCACTGTTCAAAGACACTTTAGTATCTGTGTTCCAAAAGAGCTGGAGCAGACTGTTGTTTACTGCCCCTTAGACAAAATGACTTTCTCCACTTTTAGTAGAAACCAACTGCAACCACATGAAAAATCCAGGCCCCAAAATGCAGTTTGGTTACCTAAACAGGGCAGGATGATGTTCACCATCTCTGAGTATAGAACGTATTATAGAAGATAAATAGCTGAGGGTGAGGTGCAATAAGATGACTATGAAATGAAATCTACTTTTCCTAGTGTCTGTTCTAAATTATCTTGACATTAAAGATTTTATCAGACCATGACATACTTTCCAAGGGAAGTGGTGAAAGTTCATATTGCTGGTGACATTAATAGTTAGACTGGAAAAATCACTTTGAAAGCTTATAGGGAATGAACCAAAAAGTTCAGTGAGACATATGAGGTAGCTCAGTTGGTCTTTTTTGATCTATTTATTGTGACAAAATAAAATCAAATATCATGTTTTATCACTCCTGTTTTAGGAATTATTTTGTGTCCACAAAGATGTTTCATCTTTCAATTGGAAACAAGGATATTTTGAAATCAAGTGTTACTGGACCAAGATGGTAAGAAATTAAATGAAGCAATGCTGTCTCATGTTATCTGCTCTGCAATTTATCATAGTAGGCAAGCACAGTTTACAAATTATAAGGTCACTTTATATTTTAGGGGTTTAGGTTTTCTTACCATAAAGGGGTCTATTTGGTCCTGGTGATTCTTACCATTTAAGAAGTCTGCCTAACTGGGTGATGAAAACATACTTATTTTCACATAAATTCTGAGACAAGTTCATTGCTATACTGGGCATTAAGTACAGTTGTTGGATTAAAAAAGAGCAGTATTTCTCTTGGACTCATGTACGTTCAGCCCATTAAGACCAAACTGCTTCTTCTGAGATTAAAACTCTCTGGGTGGTTGAAGTTCAAGTTTATCTTCACTAATCAACTGTTAAAAAAAGCAATTCTGTAGCAGAAGTACATGGCAGGCTTTATTCTGATTTTACTTAAGTGCATTTTTAAGAGAAGAGGTGTTTTTTGTAGATATCACAGTGGCCCTTGGGCTGCTTGGGCTTTTTATGAAGAGTTCAACCTGAGACACCTTTAGGGTGTTTTAGCCCAGTTACTTTTTGCTCTTGTCTGTCTCTTCCTGGTATTTATCCTCAGTATAGGAATCCAAAGCACTCTCAGGTACTGCCAGCTTTTATTCTGTTGGGTTTAAGCAAGCTGTGTTCCTGCAGAGGCATCCCAGGAAAGAGTCCCACAATTCCCCTGCTTCCCCCAAGTTGTTTTCTGTCACCAGCCCAACTTTAACCCACCTTCCCCATAAAAGGCCCCCTTTTAGATGGCCTTGCACAGTGGCACTTGTCCTGTCTTGTTGCTGGCCCAGCTGGCTCTGAGCAAAGCAATGCTGATGGTTACAGTACTCTGTCAAATGGGGTACCAATACTCGAGTCCTCCTTGCCTTTAATTTCCTAACTAGCTGTCTTCAGCTAAGCCAGAGTACATGGCATTTTGGCTGACTATAAAGCTATCATCCCATTTCACCATTTGGAGACCTTGATCTCTTGTAATACTGCAGGTAAAATATTTTTCATGGTCACTGGCACCATGCACACCTTGGCAGCACCTAGCAGATAAGAAAAGGAGGAAGGATCTCTGCTTCAACTCTGCCAGCTTCTGATCTTGCTGGCCAAGTTCTCCTCTCTTCTTGACTCTTGGGTAAGGGGTTTTTTTGTTTTGTTTTGGTTTTTTTTTTTTGTGGTGGTTGTGTGATTCTTTTGCTCATTTTATGCCAGTAGCTAGAAAACAGCTCACTCTGGCTTGTTGTTTGGAATGTATAATAAATAAAGAATAAGCATGCATTCTTCTTCCTGGTCAAAACACAGAGTTAACACTATTAATGAAGAAGATATTAAAGAAATAAAGCACAAGAATGTTTGTAAAAGTGCTACTTCATTCTGGAAAAAAATACCCACTTATTTCTGCAATATGCAGAATACCTGTTTTCCTGGGTAGTGTTTTAGTAATGTTCTCTGCTGAGGAAACACCTACCATAATTATAGTTATTGTGGTTATCGTTGAGTAGTAACTCAGCACTGTTTGTCTTCCAATTCAAACTCAAAGATCTGATTTATATTTGATTTTTATTGCATATACATTGTAGTCTTACTTCACTTTTCTGAATTCCTTTGCAGAGAAGCAGCATTTGCATTCTTATTATTTTTAGTTTGTTTTTGAAATATAGATTGAATATGATGGAGCATCAAGGGAAGAGACTCTGCTTCTATCCTGTTTTTTCTGCCCAGATCCCTTATCTGTAATTTTGAATATGGCCTCTTATGTTTCAGACCCATAAAGTACTCACAGTTTTTACCTCTGATGTCCTAATAGGATCCACTGAAGTATTTCTAATGGCAGTTCTGCTCTGTTTCTGAGCTAATGTAGCCTTTCACACATGAAAGAGTAGTCTCTTCTTATCCTGCTTTCAAATTTAGTTTGTTTAGTACATCACATTTTTAATAAACAAAAAGGTATGCATAAGTGGCACCATTTTGATAAAAAAGAATATAGTCTTTATCACTATTTTCAGATCATGGTTTTGTCAACAAATATAAGCTATGTGTATTAAATCTTGAATGCTGAGTTCATTTTTGTGGGGAATCTTATGAGTGCAAAAAAGATTAAATTCTATTGTGTCCAGATCTTCATTGAGCTCTTAGTGTGTTTACTGTTGCCTCATTCCTTATGCTTCTTATTTATATGCACCCACCTCGCAGTTAAATCTTCATTAACATCTGCAGAGGCTCAGCTTGCTTTCATCCAGCATGAAGGATTAGATGATTTAAACCATATACATATACATTTTTAGCTTGCTTTTCTTCTGAACTTCCAAAAGAAGCATAGTATTAATGGAAAACCCAGAAGTGGAAAGAAATGACAATATTAGAAAAACTTTGAGATTTTTAAGTTTTGCATGGCTTCTGTTCTATTTCACTTGTTTTTCATTGTTTTTGTATTCATTACAAATGTAAATGTGTACAACAATTTTCATTATACAATATGGGACTGAATGTTTTCTGGAGTAATAGATGTTCTTCCAAAAAAGCTCTGATTTAATAAGTGAACATCTTCAAAAGTCTCACAGTTGTGGAACTGATTACAATGGGAAGCAAGTGATGTGCCGAAGGAAAAAAAAATTACCCCTTCCATTGACACCTTAAGTAAATCATGGGTTGTACATGTTGTGTCTGTCTTCAAATGAACTTGCATTGAAACTCTGACGGTGTAAGAAGATGTAACAAATGCTCACTGGTATAATGATTGGTCTCTGTTTGGTACTAGAAGCACAGAACTAATGTCTAGAATACAGAGGCTGAATTGTTACTCCTAAGGACAAAAAAAAAAAAGAAATATAACCATTACTTCAGGTCACCACTAAGGTCACTGACAGCACAGCATGGGGGATTCAAGTAGAGCAGCATGACAGCAACTCGCTCATGGCTGTGAAAGAGGCCTTTAGTCCCCATTGCCACGATGTCATTAAATTGGGAGAAGAGAGAATACATTCTTTTGTGTTTATTTACTTTTTGAAAAAGAGAGGAAAAAGAAATTTTGAAAAATTAAATTTGAAAAGAATCCATTATAAATAAATATTGCTGTTAGTCCTACTGTTTACTGTTCCATGAAGGTGTTGTCCGTTAAATTAGTAAAATCAGGGATGAGTGGGTTGGTGGGGAGACCCCTGTGCAATCCATGCACTGATTGCTTTAATAATTAGATATGGTCCTGTTGTCACACTGGAGTCCAGCTTTTATCATTCTTGGCAGACAGAGCAGAGCAACACTCTGGCACTTGACCTGCCCATAAAAATTTGAACAGGAAACAGCAATAAATAACCCACTCAAAAGGCCCTTGAGAAAAGCATTGCACTTGATTCTTTATGGGAATTGCACGTTACTCCAATGAGAAAGTGGGCTCTTTCAAAACACAAGCTTTGTATCATTAGTATTTTATTAATTTATTTTTTATAAATAAGTCTCCTAATCGTTGCTTGCAAGATAGATTTTTTGTGTATAGGAGACTTGAAGGAGGCTTCAAAGTTGTTTCCAGGTGTATTCGTTTTAAACATAAACTTAGAGCATATACACACACATGCAAACAGCATTTCAAACAAAGAACAAACCAGCCAACATCTTCCTCCAGAGTTGGTCCTGGTTTCTTTCACATGGGAACCCTGACTTTTCTTGTTCTGTTTTCCATGGCAACCTTCATCCTGCTGAAGTGACCTAAGAGTTTGACCCCAAATCCCTTACCTCAGTCAGAACACCCCTCCTTACTTGGGGCCTGGTCATTGAAGTTGGCATGAGGTGCAAAAACTGCTCTGGTTTCTCTGGAAATCTCTTTCCTCAGTTTTTGAGGGAAGTGGAAGAGTATTTCATTTCCTGCTCTAGCCTGAAAGAAAAGACTGATTCTGTTTGTATTTATCGCAACCTATTTATAGTCTCTGACGATGTGATCCGTTCCACAAACATTTGCTTTAATCTCTGGCTTTTCTCATGAAGTAAATTAGAGAACTAAGGGAATAATTTGTAGTGGGTTTAGTCACACAGTATTTTTTCTTTTCATGTGTGTACAATAATCTAATTTTTCATGTTCATTTCAGCACGCTGACTGAATCTATACTATTTGGTAAGGAAAAGGAAAATGTTTAATATTTGCCAGGAATAATTTGAGACAACAAGGTTTGGAAAGACTACTATCACACTGGCCTTTAGTAAATGAAAATTATTATTACTAAAATGCAGGGTTGTTTTGTTGTGTTTTTCAATATTCTTTTCACTCATGTAGTATTTGTTTCCAGCTCTGTTAGCTTTTAATTAGACTTAGAAATTTAGAAATTTAAAAAAAAAAAACAAAAAAACAAAACAAAACCAAGTTTT
>JANRGV010000051.1:10397060-10441873 GCA_024734035.1 Alethe castanea
TTTTTTTTTTTTTTTTTTTTTTTTTTTTTTTTTTTTTTTTTTTTTTTTTGTGTTAAAAGCACTGTCTCCAGCTCCAGTCAAAAGTATTGAGGAGGTAGAGAAAGCAAGAAAGCTTTTTGGGTCTTTTTCAGTGAAACAATTATCATATCATCTACATATTGGCACCTCTCATAGCTTTTTATTTGAGTTTTTACAAAGTTTCCCTTATTTCAGATAATTTAGTCTCAACCTAGGAACACCCAATATCCAGGGGCCTCTAATGGATGACTTAAACTGAGTAGTGAATATATTTAATTTGTAAATCTGTCTATGAAAGTATTTCTTTGGAGCTCTGTGGTTGGGATTTCAAAAGGAGGGAAGTACAACTTCTAATAATTCTTATGTAAAAAGGTCCATGTACTTTTCTTTTTTAAAGACAACCTTTTGTCAGTCACACCTGGTTTTCTTTATGCTGATTATTTTTCTTATTATTATGCCACTAAGAGATGCTGATGTCTTTGAATATTTTTTGAATAGTCCTATAAAATAAAACAGATTAATTTCAAGAGTTTCACATAATGAAGCATGAGTATTATCGGTTTGGGATAATTATATAGCTGAAATTTCATTCAACTTCAGTTGAACTTATTTCAACTGAAATAAGTTGGTTAAAGCTGGCTATTTAAAAGCTGGGCTTTTCAGATTTGACTATTCTATACCTTAAAACACCCAATACAAACAGTGAAAAGAAAGAAAACAGGAGCAGGTCTGGTTCTTGGTGCCTCATGTTTTGGAACAGGGGACCAAGATAGACAGCAGGTATTCAACTGGACGTCATATGGATGTTTCTTCCACCAGGTTGCACTGGGAATAGGAATGAAGAAAATGCTGTGATAGACTAGAAGGTTTATAACTGAATTTTTAGGTGCTAAAAATGTCTTGTTTGGATCAGATATATGCACATAAGCCTGACAGGACTCCTGAAAATACCTCTGAATATTGCTTTGCTGACTGGCAGTGCCTTTTCAACTGTTTATTTTACTTCTCTTTGAGAGATTCATGCAGCTGGGGGTGGAGAAGCAGGTTAAGGGATTTTTGCAGATGTCTTGTTTCAAACCTGTATTCTGTCAAACAAAACTGTAACTTCTTTAGTGTTCCCTGGGGCTAAAAAGATGCAAAGAGCTCTCTGAGCAAGTGAAACTTCACCAATATCAGAGCTCAAACTGTTCTAACCCTGTTAGTTGTTGGAAATGTCCTCAGTGATATAACCAAAGCATCAGATATAGGCTGGCAAATTTTTTCCCTAAATAATATAAGTAGAACATATATTTTGCACACAATGGATAAACACTGTATTTTATACAGGTTGATCTGTGTGTTCTTTGCTTGAAGACAAACTCACCAGCTCTCAAGGAACAGATGAATGTCTTACAACTATGGTGACTGTTAAATAAAGGAATAGAAAATAGCTTTTCCATGAATCAGATGAAAAATCAGCAGTTTTTTATAAATACAGATGTAACTAGTATATGAAGAATTTCATAGCCACACCAAGGGAAAAGTTTTCCATCAGGTACAGCTAATTACTACAAGCCTAGATAAAATGTGAAGAACAAGCTCTTATGACATGCAGATCCTCAAGGACTGTACAAGCTGTCCCTTATCTTTTGTTTCTACTGATCAGAGTTGTAACTCAATAGGGTCAGAAGAAAGGGAAGTTAGGAGGGGATCTTACTCTATTTTCTATGATATAACAATTTTAAAATAAGATACAGAAGTGTCGTCAACATTTCAAATTTGAAAAAAGAGGATTTTGTTCTTTCTGAAGAAGTTTTCAGTCTCTGGTAGTGGAATGGCATGTGTTAATGAAGCATGAGCCAGTGTCAGATTGACTTTTAATTAATGACAGTAACATACTTATTTCCTATCTCTGGCATGAAGCAGTCAATTTAATTTTGTAGAATAAGATGGAAAAAAATTTTATCAATAGGGAGGATGCTCATTTAGGAATTCACTATTGGACAGCAGCCTTATGAAGGAGAAGTTACAGCACAGTTCTTAAAATCTTCTTCCACAAATGGTTGCTGGTTCCAAAAATAAAAATAAAAACTAACCTAAAATGTATGCAGTAGCCCTACATTGGAACCTATGACTTGAAACTAAATAATAAAAACACAGAGAAAGGAGAAACTCTTCATAGAAGGACACCAGCATTTGAGGAGTGCAACAGACTATTTTTATAGTTCTACAAAAAATGTTATAAGAAGAAAAAAACAAAAACTAAAGTGGGGCATAAAAAGAAGAAGGAGCAATATATGAAGAGTATGAGAGCAATGTAAATGTCAGCCAGGGTCCAGACTATGTTTACTTGGTTTTCTGGTTGGTGTTTCCTGGTTGTTTTGGTTGTTTTGGTTTATGTGTTGATGCTGTTTAATTTTTTTTTTGTTTATTTGTTTGTTTTGATTGTTTGTGGAATTTCTGTTTTTAAAAATACATAGAATTTACCCATTTAACTTGCCCATGTAGGAAGTACTTGGGATATAAACTGGAACATTTTCAGAAAATGTATTTCGATTTTTCAGCTTATGGAAAAAAATCTGTAATGAGTTCCAACACCAAATGAGTAGCAGAGATAAAAAGGACAGGGAAGATATGAAGGCTCATAGATCCAAGTTTTCTTGGATTGCTCCTAATAAATACAAGTCTGAGACCTAAAAAGTGATTTTTTTAGCATATCAGGTACTCAGAACTCCTGAAAAGACAAACAAATTGGAAAATGATGATGCCACTGAGACAGGTATTATTTGGAAATGAGTTTAGGATGTTTTTTATTTACTTTTTCAATTTATCTTTATTGCTTTAAAACAATAACAAACTCACAAAAAAAGCAATTTTCTGAGGCATATGTAATTCTCCACCTGGAGGAAAACATAATTTATCCTTTAATTCTTTCTGCAGTATTGCTCATGGATTGATTCTCTCTCTTTGTATGAAACTTTGCTGATGTTGTTGGTTTCTTTATAATACACTTTACAGCAGTATTTGATATTACTTCTGTCAGGTGAATTTGTCCTGAACTCAGAATTGTGCTGCACTCTTTAAACTGATCTAGCAGCAGTGGTATGGACGTCAATTACCATGCACTTCACTGGAAGGAACTCCAGCTTCTGCTGCTTGTAGTTTAACCTTCTCCATTTCTTTCCATTTTCAGGGATTTGGTTCCACCTTCCATAACTATTTTTTTTTAAATTACTTTTTATATTTCTGCAGTATCCAGAGGCCAGGACCCTGGGTAAACATAGAGTTGATCACTGAACT
This sequence comes from Alethe castanea, assembly GCA_024734035.1. NCBI lineage: Eukaryota > Metazoa > Chordata > Aves > Passeriformes > Muscicapidae > Alethe > Alethe castanea. The sequence continues at coordinate 10,400,358 of JANRGV010000051.1, forward strand.
TTGTGGAGCTGCAAAGTGTGGTATCAGTCCATGAGGAGAATGGAGTCTACAAGTTTAAAATAAGGTGTGCATTTACTTTAATTTCAATCCTTTCCCCCCACCCTTCTCTGGAAAACTGAATTCCATTCTTTTCTTTGCACTTGGAGTCTCTACACCCTTTTTTCTTTTACGTCCTCTTGCTAGGCCCCTCTTCAGCCCATGGACTCCACTGGCATAAGTGGGGGAAGCTGTTCTGCCTCCCCTTTCTTGCTGAGACTTGTTCTCATGGCTGGGTGCCTCTCTTCCTATCTGAAAACCTTTTTCTCATTTCCAGCTCTGTCCAGAGGATTGGATTACCAGATGTGTGCATTTTTTCACTCATCTAGCTGCATTAATGGATGTGTAGCAGTAACCTCAACAGGTTTTCAAATAAAATGTTATTCTCGGGTAGTGGTAGGGTACAGGGAAAAGGAAGGAAGAAAGGATTGTTCATTTGCTCTGTCTTGAGTGCACAGAGTTACTTGGGATAAAGCAATTCTCTTTATGATGATCTTATGAAATGGCTGGATATGCTTTTTTATTAACCTTCTAGTACCATGACTGGCAGGTACAACTCTTTGCAGACAATATGGTTCATCCAGCACTTTACCAGGACATCTATGCTCCACTGTGATATGAGTAGCATGGTGGACAAAGGCAATTATTATTGCTGCACAAGATAGACCTAGGTTAGGGGTTTTTGCCTTTCATTTCCATTTTAAGTGAAAACAATTCTGGCTCCTCATTAGACTGTCCATGTCAGGAAATGTTGAGTGTTGCACATTCTCATCATGTTTCCTGGTATGCTAGAGTGTTATAATGAAAACTTTTAGAAGTTAATGCAGCACTTCAAACTGCCACACTATTTAGAGTTCAAAAAATATTAAAAAAAAAAAAAAGAAGAATCATGTTCCAGTGGGTGTCATCAGTTATCAACAGCACAATAAAAATGTAGTAACAAAATAGCAATACTATCCATGTACCTTGCACTTCACTTCAGCTGGCTTGAGTTACCTTCAACTCTTATGTAAAGGATTTAATAGCTGAAAGCATTTTGCTGCTTGTGGTATTCGTTAGAAATGTAATGTGAACTACTTCAATGGAGGAACACCTGATCAAATTTTCAGTGGCAAGAGACCAATTGTTTCAGTTTTGAAGTCAGCCTTGACTTCTGAGCATGAGAAAGCAAAGATGAAGTAATCCCTTGTTGGGTGCTCACAAACAGCAGGATGTAGCTTTCCAAACAGCACCAGGGCAATGGGATGTGACACTTGAGAGGACATGGTTTGTGGCCATGTGAGACAGGAGGTGTTTTGAAGCTGGGCTGTGTAAATTTCCACACCAAAAGGCTGCACAGCATTCCTATGGAGATGCAAGCATAAGACAACAGATGACATACATGCCATACATGACATCTGACAATAATTAAGAGAACATGTTTGTTTTTTTTGTGTCAAGATTTGGCAAGATTTGACTGCTGCCCATTGCTTTATTTGCATTTGTCATGTGGAGTTGCTCTGTTTTTCTGCTTATAGCAAAAATCTATAATGTAAGGTAGCTTTCTTGACTGGTTTTAACCTGGAACACTTGGATTTGAAGTATGACTTGATGTCTGGTACTAAGTATTAAAAGGGAGACAGATAGTTGCCTTTCTCCTTTACCCACCCTCCACAGTAAAACAAGAAGAGTTTCTCTTACATTGAGTGCAGTGTGTAGGAGGAAAGGAGAAAAACAAACAGCTGGAATGCTTTCTGAAAAAAAAAATGTATTACTTCAAGTTCCAGAATTTGATTATATTCCTTGCATTTGGAATATCATATATAGGAACAACCTGGGATCAATCATGTGTAAACTTTTTTTTTTTTTTAATTCATGTGCTTCTGAAGCAAATCTTACCATTTACTGTCTCAGTGTCCATGCATAACACACACATGGGAAAACACGTACCTTTTCCCGACAGCAATACCCACTGGAGCTTTTTCAGTCCAACTCTAATCTTTTCCTTGCACATAAACAAGTGTGTTTCTTGTTGCTGTGTAAAAATATTATCATTCCTGATATTTTTATCTGGAAATACATTGAATCTTAGTTCTGGAACGAAATATTCTGCATCATGGAAATTGTTGGTGATATGAGAGATATTTGTGGAAATGATTAATTTTGGTTTATTAAAACAACAATGAAAACAAAAAACAAGCATAAAACAAACAAACAAAACAAACCAAAACCCCAACAAAAACAAAAAAAACCAATGCAAAAGCAAAACAACAACAAACAGGAAAAAAGCAGAAATCCTGTACTCCTCAGTGGGTTTAGCATTTGTTATTAGTTGGGAAGTGTCTCTGTTTAAGTGCTCACAAAACTTGCAGGAAAAAAAGATACCTGGAAGCAACAGTGGAATGAGTGCCACTTATCCAACACTACTGTGGTATAGCTTGTCAAAGGCCATGGGATATTTAGTTTGAATTAATGCAAATATTAATCCAACAGAACAGTGGTATCAAGCAGGGTGAAATCTTCTCATTTCTGAAAAATCAGGTTTTGTCATCCCAAGTTAGGGGCTAGAATTGGACCTCTTCAGCCTCTGAAAAACAGAGTTAGAATAAAAAAGATGGGGAAAAAGGGCCAAGTGGATCAGAGCCCTTGAGAATTTTGTTTCCCTCCATTGCAAGAGAGAACACACTCAAATCTCTGTGTTGCTTATATGGAAAGTGTGTGCTGTGTTTCTCATCATTATATTTTAACAGAATGCATATGGAAGACCTGTGTTGATTTGGGCAATAAGAGAAATCCTTTGACCCTGGGAGAATTCTCAGTATTGTTCTTCCAAACAGAACAAGACCCTGGTAATCTCTTTCCTAGGTGATTATGCTTAAGATTGTGAGGATATTTAATGTCCATTTTCTCTAAGAGGGGGAAAAAGTGCTGCAGTGTCAGCATATGGGACAGAGAACAGGCAGCACAATCAGTTCCATATCATTCCTTGAAGTACTGAAATCCATATAAAGGGGGTCACTTACTGCAGCAAGCCATTGGCTGAGACATTGCACACATTAGTTTAATGCTCTGATTTTAACTTGGAATTATGTGTTTCATCTCCACAGCTCATTCGTACATCTCATGTGCATCTTGTTCATTTGGTCTTTACTTAAGGGTTCATACTGTCTATGTGGATTTCATGTCTGAAAGCCTATTTTTCTGCAGAGGCAGTACTCCAGATATATTAGTCCTTAGATGAAATTGTTATAAAATAAGATGTGGATGTTCATATCATATATGTACTGAAGATTACTAGGTTGTTTTTTTTTTCTGTTCTAAATTGCAAACTAGTGCTTTGAATAGTGGTAGAAGTAGATTTCTTAGCATAAAAACTCTCTTAATTAAGGTTTTTATCAAATTACTAGCTAAAAGCTCAATTATGAGGTGTTGAAAACAATACAAATAACATGAGGGTTTTTTTCCCTGAATTTTCTGGGTATTATGAGGTGCTTCATAATTTTTTCCTCAGAAGTTAGAAAGATACGAATGTTATAATTGGTGGAAATTGAACCTTAATCCTACCATATTAAGTTCTCTGGTGTTATTGCTTGCTTCAGTGTTCTGGGCAGGCTGACACTTAAACTGCACATTGAACATATTTCTAAGCCTGCATTTTGCCAAGTGTACAGTGATGGCATGAAGTGACAGATGAGAGCCCAGCAGGACAGGCAGCATTGCCATCATATCAAAACCTCTGTCCTGCCACTGCTTCTCTTAAAAACTTTTATTAACCTCCCTGGCTGGAGACATAGGGGTAAAGTGAAATTCAGAGCAGTTCTGTGCCCCTCCCAACACTGAGACGCGTATTTTCAAAGTTTTGTGTAGCTAAACCCCTAAACATCCCCCACTGATACTAATGGGAATACCATAGCAAAATCCCTGAATGTTTCCTTGAGCATGTATTCATTAGCACTTCTTCTCCTGCCCTCTCTCCCACTGCAGTTTCAAATAGAGGGCCAAGAGGTCTCTTGAAGCACAGCAAATTAGCAAGGCAAGAGTTAATACAGACACTGCCTTCTGAGTGACATAACTGTGCAATTATGAAAGTCCTTGTAGAAACATCTTTTCTTTGGTGTGGCAGTCTATAACTTAAAGAACTATGGCAAAGAAAGAGCATTTCTTATGTGCCTAGTGTGTTATATTTGAGGATCATCACGTACTAATTTTGTGAACGATAGTCTTGCCAAGGGTTTCAGAATCTCCAAGGTGTGTTAAATGAAGAGCAAGCTGTGATGCAGACTGGGACAATGAATATTGTGAGGAAGGTTGCTGTTATGCAAAGAGTACAATTTGATTTGGGAACAATCCAAATCCTTCCTCTTACTATCAATAGATTTCAAACAGCAGCTTGTGCTGAATACATGCTTATTTTTATCAGGAAACCCATAATTTATTAATCCTAGCTATTAAAGTAATACACAGGTTTCTTTGATTGATGCCTGGTGCTGATTCCTAAGAATTATGCAAATGGAGAACACCTATTATAAAAGATATGAATTTTTTCTCCTTGGTACAAAGGAAGAGTTTAGGTGTTCTCATCTGGATACTCCCATGACTGTGTATGTGGCTGTGAGATGGTCAGCATTTTTTGTCCACTGTTTTTGCTTTCAAAGGGCTGTCTCTGCTCCTGTGTTGCAGATCTTAGATCACCTCAGCTACTAACTGAGAGAAGCCAAAGGCAGCAAGGTTTTGAGCAGGTGGTGTCAGAGTTTTATTTTCTATGTCTCCAGCTGTGTGGAGGTGAGACAACAGCAGGGTTTTTTGTATCAGTGTGCACATGGAGTTTAACTACTGGAGACCCTCAGTGCTAGAGACCCCCAGTGGAGCAGGGGAATGGGAAGGGTGTGAGGCAGAAGGAGCAGCAGAGAATGGTTGTTATGGACTGACCAGAGTCCCTGATCCTCACCCCTTCAATGTGTTGGGTGATGGCAATTCGTTAAATTTTCCCTACGACAACTCTGTTTTTCCAGTGGTGAGAACTGGTGAGTGATCCGTCTTTATCTTGACCTGTAAACTTTTGCATCTTATTTTCTCCCTCTTGAATGCTCCAAGACCATATTTGTTAGAAAGATGAGGTAAATTGTGAGGGTGGCATTTTAAAACTTTAAATTTTAAACACTGGTAGGTATCCATGCCTTTTCCATATGTTGGGCAGTCACCACACAGGACTCATGGTCCCCCCATCCTGGAGGCCAGGGGGCATTAAGTTTTTTAACACTGAACACAGACCATGAAACCCTACTGTGATTACTGGCTTGTAAGGTGCAATGCATGTGCTGTTTACTGATGGATGGAGATTTTCTATGTTTTAGGGAGGGTTTTAGAGAACTTCCATGTGTATCAACAGGTCAGCAGCTGTCCTTCACTGTCTTGCTGCTTTCATCAGTGGCCCCAGTAGCCCAGACTGACATTGCCTCCCTGAGAGATTTCACATGTGGTCTGAAAGGGCTGTCATCTTGCTTTTGACATCTTGTCCTTAAAGGACTTCCTAACTTTGAGTTTTATTTCAAATACAGTGTTTGTTTTCTGTACTTGAGGCAAATTAACCTGAGGTTACAAAACTGTTGGCAAATGAGTTACAGCTGGGTATCATGGTCTTTCTGTTTGGTTGCGGTGATGTGCTGAAAGATTACTCAAAATAGGCTCCACTGAAGGTAGATTCACAAGTTCAGTGTAGATTAAGAAATTCCAAGTGTGTCCTAAGTGCATATTTTTAATACAGCAAAAATCCTCCTTGATGCAGGTGGGTGTGTTCAGTCCTCTGCACAGCAGTGCTACCTCCTTATTAATAAAGAGGCAAATACAATGGAAAATTATTACCTTTGCCTCTGGATCCTGGTAATTCAAATATTCAGCAGTGTCATAGCATTCCCCAGCCTTCAGATAGAGACACATGATATTGAGATGAAACAACTTGTGGAAGTAGATCCATCGTAAAGTATGGGGTTGCCTTGGAACTTCTATCAAATGATAAACACCAAAGTATTTGCTTTTGAAAATGAACATTTATTGAGGTTTTTTTATTGCATGTACAATAAAAAGAAGAAAAACTATGTTAAAATTAGCTGTTTAGTTCAGCTAGCTCAGTTACAGCCACAGGTTAAGGTAGGCTGTGAACATACAACGGGTCAACACAGCTCATGTAGTGTCACCCAGAGTATCCTTTTCCCAAATAAATGGAAGACAGTGAGTGAAGTTAGGTTTATGGTGGGTGGGGTGCTGGAAGGTAGAAGTGCTTACAGCACCAGAGCCACTGTGGAGAAATAGACTCTTAATCGTGTGTTTACATGCTTCTACAATCAGTTTAATTAAATTACTGTCACAAGCGTATCATTCAATTTTAGCTCTTTAGGAGGACTGAGTACAGCCTGAGGAAAGGATGAATTCTGAATAAGAAGAAGATGCAACCGAGTAGGAAATTAGGGTTAACATTACCCTAAGATAAGTTTCTTCAAGAGGTAAATGAAGATAAGTTTTTCTCTAGAACAGAACATGCTTTTAAGTGACAAAGACTTTAGGCAAACATTTTAATGCATTTTTAAAATAGATTAATGTAAAAATTTCCTAAATGTGATTCCTCAGGGACCCTTAAAAGGCTTAGTCATTTTTATATCCATTAATTAAAATAATAAATTAATAAAAATATTTTAAAATGAGGAAAATTCCCCAAATAATATACTAAACACTGCATGCAAAAGGTTGTGAATCCACCCCAAAATAACACACCTTTGCCTATTTTATTAATCAGGTTTTTAAAAGCATAGACTCTGTATTTATCGTGTGTAGCAGAAAAAAAAATTCTCAAAAATCTGAATTAAAAAATGGGATAATAAATGCTATCACTATTCCCTGTAGGATTGTTTTTCTGAATATTGCCATGGAAGATATAATAGTGTAAATCCTTCAGTGAAGGATTTTTAATCTGTATTTCTCTATTGGTGCTCTAATACCAGAGCAGTTTACAGCTAAAATGGCTAGGCCTTGGACAATGAATTTCCAAGTTTTTAGCACTTCTTCTCATCCAGGTATTAAATCATACCTAACTTTTCTTCTGAAACTTTTTTTACAGACCTGTTATTTTTCATCAACCCACTACTGTTCTAGTGTTGCCACAAATTTAAGTATTCATCTTGAATGCTACATTTTTTACCTTTTAAGCTGTTGTTGCTTTTCCACAGAAGGATACAAGCCCAAGCCCAGAAAGTTCTATTTCATCATCAGAGCGTTTGGGATTGTTAGAGTTACTAAACTGAAAAAGATCAGGTCAATATTTGTATCAGGCCCCCTTATGAAAGCAAAGTGTTTGACATCTGCATCGTATTAAAGCAGTCCAGTTAATGGGAGCTCCTGTAGTGTATAAGTGAGCTGCAGGTTTCTGGCAGTTCTGCAAGTCAGGCTACTTCTTTATTTAGGATCTAAAATTTCAGTTCTGTGGTAATTTTGGGAGTGAAACCCATAGCAGGGTCAGAGTTTAAACATGGATGTCAGAGCCTAAGTGTTGTTTGAAAATTCGGGCCATAATTCAAAAGCTGGAAGTTGTAGCAAGTAAATACACCAAATATCATCATAATTAATACTGTTGACATAGCATGGTGTATTCTGGGAATTTAGAAGAGCTTGAATAAAGGGCTGAGGCTAATAGCACTACATGCAATGATAATGCAGAGAAAAGGTGATCATTTGTAAAGAAAATAGCAATTGAAATTATAGGAACAGGTAGAAAATGGATGTAACACGTGATGATTTTCTTGAATAAGAAACCTTATCCTGAATATAGATGTATTTTACAACTCTTGTCAAATTTCATTTTATGCCAAATATAACAAATCAGATAATCTTTTTGCTGAAAATTTTTAATTTATACTGTTGTTTCCTCTGCTGGAATGAGTTTAAAAAAATTTAGTACAGTTAGGATTATAAAATAAGACAAAAATCTGCCCCTGTTTAGGGGTATGTGATTTCATTTTTTTCAAGAGCACTTGAAATTTCTCAGGTTCATTGCAACAAACAAGAAACGCATTCATTTTTCCCTCTCAGTAAACACAGAACACAAAATTACATATTTTCTTTAGGAAACCTGCCTCAAATTCTTCCATAAATACTTGAAGTTTTATGATATTATCCTCTAACAAAAGCTTCAAATTAGCACTAATGTACTTGACATAATGGAGTGGGGTTCTTGAATAGAGGCCATGCAGAGGTTTTTTAAAGGGTCATTCCTTAAAAATTATATCACCATTCTGCTCTCTAAAGGGTTCCCTTTCAGCAGTGAAGGTTATTTTTGTGCTATATGATGTCATAGCCCAGATATTTATGCTAAAGGGGAAAATTAATAATTAGCTCGGAGATTTACAGCTGCTGAAGTTTGAATTTTAGGTAAAGACGAACACAAAGAAGGTTACTGTGATAGCTGTTTGTTTTGACAGAGACACTAACAGTGGTCTGGGTGGAGAAACATGTTTTAGTAAATATTGCTGAATTTATTTTTTTTATTGCTTGTTTTTTAAAATCTACTTTAGAGAATCAAAAGCAATTTCTTGAGCTTGAAATATAATTTCAATATTGCTATTGGAATTCATAGTAATATCTTATAAAATATCAATCAGCTTTTAACTACAGTTTTTATAATGTAATATACATTATAATTTCTGTCACTACAAAAATGTTACTGCATGACTGCATTGAAGTGCTGTAATTTAAAGAAATGTACGGTATACAAATGTAAATATAAACCCCCTCTTTTTGTTCTTTTGAGGAATACTGAATATAATATTTTGTGAAAAATTATATACAAACAGGCCTGAAAAACACGACCATTGCATTAAATTTTTCCTTGTAAAAATTTTTTTTTCACCTTTCTATCTGTAGTTTTATCTTTATCAAATGTAGGAAGATGCAGGGGAAAGCAGGCATCTGTAGGTATTGTTATCTGGCTATTATAAGAAAATTTGGGCTGTTTTGAGTGGCAGATACCTAAGAGATAAACAAACATATAAGAAATTATTATACAAAATGCATAAAAGGGACAAGGTTACAGTATGCATAATGTTTTTATTTATATGAAATTGTTATACAAATCAAGGTGCACTATGTTTACAACTCTGCCAGAATTATCTTTCATCTAGTGATTTTTTTTTCTTTAAAAACAATGGAATCTGAAAGTCACTCAGATATATTTTGTCAGATTTGGAAAACATAGAGTTCTAATATCTTGGGTAAAAAGAATGATAATTCTTCTCTAGTAATGAAGAACACCAGCTTTCCTGGGAAAAGTATCGTTCCCTAATTCAAAGTAGGCATTAGAATAGGAAATAAAGATTTTTAAAATATCAACTGGAATTTCTATTCCTGTCTGATTCATCAGTATTTTTGTGCACTCCTGGATGAATATGTCTTAAACATCCTTAAACTGATAACGGTCTCTAATGCAAAGGCAAAACTTGCTGAACATTGGGCACCAAGTGGAAAATGATTTTATTTCAGCTACCAGTGGGTGATTACTAATAACACAGACTTACTTTGCCTTCGTGATCAGAATACTTACATGCTTTTGTAAGCCGTCTACCCAGAATTTATAAATAGGAAAGAAAATAACCCTCGAAAGCCAAACAACTTCTCCTCCTTGTCGCCATATGCTGCATCTTTTCCCTCTAGGTTTTGTATACACTGTGTGCTGAAGAATGGTGTCTTTTCTTTTCATGTTGCTCTGTCGGCGGTCATAACAGCTATTCTCTTCGTGAATATGTAAATCCCATGCATAAAATCAGAAAAATTAGCATGGCGATTCCCACTATAGAATGTGCCCAATTATGTTTGCTAATACGTGGATAGTGATGATTTAATCTTTGGACTGTATGAGCAGATTCAGGTACAGTTACAAGAGCTGCAGTGATTACAGAGGACCCAAACACACAAGCTGGATGCGTGCACATGCTGGGGGATCATTGGGCTTTAATAGGAGCTGGGCATCTGATGCCTGGCTATGATGGAGTGCTCGCAGATTCATTTACAGGCACTTTCTCTGATGGGTAGTGACAAGGGAGAAAAATGCCCTAGGTCTGCAATACCCTTCCCTTACTAACTGACACTCATTTGCATTTGAATTTTTTTCCCTCTCTTTTTTAGTTCCTACTGAATGCTTGCAATTAGAACGGAACGAATAAAAGTTTGGATAAATAAAGGGAGAAAAATGGTGACCGCATTTGCTAGGCGTCCTTAACTCACTTGGTTTATCAGCAATGGGTGTTGGAGGGGGGAGGAAGGACATGCAGAAAACAAAACCAAAAAGGCACCACCAGCAATTGATGCATTTTTGTATTTAAATAAGCAGGCGTGCTCATGCATATTTATATGATGTGCATGCCTATGCGCCGCTCTGAGCAGTGGCTCTGCGGCTCGGCTGCAGTAATTAGGCTGATGTAATTATAGCAAAACAAAGCAAGCTTAGGCTGATGGTGGGGTTTTTTTTCCATACAGTGGGAACATTTAAGACATATGCATATTCCAGTGTACAAAAAATGAACCTGCACCGCTGTCGGAGGCTAGGAGGACAGTGTGGCCAGTGCACCTATTGTGTCACTGCTGTAGAAAGCAGCTTAGCGATTGGCCACTGTCTGCAGCACATAATACTGACTGGTTATAAAGGACTTGTCTAGAGGAAAGCCTGTAGGTACTCCATTGTCTGGCAAAGTTGATATGACTGCATTCTTTTTGCAGGGGGTCAGACAGCTGAACTGTAAAAGCTGCACAGATCTTTTTTTTTTTTTTTGTCTTCTTCCTCTGCCTCTCTGTCTCTGTCTCTTCCATACAGCATTTTTCTTTCATGCCCTGTCTCAGTTTGCATAGTTAAAGAGAATGCTAATTAAGATCCCTTGCCTTAACCTGACAATAATGACTTGGATGTAAATAGAAAACTGGTGATAGTTTAAAATATTCCTGCGTAGCACCAAGATAGCAGTTACCGTTCTAGGGGAAAAAAGGAAGAATTATTTTTTTTTATAATCAAGGTAAACAAAGAAGAGTTGTTGCTTCTCTTTCTTCCTTTCTTTCATTATTTCCTTTTTTTTCCGTATTTTTCTTTTTTTTTTTAAACCAATGATGCTGTACTATTGCAAGCCAGATAATATTTTATTTCAGAAAGTGTGCTAGCTACATAATTTAAAAGTCCACAAATCAGTTGCAATTTAGTGCTTATTAATCCTTCTTAGGATGTAATTCGGTGAAAGAACTGCTTTAAAAAAATTCTTTTCTGTATTATAGACGGATCTAACAACGCAGTCTGGGCTCCGTGCCAAAGGCTGGTATTTCACAGCAGCGACCGCCTTACAGATGAGCTGTGGGAAGCAGGAGGGAGACTCTCTTAGGGTGCCACTACTATGGAGACACAGCTGGGCTGAACAAGATTTGCTTCAAACGACAACAAGAGAGACAGAAAGAGTCTGGTTCGACCGCTGCCCAAGCAGGCAGTAACCAGAAGAGCTAGCAGCCAATCCGGCCATGCTGCACTGTTCGAAACCAGCTCTACATCCCAGCCAATCAGTGACATCACTGGTGAGAAACTCATTTACATCATGCAGTAATGAACTTTGTTTAACGTAGCCTTTTTTCTTTTCTTTTTTTTTTTTTCCTCACAGAGATTAGGTCCTCCATTAATTATTCTGCCAGCATAATTTGAATCGCTATGCAAAACGATGGCTACAATTTCTTGATTTTTTTTTAACTGTGTGCTGTCTCTGCAGGTAACCATGGGCATTGTTCCATTTTTTTTTTCTGTTGGCCCCATTAAATCTTTAAAAGTGTCTTTAATTGTTAATATTGTGCATATATTTTTTTTTCATGTATGTTTGTCTCCTTGTAGTCCTTACCTAATGTGGTACTGCTTCCTCCAGTTATAGCCTGCGATTACCTTTAACTATCTTGGAAGGTAAAAAGGGTGTTGCTGCAGCATTGAGTTTGCATCTTTAGCTGCCATCACGGTCTAAGTACTTATTCTAATGCTTCAGAAATCATTTCGCTGTGGCTGTTTACATATCTGGCTTTCTCTAAAGGTTCTTACATGCATCTGTTACAACTGAGTAAAGTTCAGTACTGTTATATTTCATTCTTCACCACGTTCAGTCAAGATGTCATGTTATTAATGAATAGAACTGAGATCATTTCTGAACAAATTTCACCCCCTTCCTTCCACCTCGACACAATGCACCTGATTTGCATCAATTTACCAGAATAACTGAATGCAAGAGCCAGTATGAAAGGAAGTCAAGGGAAACCTTGCATACTGCTCAGGGTATGTGGCAGCAAAGCGAAATATAGAATTTTTGTTTAGAATGTGCTTAATCTACACAGAAAATATTAGATCTTAGGTTGAAAAAGCTCTTATCTAGCCAGCTTTTCATATTAGGAAATAGGTTTGGTGTGGGGGGGGTTGAGTGTTTTGTTTTGTTTGGGTTTTTTTTATAATAAACATGCACATTTTCTTGAGATGTGTTCAATTATAAGTGGAAAACATTTGAGCAAGCCAACATTGTGTTGAACATTTGGATTTAGTTCTTTGTGGGTAAAGTAATTTGTTGTGCGAACAATTTAAAACCAGCCCAGGATACTGTGGAATGCAGAGATTTCAGACTGCATAATCTAATGAGGCAAGGTTTTGCTCTTCAGTATTCTAATAGCTGAAACAGAATCAGATATGAGACAAATTCAATATTGTGTTATTAAATTAAAGCTATATCTGTTGCTAGTGGGCTTCAAGAGGTCAAGTATTTCATAGAGCAAAATTTTATTTAGAGAAGTAGCCTAAAATAGAATTTTTGTTACAACATGGTAACTTCCCCTCTCCTCACACACAATAATCTACAATTTGTTTACGGTGCTTCAGTTATATATTGATCCTTCTAGTCACTTTGAAAATATAGAGGATTTAAGTACTAAACCATAGCTCTTTCAATGCATGATGCATTCCATCATCCCATCATCAGTATTCTGTGTGCGGCTGTCCTGATTCAGCCACTGGCTCCCCTGCTGCAGATCCTGTAACTTGAATCATGCGTAATAATATATTATCCTACTGGGGGCCTTCTTTCAGTAGGAGAGTGGTTTTATACCTTCTGCTCTAAGAGAACTGTTGGCTCCTTGCCACCTCATAGCCATTATTCACAGAGGCAATCAAGATAGTCTTCCTTAAGGAATAACATCTGCACAACTGCATGTGCCAGAAATATGAAGCCTCCCCTCACGTTATAAATTTGGTTTACTTGGGAGCAGGAATATTTGAGAATACTGAAGCAGAAAAGGTGGACATTTACAGGAATTCGTCAAAAGTGTATTGAATGTGCCATGTGCTGAAATCCAGGCTGTGAGGACATTTGGACTGGCTAAGGGAGGCAGAGGAGAAGAAAAGAGAAGCTGGTGGCTATTCTGTGATTTTTGATAATATTTAATCCAACTCATATTTTTGACTTAGCTGATGATTAGTGCTGTATTACAAATGTGGTATTTGCCTTGCTGACAAGGTAATTTTCTAACTAGAGTGTTGATGGGATGGTGTCAGCTGGGACTGGAGCTGAAATTCCCAGGTTGAGAATCTAACCTGATTTGATGCATTCAACAGGATGCAGTGTCAGTAGTGAATGAAAAACAGATACCAAAAGGGACAAAGAGCGTAGAAAATATGAACACTTGATATCAAAGTAGCAAATCTCAGAAATGCAGAATCTGAAGACACAAATTGTGTTCATACAACATGAATTGTATCTGCTGGTTAAAGCTCTGTAGGGCATCTAAAGTGAGTGAAAGCAGCTGCTTAGGGCAGAGAAAGAGGAGCCCCAGATCAGTGCAAGCCTTTCAGCTATGGTGTGTGTACTGCTTCCATATGTAGCAGATACACCAGCACCAGGGCCTAAAATTTTCTTTCATTCACATAAATGTCCCCCTAAAACACAAACAAAATATCCTGAGATCTTATTTCTACAGATATTCTTTTTGTGTAAGCATATAGAGATGTGGTGTTTCCTGTCCTTTACAAATTGTTTGGCCATTCCTGTTAAATATATTTTTTTTTTTCATTTTTGATTTAGGGAAGAGTGAGGGAAAGTACTGGGGAGAGAGAGAAGCAAAATTCAATTTAGCATGTTTATCTCATCCTGAAGCTTACATATTTTTCATTGAACAACAACAATACAACTGTAGCAAATAATTCGGCCCAAAATGTGTTTATTTCAGCAGTGTTGAGCTGTAATTAGCAAAGGAGTCATCCATCACTTCTTGTTTTACCTTCTGGAAAACAGAAAAAAGTCTGTAACCTGGCTGAAAATCATAAGTGCTAATATTTGGGAACTGAAGTTCTTCTGAGACTATAAGAATGATATTTAAATAGGGCTCATCTGGTGGCTGGCTTTTAAAGAATCTTCTTAGAGTGAAGACCTTCAACACCTGAATAATTTGTCATTTTAAAATAATGTACGAAAAGATCAGAATTTTTTAAATAAACAAGGAAGCCCACAGTAATGTGGCTTAGAAATAAGACAAAATTGCAAAGAAGGCAAACAGGCTGGTGACTGCAGTTTATTTCCTGACATCTAGAAGAGAGGAAGAGAGCTTCCTAGACCATAGAAGCTCCATTGAAGAATATTCTCCATATAGTTATAAAGTTTTCAATAATAGGGAACTATAGGAAAAACAATAAAAAAATTCATAATGATTTGATGAATTACAGGAAGACAAATCACCCTCATGACAGCTGATCTCTGACATGAGGAAACAGACTTAGCAGAGTATTTGCCATAGTTCACTCTATTTAAAAGAGGAGTTATGTCATTCTGAAGGATGAGCCAGAAAATAACAGCCACTGGAAATGACAACATATTTCTTTTCTACTTCTGTGAACAAATACATTGTACTTGATTCTGTTCTTCTGTGATAGCATTTCAGTTTTCTGATCAAAGGCCTAACAAAAAGTCCATTCCACAGACTTCTTTCAAAAGGCTGTTATTTCAATAGCTGATGTTTCCACGTAGGATGTCTACATGGAGAGGGTATGGGCACTTAAATTTGTTTTCTGCCATGACTTAGTGTATAAGCAACCTAGTTTTTACAATTCAAGCTATACCATTTATAAGGAAAACAATGAGACTGGAAAGCAGTGGTGACACTAATAGTGAATTACTGCATGTAATTTTTAATGTAATATCAAGTATTTTTTATACTTTACGAGAAGGTTCCTCTTTTCTCAAATAATCAATATTTAAACAACCGGTTAAATAAATTTTTAGAATTAAGGGTGACAATGCTAGGACAACACACTGTCATGGTTTAACCCCAGCTGGCATCCCAAGCACCACACAGATGCTTGCTCACCCCCAACCAGTGGGATGGGAGAGAGAATAAGAAGGGCAAAAGTGAGAAAAGTTGTGACTGAGATAAAGACAGTTATAGGTAAGAAAAGCACACACAAGTAAAGCAAAACAAGGAATCTTTTCACTGCTTCCCATGGGCAGGCAGGTGTTCAGCACTCCCAGGAAGGCAGGGCTCCATCACATGTAATGGTGACTTGGGAAGACAAATATCATCACTGTGAACATCCTTCCCTCACGCTTTCTTCCCCCTGCTTTATAGGCTGAGCATGGCTCCATATATCTGGGATATCCCTTTGGTCAGCTGGGATCAACTCCCAACTCCTTGTGCACCCCTGACCCACTCACTGGTGGGGTTGTGAGAGACAGAAAAGGCCCCAGCTCTGATCTCTGATCACTGCTCAGTGATAACGAAAACAGCCCTGTGCTATCAACACTGTTTCCATCACAAATCCAAAACACATCAGCCCCACCCAGCCACAATGAAGGAAATTAAGTCTACCCCAGCCAAACCCAGAACACTCTGTTAGGAATCAGTGACGCTGCTGCCCTTTAAAAGAGCTGCACATCTGCTCTTTTTGCAACATTGAATTGGCTTCAATACTCCATATAAATCAAGACTAGAATACCTTGTAGATATTTATCTAAAGGCAAAGGATATTGAGCTATCTGGCTTCTTTTATAGTCTTCAGCAAAAGGGTAGAAATGGTAGAAAACTGTAAAAGAATGTCTGCTCTGCTGAGTTTGGTCTAAAAATCTAAAAGTATATATATATATTTCACTTGGGCATATAAATGTTCTTTGAGTACATTACTGAGATACACACTCATCTAAGACTGTGTAGGAAAGAGTTTATTTATGGGGTACTTTAATACTGAATCAAAATACAATCTTGGGTAAACAAGGTCAGTTACTATTTTACTGTGACACTTCAGCTTTCCTCACTTTAAATTAGGTTGTGAGAAATGGAGTGTGATGGCTCTTCTCTGTATGAGAAAAAACTTGGAAGGGACCCAAAACTTTTTTCTGGAAGCAAGCACAGAATGACTGGTGAATATAGATATAGGAGTCATCAATTGTTCAAGGACAGTCCTACAATATTTTAAGGGCTGGTATCAGAAAAGGGGCCCTTTCTTGGCCTAATTGCTGCCCTGAAATGTCTTTATTTTCTTGGTGCCTAATGGGAGGGGAGCTGAGCAGTGCCTGCTGCACTACGTCACCCTGAGGCCCTCAGACAGGGGCTTTGATGTGCAAGGCAGCAAACTGCTGACTTCTGGGGTTGTGTTTTTATTTCTTCATGCAGTTGTTTTCATTTTTCATGTTGCATGTCAGTGCTGTATTGCTCTTAGTGGAAATTTTGGAATCTAGGCATGTTTTTTTAATGCACCTATAGTCTTCCATTTTATTCCTGCATTTAAGTGAAAGAGGATAACATCTTGTTATAATAAAATCCTTAATGTGATTAATTTAAGGTAATTGTTTTCACCAAGCTTGAGTTTGAGCTCTGCGTCACTATCCAGCAATTATAAAATTAAGCACTAAGACTTTGTTATGAAAACTATCACTTAATGTTTTTGGAAACTGTCTTTAGAGAGATTAAAAAGTCACACTGAGTAAAGTGAAAATCATAGAAGAGTACTATGATTTATAACACCATATGTTTGTGACCTCATTTGAGTTCATGGAACAATGAAAGCCATCTCTGAAGGGCATATGTAGAGAAATGCCAAAATTCTTTGCCAAATTGATAGGTTAGATGGCTGGATCAAGGAGGGTTGAATTTCTTTTAACATGAATATATAAGAATATATTAAAACCCCCTTAGATTGGCAAGATAATTTAAAAATATTCAATGTATAACCATAGAAAGGGGTAGAAGCATACCAAAACAGCATGGAAAGAAGATGATTAACTATCAGCTGTAACATGAACCAAGTTACTTTGGTAGTAGAAGCATACTTGCTTTGTTCACAAGGTATGAGCTAACTTACCTTTGCAGCCAGCTAATTAGCCGAGGTAGATCCCTTATGTAGTTGAGATAAATTCAGTTTCACCAGATGGCTCTGCATTGTGCAGTGTGTATCCAAAATGGCTAAAGAGAGGGTTGCAAAAGCCAAAATTATCTCGAAAGTCAAAAACTAACCCTCATTCTTGCAATTCCAATCTAGCATTAAAGTGATTGGAATGAGAAGAAATTTTCTTCAGAAAGGCTACGTTTTATAACTATTTTATAAATATTTTATATGACATGCACAGATTTCCCATTCTGGCTGGCAGTGTCCTGGTCCTGGCAGAGTATACGATTTGTGCAGAATTTTACTTGGGGAAAAAGAAAAAGTGGATGACATCAGCTTTGAGGGCAGAAAGCTGGAATTGAACCACTGGGGAACTTAACTGTGCAGCAAGTGGCTATGAGAGCAAAGTCATTGTTTTGTAATAGATTGCTAAACACATCAAAAGCTGTTTTTACACTAGTTGAAGCCTTGATGTTGAATGTTTTCATAGCTGGAAATAAGTTTAGTAAATATATATAGAGATAGAAAAGTGCCCCGATCACAACCTGCTCAGTATCTCAGAAGTGTAATCAAGTTGTCTTGTTCATGGCAAAGATAAATAGATATTTTTGTCTCTAGATCAGTACTTCTGTTGGAAGTCTGGAGGACTCTGAGAGGAACAAGAAGCTTTGGGCTGAAGCAGCAATGTGAGGATGACTGACCTCTAATATGGGGTTGTAGCAAATAAGCCAGGCTTCCCTGCTCCTGTTGTTAGCTGCTTGATCCTTGGGATTAAATTTTGCCCAGCCACGAAAAAATCTATGGGATTATTCTTTTATATACATGATAAAGGAGATACAGATTATGGGGCTGTCATGCTTTGAAGAGAGGCCTAGTGGCAATAAGAAAAATATTTAAAACATTTGGGGCTTTCCAGGTGCAATGGAGTGGTGTTTGTTTCTACTAGTGTTGGTACAAGGACAAACCTAGAAGACTTATCCTGAAAAATACACTACAGCTGATTTGTGACCATTTTAGTGCATCTGAGCTAGAGTGCAGAATTTGTGATGTTTTGCACGTGGTGGAGTGGGTGGGGAATTTATAGCTGTGCAATGAAAATTGCTGTTTGTGTAAAATCTGAACTAGCTTTGGGTGATGTTTGTCACCAGAAATTTTCAAGTGTAATACTGGTATGGAATGGAAGAATTATATTCCACCCCAGGTGAAGTCTTCTAAAACAAATAAAACACTATCTAATGAAAAATTTATTCTGGACTGACAAAAATGCACATTGCAAGTTCTATTTTACCATGTCATATTATCAGAAGAGCAGTTGGGCTTGTGTTCTCCTTTATGATCCATGCTAAAAACAAGGAACAGGAGATATATGAATACATACACACAAAAAGTGTGTATATTTACAATAGAAAATTCTACCTTGGGACACTTGTGACTACAAAAATGATCTTTGTTCCAAGAATTGCCTTTATTCAGAGAGTATTCAGTCAAATTCATGGATTAAAAACCTGCGAAGAACTGTTAAACACATTGGTATAACCTCTTAACTCAGGAAATCCCTGACATGTGAATTGCTGCAGACTAGGAAGCTATAGCAGAGAAGTATCTCTGTGTTTGTGTCTTTACTTTTTTCTCTGAGACATCCATTTAAATTGTCCTCAGTGCCATCTTCAGGAAACAAGTGACTTTAGCTATGAGAAATAAAATACAGTCGAGCACACAGTATATGCACAAAACCAAAACCAGCTAGCCACTAAATTGTTCTTTTTAGGAAATTTTGATGGTGCATAAAATAAAGTGGAAACACTGTTGTCAATTTAAAAAAAAGATATTTTGGTTTCTTGAATGTTCAGAGGTATTTACAATTTATCAGCAAAATTGAAAGAGTTCTGCATTTTGAAATCCTTTTAGAATCTCCCATTCAACATCAGTTTTTATAATTTGCCATACTTTGACCATCTTGGTAATGAAAGAAAATCCAAAATGGTTAAACACCTTGCTATGTAAAAATTTCTTGCATTGAGAACTAACTGTGTTAGAGTGTAAGGCTGTACTTCCCTTTTCTATTATTTGAAGGTTGCTGTCTTGTCCTAAAGCCTACCTATCAAATACCTATGAAAGAACCACTGAGCATGTGAAATAGCTTCTTCATACATTCCCATTAATTTCTCCCAGGAAATTTGTATTCTGTGGCTGTTTCCTGTAGATTACTTCAATTAATGTAAGACTTTTAGTGAGAGGCAGTTACAATGTTTTGGATCTTTAGGTTATTAACATATCATTCGTGGTAATGCATCTTGACAATGATGTGTATTTACTGTCCAAGCAGAATGGGCTAAGTACATGTAAATGTACATATTTTTAGTAAAAGCTCTTGTTGTTAAACCAGCTGCTTTAATTGGTCTACAAAACTGGAATTATTTCCCTTTGTTTCTTATCCTGCAAAATATGAGCATAGAATTAAGACTACTATAACGATGATTGCCATGCTGAAAAAAAAATTTACATTGTAAACAACACCCAAGCACTACTTAAAGCTGAAAACAAGAATAGAAGGAATGACAATCTGTTGGTGTTTCGTAACAAAATGTATTTCCACTTAAGTAACTGAAAGCCAACAAAATGCTAAGCGTAGTTGCCACAATTTTTAGAAAGTTACAATGATCAGGGAGGTCTGGAAAGTTCTGGGGTTTAATGCTTTTGTGGAGATGTTTCTAAATAGTCAACATTGTGCCATTGTAAAAAATTATAATAATTGCATTTGCAAATTGTTTTGTGAGTTCTTTTCAAAGACAGTCTTTGGTTCTGCTTCCAATCCAAATTTGAAAATCAACATCAACATGAATGTTGATGTGAATGCAAACCGTTATGTTGATAAGAGTTACATAATTTAAGTATGCATATCCATTTTCTGGCATGTATTTGAAACTATATATGTGTCTTCTCTAAAAATTTTACTTAACTGACTACACAAAATCCTGCCCCACAGCTGTGTTTTTCTGTGCCATTCTGATACATATCCCAGACATTCTGGGATTTTGTTGCGTTATCAGTCATTTTCCCTGTAGAGGACAATGCTAATCACTTGTCCCTTACTGGCCTGTGTAGAAGATGTGAGATGTTTGAGGCAGAGCTTGCCTTCCTGTGCTGTGTGTTTGTTCAGAGCCCAGGGCAGGCGCCAGGGGAACATCCAGGGGTTCACACTCTGCAAGTCACACCTGCATTGGTGTCAAGGGAAATGGGCACAGTACTTGAAGAAATGTGGTAAAGAAGGTTATTTCCAAAACTCTGCCTACTTTCTTCGGTGCTTCTGGTAGACAGTCTTTTAGAAACATGGCTGCTACAGGGTGTGGAGACAGTCTGAAATGCCAGCCCAAACCAGGACTGAGCAGTCACTCTGATCCCTGCAGTCAGAGGTCTCCAGCTGCCCACGAGCAGGTGTTGGGAGCAGCGGGAATGTGAGACACTGTGTCACTGGCAACTCTATGTGTGGTCTAAATCACAATATTTCCTTCCTTCTTTAATTTACCTGGAGTACAGAAATATATGTCCTCTCTAAAATATGTCACTAAGAGAAAGCTGGGTACTAATTTTTTGCACCTCACAATCAATTGCCTCATACCCCTAATGGTTAGGCTCTCCTAACTAGATACATTATTCCTTTATCTCTCATTTCTTTTAATAGTTCCCCTTACCTATAGTGCTTGTGACTTATTAATATTTTTCAATGACTTCTTTGTAACTTTCAATTCCTTCAATTCCTTCCTACTAATGCAGTTATTATTTGAATCTTGATATTCATTGCAGCAGTCGAAGCAGTATCTTGACATCATTGCAGACCTAAAGGAATCAGGAGCTTATATTGCTGCTCAACAATTATTTAGACAAAAATCCTGTCCAAATGACAAAAAAGAAAAAAAAAATAAAAGAAACAAGAAAAAAACAAAACCAAAAACAAAACAAAAAACAAAACCAAAACAAAAAGCAAAATCAATGCAGTGCAGCAGTGCAGTGTGTTAAGAACAGGATGTTAAGGATTGGAATGGACCTTAAAACTCATTCCAACCTCCCTGCCATGGGCAGGGGCATCTTCCACTATCCCAGGTGGCTCAGAGCCCCATCCAACCTGACCTTGGACACTTCTAGGGATGGAGCAGCCACAGCTTCTCTGGGCAACCTGTGCCAGGGCCTCACCATCCTCACAGTAAAGAATTTCTTCCTATATTAAACAAAATTTCCTGTTTTTCATTTCAGACATGTTGCTCCTTGTTCTATCACTGCAATTCCTGATGAAGCCCCTCTCCACCTTTCCTGCAGGCCACTTCAGATTGGTTCAACCCTTCAGGTTGCTATCAGGTCTCCACATACTCTCAATATTTACATCACAGCAAATTCTGTCAGTGTCAGTACATACATCTCACTTTTCTTCTTTAAAATGTGAACTTCCTCTGGTTGTTCAGGATTGGCATTGTACAAGAACATGTTGATTCTTCTCTGCAATCATGTTGATAACTTGTCCCTGTAAGGGCTGTTATTTTGCTCTATTCAAAATCTTTTAAAAATACAGTTAATTACACATTTCCTAAGTACAAGGGTGTGAATCAAGAAGTTTGACTCACAGTGCTGGAGGATACAGAATCACCTGTAATCAGAGATCTCTGTTTATCTGGACTCTTATATTCTATTTTCTGATCTCTATTAGTAAGGTGCACTCTGAAAAAAGTGGTACAAACATATAGAGAGCATTACTTTGAAGAATTCAACTAGTCATAAAGAAAACATCCTGTACCACATTTGGGAAAGGAAGGAATGAAAAATACAGAACTGATTTTTAAGGAATTACCTCTTGAGATAATCCATTTATCTGTTATTTTCCAACTTTTATGTACAGCTAATGAACTAGACTATTTTCTCTCTCTCTCTTCTTTGTACTCAGCATATTTTGAACTTTGATAATAGCAAGTTTATTTCCCACTGTAATTAAAACAATTCAGTCCATTGGTTCTGTCCTCCCTATTGGTGGATCATTTCAGCAAGTCTCTCAGTGTGCATTTTCACTTTGATCATGCCCTTTCCAAGCAGTTTAAGGGAATTAGGTGGATTCTCAAGAAAACTCAAACAACTCTTTGGATTGGTTTTGTTGAGGTAATTCACTCATTGGTGAAAAAATGGAACACCAACCAGGAAATATAGGAACATGCTCAGATTCCTTTTTCACTGGGATAGTCCTTGAAAATAAAGCCTTGTATGATGTAAATTCATGCAGAATCATAGCACTAAGTGCATCTGGTAAGCAACAGGCAGCAAGTCAAGTCAGGAAAAAAGTATATTTACTGCAGGAAAAGATCCTGTGAATTGCTTACTTAATATTAAACAGTGTAAGTGACTTCCAAGAAAATATTTGAAAGAATGAGGAGTTTACGTCACAAGTCAGTTTGAAAAGGGTTGGTGGGGTTTTTTTTGTCTCTTTGACCTGATAATCTGAAGCATCAGCAACCTTTTTCAGTATGGAAATCTCAGTATTAGATGTTTTCTCCAGTACCTATGTTAACTTCTGTTGAGCTAGTTCTACATTCTAAACTTGCATGAATTCACACTCCTCTCTTGTTTCCTAGACAGAAATGTGCCTCCAAGTTTATCCCACTTTGTAAGTTACAATATTCCTTGCTACATAGATAACCTTAATGTTTATTTTTTTCTACTTAACCCTGATAGGCAGCTTAAGCTATTGTTTATCCTGTGTATTTTGGGCCAGATGCTAGAAATCCTGATAAAATCCCACATCTAGAATCTTTGAAAAATAATGAATGAACAACGCAATTCTAGTGGTGGGCTTTCCCACTGGACATGGATAAAATGCTTTAAAGAACCTAAAGGATTTCAACTGGTTACACAGACCACACTCACATGATAAAAAATAAGCTTTGCTTTTACCTTTATTGAAAGAATTAACATATATTTGGTATATATGTTATATATATATATATCTATGCTCTGCTCAGAGTCCCAACTAGGGACTAGGCCTTGAACACTTCCATGGGTTGCCTCAGTTTTGTTTTAAACTCTCTTGTTGTCAACCTCTGCTTCACAGTGGTATTTGAAAAAGTTGTTCCATTCTTGTGATAGCCTCAAATGTATTCAGTGACTGTTTATTACAGCTACACATGAAAGACTTCTGTTAGGAGGGAGAAACCAGTGCATTTTGCTAAATTAGCTATTGGATTTGCCTGGCCCAATCAGACAGGAAGCTTCAATATCACTTGTGAGAATGCTGGGAAGTGCTATTTAGAAAAGCAAGCTCATTTTCTCAGCTGTTGCATGGATCTACATAATCTTTATAGCAGCACCTAAATGCATTAATGACTTTCACAGATGAGTTTATTTCTTTGGTTTTATTACAAAGATAATGCAATTTGTTAACTGTTCCCTAGTGAGTTGCTCTATTCAGAGATGGGTTTTGGAGATAATACCAGGTATTGCTGTCATCTATTAGAGGAAGATTGCTATTTCTGCTCGTGTCTCTTGTTTGTCTCTTTATTTATTTTGTGTTTTTATTGAATTTACTTTTATGAACAACTGTTGAACAAGCGCCAGCCTTTAACTGTGCTATCTCCATGTAGGTTTTTAAGGTCATGTATAAAAATACATTGTGTCTAGCTTTTGCCTTAAAAATTGCAGTTGAGAAAGGATGCTTGAAATAATATTTTTTGTGTGTTTTTGTTTAGAATATTTATGTTCTTTAATAATATTTAAGGAAAGCAAAAGTGAAGGAACATCTGATATTGAAGATAGCAAATTTACTGAAAGTACAAATTCTGCTTGGCAACGTAGGATGAATGTATGTTGTTAGGGGAATTACAGTCAATAGTTCTGTGATTTGTTAATTTACACAGGTCTGTCACGGGTAGACTTGTGGATTGAAACAAAGGAGTTCTGCAGGTGGAAGTAGTGCCATTTTATGTAAGAACTTTGACTTCTGGCTTCCTTGTTCTTTCCATTCTACTGGGAAAAACCAACGTTCACAGTAACATTGAATCCCTTTTGGAAAGTTCAACATAACTACAAAGCAGCTTCTGCCTAGTGAAAACAAGTTGTGGTTGCCATATAAGAGAGCAAAGCTTGTTGAGGTAAAAAGGCAAATTCAACTTCCTGTAGCAAAGCTTTTTGGATCTGATGGCTGTTCAGGATATGAGCACAGCTTTTTCTTGAAGTGGATGTTGAAGCAAGAGATGTCTATCCACAGAACCTTCAACATCAATATGCTTTTATTTTGTGATTGTTTTGTGGTTTGTTTGTATTTGAAATCTTCTGTGTATGTAACGTTTCTATGTTGTAGAGCAAAAAAAGGTAAAGGAATGGGGAAAGTGAAATGAAGAAAGGTGATTTGATAGGAAAATGATTACTGAGTAACATAGAAAAAGGGCTTGGGAAAAGATAAAAAGACAAACTTCCACCAGAAATCAGAGCTACTAGGAAAGAAATAATGTCAGGGTTGGAAGTAGTTAAATCATTAATTTACATTGTTTTGGAAGTCGTTTCCATAGATTTTATCATAAACTCTCCTAATGCACTCTGATTCTGCTGTTTTCACTACAGTCTCTGGCTCTAGTTAAAGCAAGGACATTTGATTTTGGAACGTGATTGTTACCTTGGAGCTGTTCTTCTGGACTCTGTTAATGGTTTGTCAAAACCTTCTTTAGTATGCTGAATTTTGCAAGAAATGTTGTGGAAAGCTGTTCCTTGTTATGGGATTTTGGCATCTGTTCTTCATAATCAGGAGTAAAAAGTGCTGAGACCATGAAAGGAAGCTGGCAGTCAGGTTAGGTAGATGGGAAGGAGACACGTTTTTCTCATATAGAGAACATCCCTCTTTTCCCCTGTGTGCAATGTGCAGACATTGCTGGCAGGAAAATGGATGTTTCAGCAAAGCACCCAAGGGCTCTCTGTCTCTGGGGGCACAAATTACCTTCTTATGTTCTACAGGTGGCTCCTCCATCAATGTCAGGCAATGTAGTTTAGTGAGCAAACCTGGTAACTTTGAACTGTCTGTGCACTTCTACTACTATATTGACATAAATTACTTCTATTTCACAAAATTCTAGAGTAAAACTAATTGATATTTTTGAAGGGTAATTTGCAGAGCTTTTTGTTTTGTTATAGAAGATCATGCCTTGGAAAAGGCTTCTCTTTCTCCTTTTGTTTTTTGCTCTTAAGAAGAGAGGAAGATGCAGTGAGATGGAGTGGTGGCTTCAGACCAAAAATGCTATTAGCTTATCCTTCCTTCTCAAGATAAGTGACTGCATAAGCACTATTTATTTTCCAAAGTAGAAAGTCAAAATCAGAGAATGAATTTCCTTTTTTATTTTTTTATTTTTTTCTGAATCCAACCACTATAGACTGTGGCTTTCTTGACTGAATCCAAATTGGGTTTAATTGCTATTATGATTTATAATTACTGATTTTAATTTCATTTGTTGAAGTTGCAGCTTTTTGTATTTATCAAGGAAAGGCTGCATGAAGAGATCATAGCAAACATAAGAGATTAAACCCCTAGTCTCAATTCAGTGAAACAATGCACATATTGTCACTAAAACTGTTTCTTTTCTCCTCTTTGATTTGCTGTACCTAATTAATTATAATGTGCAGGCAATAAAAATCTCCAGCTTTTATTATTAAGCTTTGTAAGTTAGGGCCTTACTCTGTCACTTTGTCTTATTTTGAACAGTTCCTTTACACAAGTAATTGTACTCTTGCAGTGATTTGGATTACTTACATGGTAAGAAAGGACTCAGACAAGGAGGATGTTTGATTCTAGACTTGAATAATGAGATGAGATGCTTTGAAAATGTTTAAGTAGGTGGGTAGTGTGGCAGTTTTTGCAGATGTGTCATGCAGAAGTTAAAGCACTCATTATTTGAAAAGCAAAAGGTAAGTGCCTTCACCTTGGAAGGACAACACACAATACCCATTCCTGAAGCTTCCAGCATTGGTCTCACTCTGTTCTGAAGTGGGAATCCAGCTAATGATTACTGAAATCAAATAATGTGGTTTTCTCTTCCCATTCATAGCAAGCAGCATACATTATGGAAAATCTGTTGGGGCAGTTGTATTCATCTGTTACATTTTTGGAAAATGGAGCATTCT
The DNA here is from genome assembly GCA_024734035.1 of Alethe castanea. Lineage (NCBI taxonomy): Eukaryota > Metazoa > Chordata > Aves > Passeriformes > Muscicapidae > Alethe > Alethe castanea. The sequence continues at coordinate 10,426,921 of JANRGV010000051.1, forward strand.
CAATCTTCGATCCTTTCTCATGTGTGCCCCTAGGCAGACGTGTCATTTCACTGACTCCACCTGCCTTGTGCTTCCCTTATCCATTCAAGTTCAGCTGGCTGCTGGAAAACTTCCACTGCTAATTGTGGCTATTGAGAAGGGTGATAGACTGATAAGTACAGTTGTGTGGGCAATATTCCCTTTTAAATCTAAGGCAGGTTTGCTCAAAATTTAGCCATCTTCTGCTGAGCTTGCTAGCTGTGTAAGGCTTTGATTTAGGCTCTGGCAGAGGTGGCTGAATGTTTTCAGTTTGCTTTGGTTTCTTTGAATGCCTTTGGCAGATTTCTTGGTTTCTGGGATTTTTCACAGCACCATCTTTCTAAAAACACTGTAGTGGCTCTTGAATTATGTTCTGAGATTATCATCCTTTCTAGCTCTGAATTTAATTTGCAAAGTGATAAAAATGATAAAAACACAGGCCTTTACTGTTAAGACTTTATAGTAATGTAGAAATCTTTCCCAGAGCTGTGGCATTTTTAGTTCAATCTATGGAGTTAATGTTGCTAGTTTTGCCAGGTATCCTTATGGGTAAGGAAATCAAACTTTACGTGCAAGTCTGGTGATAGAATGACTTAAACACATGCTGGAAAGGGCTATAGCTTGTGTGCCTGGAGGTATTCCCCTCCAGATACAGGCTGCCCTATAGCTATCCTTGCTATTATATACCCTTCTCCTCTTAGGGTTCTCATTTTTTTTCTGCAGGTACAAAATCAGGTTAATTCATAGTCTTTCTGTTTATGCATAATCATGAAGTTTTGCAAATGAAATGCCACACATTGTGGTAGGTCCTCAGAAAAGCACTGCATTTATGAAAAACAGTTTAAATGTGACTTTTTTAGTTCTATATGAAAGTAATCTGCGTTGGAAGAGCTGGCATCAAGTTCCTGACTGCATTGGAAGTGGCTTCTTCTATAGTCTCCTAAAGAATAAGTAAGTAAAATGGGTTTTAAATTGCATTGTTAGGGCTCACAGTTCCCAGCAGTCCCTTTTTAAAAATAAATGGGCCTGTTATATGTATATATAGAAACTATGCTGTTAACACTTCCAAAGCTGTTATTATATTAAAAAAAAAAAGTAAACAAAAGAATGGCCACACACAATTTGTTTTATACAAGGGGACTGTGTGTGGTCCAATAAGAAATAATAATATGCAAAATTTAAAAAATCTTCTAATAGTCAGCTTGGGTCTAGGGAAGGTGCTGGCACATAATAATCTTTCTGCCTAAAAGGTTGTTAGTAAGAGAAATTAAGCTCTGCTACTTTGATTTTTTCTCACTGTTATTGAAGGTTTTGTATGTAGGAATGTATGCATTTATCACATGGTTCTGTACAGCTCCCTTTTGAATACTCAAACCATTTCAACAAACTGAATCTTTACATTCTAAAGCGTTCCTTAATTGCAATGACTTGGCCTCTTACTTCCCAAAGTTCCAGGTCAGGAGCCATCAGCCTTTTACCTTTAAGAGGCTCTGGAGCCTCTAGCTGTGTGCTGTGTTAGAACCAAGGTACCCTCCCTTCCCAATAACTCAGGTAACCCTTTTCTGAGCTTACAGGACAGTCTTAGTTTGAACTACCACATGTGGCTGAACCATGAACTAACAGGCATTCAGTCATTGTTCCAAACAAAAACTCACTTTTACTTCAGTGTAAGAGATAAAGTAGTGTATTACCACACCTTGTTCCATCACACCTCTCAGTGAAAAAGCCAGAATTGATTGTGGAACCAAGAAGTCTTCATTTCTCTTTATCAGTGTCTTCTAGAATGTGATTTCTCTGGTCATGTTTCTCTTTCTCCCCTTTGAAGGAAGCCATCACCTCACTTTATAAATTCTAGTTATTTTTTGTTAGATGACCTTCTGACTGGTGTTATCAGATGATTAAAAAATACCTAATTATCTAAAGTCTGGCTATCAATCTCATGCCACAAAAATTGGGAAGACGCTACCACTCTATCCCAAAGGATGTTGAATAAATTATTCACAGAGGCTTTTGTCCAAACAGTATTAATGAAGATTTACTTTTCCCTCTCTGCCAACCCTGCCTCATTTATCCCACAGATGAAAATTTTCTCTTGTTTTGATACACTGCTCACAGAGACAACACGGAAGGCAAATGTGTTTCATACTAAAAGGAATTCTCAGGGGCAGGTACACAGAACTGGTGTGGTCAGAGAAGTCAAGCTGTCTTTAAGAAAATATGTGGGAATGTTCAATGGTCGCTGTGGATGAACAAGAAGCTCCTGGACAAACTCAAACACAAAAAGGAAACTTGCAGAAGGTGGAAGGAAGGACAAGTAGCCTGGGAGAAATACAGAGAAATTGTCTGAGCCACCAGGGGTCAGGTTAGGAAAGCTAAAACCCTGATAGAATTAAATCTGGTCAGGGACATCAAGGGCTACAAGAAAAGCTTGTAAACTCTGACAGACTGCTACAGTTATGGGTTCAAAGGTTTAAGCTGTGACAAGCTCCATTAGTGTTTGGATTTGTTTCTTTATCGCTGCATTAGCAGCTCTTCTTAACACTGGTGTCTTACCACAGTGAGGCTGCACTGGTGTAAACTGGTGTGCCCAGACTGTGAGGACACACCCAGACACAAAGCAGTGGTGGAAGATTCTCTCCTGGAAGTTCAGGCTGTGGAGCAGTGGCCACGTCTAATGAACAAAGAGCAACCTCTCCTTCTCTTAAGTCAGGGTCTAGGAAAGATGCAAGCTTGTAGCCTCAGCTTTTTTATTACTCTGTAATAAGATTTTACCAACCTTATCTCTTATGACATTGCAGGTACTATTCACATCACTTGCATAAAATATATCAACCAAATTGTATTTTGAAATAACAAATGACATGGATCAAATTAAAAGAATTAATACAGAATAGGACTGACTGCCTGTGAGTGTCCTCTGGCTTCTACATGTCATTTTGAGACATAAATTGAAGTGTTTTTGTGGCAGTCCAGCCTTCCCATATGTACATCTCAACAGGTCACTTTCCTGATTAACCTTCATTTGCTCAAGAGGAAGGCTCCAGCACTGGCCACCACTCAAACTGAATATTTCATATATTTCATATACTGGTAGTAGAAGACATAATTATTAAATCTCTTCCATAGTGATCATTAATCTGTGTCCTGGTTTACTCTTGACTTAGAACAATTACCCTTTTTATGCACTGCTTCTATCAAGACAAGAACTCAAAGAAAGTAGAATAATGCCCAATAAAGTCAGAAAGCTCCCAACACAATGAATCTGGCCTACAGATTATTTTTGGTTTTTATAAAGTTGTATTGGTTTCAAGGCATGACTGTTGTCACAGTGCCAACTAGAAAAGTGAAAACTATCTTGGTCTGTCCTAGACAGTGACATTTGTGTGATAATGTGTATGTTGTTGGTTGAGTAAACTTCTGTATATATCAGGCTTTAGTATTTTTTATAATTTCATTTTTTCATAATTTCATCATGTCTGTATTCTTCAAACTAGAGTAGCTTTCCCAGTAGACACAGAGCTGAGGATCCTCATGATTTCCATACTGGCCATGCACCATGATAGTACTGCTGTTCTCCTGCTTTAACCTTTGTATTTATGCATTTGTTTTTGGCACATCTTGAGCTTCAACAGCATTTGCTCCACCATTTTTCATTTGGATCTGCCTTCTACTTTGTTTTCATTTCAATACTGGTTTCTACTTCACTCAGCAGTGTGCATGTGCCCTTCCCATGTTAATGGATTGGAAAGGGCTTTCCATCAATGATTTATTTTCCAATTGCAACAATCCTGAAATGTGGAGGGGTGAAATTGCATTTTCACATAGTCTAGAAAGTTGCTAAAGAGACTGAAAATCTTTGCTCAGCATTCTCTTTTAAGCATATTTCTCTGTGATTGCTTCTGTCTTTCCCTGCTCACTGTGATAAGTTACTTAACTCCATGTTGCATTTTATGCATTCTGCCACTTGTAATTTCTAGCTCTAAACTACAAATACAAACTCAATGCTCTTGGAAATAGCTGCTTTTGCTTGTGCCTACACATGATGCTGTGAGTAACAAGTTATTTGCATTCTTAACGTCTCAAGTAAAATTTTTGTGCCATCTAAAGAATCCATGCTTGAATACCAATACTACAACATTCAGTAAAAATAGCAACAGCTGCCAATTGTGCCATTGCTAATGCATGTGTCCTTCTTTTAGTTTCCCTTCCTATATATCATCTTTTTAGTATTCCCTACAAAGCTGATGAAAGCCTGCATTTTATTTCTTGTTTCTGTGCCCACAAGTGAGGTTGCCGTGTGTCAGAAAATTTGCTTCATGCTAAGGCAGTCAGAACCAGGAAATTAAATCAAGTAATTCTGTTTGGTTTTAGAATAAAAAGTCAAATTGTATTTATGTGCAAAGAAAGCAAGATCACTTCTAAATAAACAGAATATTGCCTTTTAGATATTTCCAAACAGAAATCATCCTGCAAGTGTACAATAGAGGGTATCAGCTTACTTGGGTTTTCTAAAGACATGGTGCCCCTCAGCCCTGCTGGACTGGATGGGCCCTGGTTTCAGATATCTGTGAACCACAGCTAAAGTGAACAGCTTTGGCACTCCACTACTGTTGTGTTTAAACTCCTGAAAGAAAACAATAAATTTCTGCTGTCTGCTGGCAGGGAGGTGATTTTCAACTTTTCTACTTTATGTCCATATTATTAAAAGAAATAGGATTGGGTTGTTGTATTTAGCTCAGGCATGCAATTGTCTGTGCTGCTTAATTGTTTGTGTGCTCCCTGACACAGTTTTGGCCTGTGGCTCAATCTGTCCTAAGCAATAGCACAAGCCAAGTAATATGACATGGCAGTGTGGATATGTATCCTATTTTTAGTGACCAGAATTAACAGTGCAGTTGTGAGTCTTGCCATTCTGTTCTCTGGAGCTCAGACTTTCCCTTTATGACAATGCAATGCTTCCTTTGATCTTTCATTACCTCTCTCATGGAGCTAAGAGGCTGGGCTGTCAGGGTCAAGGCTAAACCTGAGCTGTCATCCAGGCTTCTTCAACCACAGCACAGAGCCTCCAACCCAAGGAGGTGGTTTGCATTCCAGGGGATTATTAGAAATCACCTTGTGCTTCCTCAGAACTCTGCTTAAATTCATGGTGTTTTGGCAGGATTTTTGGTTTGTTTGTTTTCATTTAAGCTACTTGGTTTTCATAATTTTTTTAAAGGCATTTCTGTTTTCTTTTGCAATTCCAAAAAGCAACATTACTCATCTCATGACTGTCCTGCTGAGAGTGAGATGCTGAAGTGTTCTGTTCAGGTTATTGACTTTTGAATAGAGAGTGCCAGTAAGCAAAGCAACTTCACAGAAATATAATTTTCATGTTGTGGAACTGAGACCACCAGCTATTTTACATAAATATGGGAAAGTCTATTTGCTGCTAGAAAATAATTTCTGCTGTTTTCTAGACAACATCAAATGAGTGAGAAAAGGCAATAAAACAAATTAGGCCTTGCTCTACATTGTGGAGATAAACCTATCTCCAACACTGAATTCCAGTTTATTTAGGCTCTGCCAATAGTATTGCCATAGAACTGTATTTGGTATTGTAAATGAACTGAATGTTTTTTTTCCGTAAGGACAGAAGACCTGAGTCAGTCTGTTTTCCAAAAAAAGTATATGAATTTTACAACCAAGTGTCTCAGCAAAACAGTGGGCAAAAAGAAAAACATCCACCCCCCTTGTATGATCAACTCCCTGAGAGGAAAAGATAAGAAATATCAGCATATACTAAAAATAATTTTAAAAAAGAAGAGCAAACAAACCCCTCAAATCCACATTTCAAACATCAAGGTTTAAAGTTAGTCACAGTTTAGATAAATGTTAGACTCCCAGAGATGCTGACCACCCACAGCTCCTAAAAGATTTTAATCAGCAGTTTGACTCAGAAATGAAGTCATTTCCACTTGATTTTAAAGTTTAAGCAATACTGTTTTAAATGTGGTATGAGGAACTTTAATCAAGCTCCCAGATTTTTATGTTTCCATATGACAAGGATTTATATCTAGATGTTGATAATATGCAGTAACCTGTTTAAAAGTAAATGCCTTACACGAGAACGTCACACCATTAATGTTTTAAGTTCCATAAACTTCATGAATCAAGGTTGAACATCATGAACATGCATGACTTTGCCAGCAGTAAACAATAGCTCCTTTGTTTTGAACTATACCGTAGATATGTAAGTAATGCTAAACTTAATGTGTAAAAAAATTTTTCTTCTCTTTTTCTCAACATGGATGCCAACCTGCCAAGGTTTAACCACAGAGAATTTTATTCTCACAGTTACCTGTAGAAGTATAAAATTAGGAACTCTTATGCACTGTTTAAACTTGTGTATTAAGAGCAGAACTAAGCCCAGGAAACCTCATGTTTATGTAAGGTAACAGAATTAAAAGGAATTTGGGATTTTTGGTGTCCAAACCAAGCTGTCGCAGGAAGTAAGATGACAAATTTGTTATAAAGGGATCTGCATTGACTTTGGTTATGTTAGAATGGAACCCATTGCATTCTTTGCTTGCTTCTCATTATAGAAGTTGTCTTCCATCTCATGCGGCTGTTTTGACAGTGTTTTTACCAAAATTTTGATTGGAACTTTGTACTGAAACAGTGCTTAAATTCAGCTTCCCCTTTTGAAAGGACATGCTCAGTAGATGAGATTGGAACTTATTTCCCTATTGCACCTACATTCATGCAGCATTGGTTAGTTTGTCCTGGATGCATCATCCAAAAACAAACTGTGATGACTTGTGCATGGCAGCAGGGTCTCTAAAGTTCAACTGATAGGTCCATCTTAGGTTTAGCTCTAAGCTTTCATTATACTTCTGGTTTTTTTCTGAAGTAACTTTTTATCAGCAATTAGTTGCCTCTGATTTGGACACCTTTCAAATACAATTTTTTGACATTGTTCTGTCATATTCTTTGTAACTCCTTACAATGAACACGAAGAGTAATCTACAGATGCTGTCTTGGGATATACTTCTACAGTGTTTTCTAGGAGAAATATATCAGTAAACAAGTAATGACCATGTTGAGAAGAGGAGCTATTTAAATTAGATTCTCAAAGTTTGAGTAAGAAAATAATCTAAACCCTTGCAGATTTTGAAAGTTGACACATGATTTCTGCCACGTTTTCTTTCCTGCTGCAGTTGCACACCACATACTCTTGTGAATCTTTTTTCAAATCAGAGACAATCTCTTGCTGTTTAGAAATGTTTCTCCATAACCCCATCACTTCACTTTTTTATTAGCAAGGGAGCATTCTTCTCTTCATTTTAACTTAGTGATTATTTTCAAAGAATGTTTTCTTTCGTTATTTTGAAGTTCCATAAAAAATTTTCTCTAAAACAAATTTGATCTACTATAACTTTAAAATCATCCGCTTTCTGCACTTGACTTTGAAATTCAGAGTAAAACCAATATTTTGAGCTCTGTTTGTATGTGGCATGACATACCAACACTGGCACTGAGAAAATTTTAAAGGTAAACTATATAACCACTCAGAGATGACTGTGAGCCCTCTTAAACATTGACTTCCATTCTTGCACACTTTTGGAGCTTGTCAATCTCTAGAGAAAGAAATAGATCCCACAAATTACTGTGAATTGCTTTTCCAACTCTGCTTGAACTTGCTCACTTTATTGAATGTAAACTTGCTCTCCTTGTCAATTCAATTTCTTTAGTAGTCTTCTGTTGGCTCATCTCTCTCTGGTTACATTTTAAGTACCTTGTGTGGGTAACACTTCCTCAATCTTTTCCAGACTGTGGGACTTGCATTTCAGATTTAGCAACTGGATGTCTAGTTTATCCTCTCCTTTTGTTTTCTTTTTATTTTCTTTCCTCTTCTCTTTTAGGAGCCAGAGAATAGTTAAGGTGCTGCAAAAGATTCTGCCTTGGCTATTTCACTCTTAAAACAGTTTGTCTGTTTGACCCTTAAGGACTTGTCTGTACATCTTTAGGTCTGTGGATAATTGCATAGAATTCATCCTACTTTGGAAAGAGAGGAAGTAACAAAAATTCATTAGATTATTTTTTTATTGCAAATATATAAAATATGCATACTTGTTTACTTTATTTGAATTAACATATTGCTAAAAAACCTAAATTGTATTATGGTGCAAATGCATGAATTGAACTCATAGGATTTTAAAAGGACATTGCTCAAGTTGCAGGTTGGTACTTGTTTCATCCAATAAATCTGAAAATTAATCAAACCCCAGAAACAGAAAAAGCCTGTTCTGTGAATTTAGAGAAGAATATAAAAGGGACTGATCACAAGATCATTGCAGCTGATGTTAATGTTATCATAGATATATAACATAGTACAGTTTGAAAGGGACCTCCTGTGGTCAGTTAGTCCAACTATCTGCTCAAAGCAGGGTTAAATCCCATTTTTTTCTATAAATTTCAACATAAATTCTAGACAATAACAGAATCTTTCTATGAAAATAATTTCTGACAGATTCCACAAGGTTGCTGACAATGTTCTGTCACAGTTCAAGGTTAGAATGAAAAATTTCAAGTATGACTCATCTCTTTTGTAATGAAGGGATTTAAAACAATTTCATTGGTTTGTGGGGCTTCTGAACACGCTCCATTATCAGAGTGGAAGCTGTCATTCACCTCCTGGTAATGGGTGCCACTAAATAAGGCCCACCCTTTCAGATGTAGTTTTATTTTAATCTGTTTTATATGCTGTCTGGGGGGAAGGATATTGTAGAAATAGGAAATGTGGAACCACCAGTGTTAGAGTTGAGTTCTTTATCTACACTGAGTAATGCTTTTCTCTTCTCCAAGCTCAGACCGACTCAAGCAGAATTATGGTAAGGCAAGGCTTTTACACCAATATCTGGGCATGCCTGGGCACATAGTGACATGTCTTTACAGATTGCTTCAAACATTAAGGATAAAAGCATTTGGAGAACCCCTGGAACAGACTGCCCAGAGAGGTCATCAATGTCCCATCCCAAGAAAAATTCAAGGCCAGGTTGGGGAAGCACTGAGCAACCTGGTTTAGTTGAAGACGACCCTGCTCATTGCAGGTTGGACTAAAGAACCTTTAAGGTTCCCTTCCAACCCAAACCATTCTACAATTATTTGGTTTGATTTGAATCAGCACAGAACTTAGGTTTTCTTGAGTGCTCTAGTTGTCCCAGGAGAAAATACAGTTTCTAACTGCTTAGGACAAACAAGTTTTCGGAACCACCCCCCCATGTGACATTCCTGTAGGGTTTAGAGCTGGTTTCATGAGACCTGGAAGAGGAGAATCATATCTGTACCCTGCTGTCCTCATAAAAAATAATTGGCCTATTTCTGACTGTACATGGAGTAACTTATGCCATTATGCATTTATTAATAGGTATAGGGTGTCTCATCTCCTCCTTTGCTATAGTTATCAAAATTACACAAGTGTGTCTGAATAAATCCTTTTCCACTGGTAATTACTTGAGCTTGTTCTCTCACATCCTTGATTTCAGCAGAATCAACAAAAAGTTTATCTTACTTTAGGTATTCATCCACTGGTTCAATTCAAAAGGAAGATAAGCTTGAAATATACCTCTTGAAGCTTTAACAATTCAGGTTTCACTTAGTTCTTTTTACATTTAGTTTTTAATTTTATTTATTTATTTTTTTGTTCATTTATTTATTTATTTATTTTTACAAAGGCTGTGCAGATGTCAAGGACAAATGGAAAAGCAATGAGATTTTTAAAATACTGTCTAGATGGAATTTAGAGCAACATACATATTTATTTAGACCCAGTGCAGTTCAAGGCTAGCAGTTCTAATTCAGTAAAGCCCATTATGTCTTCTGGATTTGGTCCCTGAACTTTTGCCTGAACTGTCTTTTCAGGCAAAAGATCTTTGATTTGTCAGGTAAAGCCAGTAGGCAGAAGATAAAAAATCACATTCATCAAATTCATTCAGTGGTACCAGTAGTTTTGAGATTCGGAAATATCTTTTCCTTTCAGTACATGGCTTATTTTTAATTAAATTGGCAAGACTTTAATTATCTTAAGTAACTAAATACATTATGTATTCACTTAGAGACCCTATATTAAGTCTTAGTGCAAGTTGCACTTATTTTGACAAATTTTAGGCAGAAAATTTCTCAGGGGACTCCTGCTTTCTGTCATTCAAAAAGCTTTTATAATCATTTAGTCCAAAATGGTGATGTAGGCTGAAGTTTGAATCCCTGGCATATTGCTATAATGCTGCATTAGCTTAATCCTTCATTTTCTTGTCAATTAAGGACTTATCTTTATTCACAGATTCACTTATCTGTTATTCTTAGAGTATTTTAATGCTAGTAGTTAAAATCCCTTTGTTTATGGCAATAAGGCACCATTCAGTTTGTGAACTTTATAAAACCAACCTCTGCCAATTTTGCTGTTTGAGAATTGCTGTAAAGAAGTGTTCCCACAGTAATTACTTATTCCAGAGATGTTCACTAGAGAATGAAGTAAGGGGAAAGTGTATAAAACAATTGTGCACCGAGGAAAGTTTTACCCAGCACCTTCCCAGCAACTACAGGGCATTAAAACATAACAAAACTAAAAAAAACCCAAAAAACAAAAAACCCACCAAAAACAAACAAAAGAAATTCCTTGCAAAACAGTACACAGAAATCTGTTGTCTTTAATGCAGTTGCATGTAGTGACTTTACAAATATTGGCAATTACTTAAGGTATTCACATTTAAATTAGATCTGGCCAAAAGGTTGGGAAAAAGTGAGGGAGGAGGAGCAGGAGGATTGGCAACAGCTTTTCAACGTGGGGCTCAGCTGCCCATCATTACTCATTTTCAATGGTTTGGGTCATGGCTAGTGTCACTCATTTTAGTATGCTCTTAGTGACATTGAAGTAGGAATGGCCAGGCTGAGATAAAGAAATATGCAATAAACAAAAATTGTCACAAAATGTTTCCTGTTGAATATTTCTTATGGTACGTGAGCTGCTCTCTTTTTTTTTTTAAACTTTGTTGCATTTGAATATATATTTTAAGTGTGGGGTAGGAAGGGAGTGTATTATTAATATTCAATGGCACTTGTGGAAAAGTGCCATGAGTTTGTACTTGGAACATTTTATTTCAGCAGTACTGGTAGAACGCATTTAGACCAGCAAACTATTGTTGAAAGCTTTGTGAAAACTTTAAAAAGACCAAGAGTTTCCCCATGGCAACTGCCCCAGTCACTTCAGGCATCAACAACGAGTAAAGCAATTAGCAAATCTGGAAGCTTCTATTTTTGCACTACCTGAGCAGATCTTATCAACAAAAAGGATAAAAACTATTTTACTTTAAAGTTGGGTAAATTCTGCCTTGGAGAATTTCAGCGTAAATGCATCATCTCCAGTGTAACATAGGAAAGAAAGAAAAGAAAACAAGGCTATTAAGTTCTATTCACATCTGAATTTTAGTATTAATAAAGAAGTAGATGTCTTCTGCTTCTCAGACTTCAGGGGCCATATTTCTTCACAGGTAATAAGGATGATCTCTAAGGTGATTCAATCCTCTTGCTTTTATCTAAGTGAAAAAGAAAATGAAAAAAGGAAAAGTGTACTTGTTCTAGGGAATTAGTTAGTCTGAGAAGTTGATGAAGATTTCTCCTGAAGCTGCAACACTCTTAGGATGCTTATCTTTTCATTCATTATTGCTGTTTTAGGAATCGAGCTAGAATAATTGACTAACCAAAAAAACACAAAAAACAAAAAACAAAAAACAAAAAAAAACCCCAAAAAAACACCAAAAATCTACTTTGCTATTAGTTGTATCCTGAAGCCTTGCAAGAAAGTATTCAAAAATCTCTTTTCAACTGTAATTTTCCTCAGGGAAAAACGTTGCACACTACTTTTAAAGACCAAGCTTAATAGATGTCTTCTACTTTTCAAAATATTTCATAACTGAGTAGTAACTGGACTTTAACCTAGAAAACTGAGTTCTCTCATTATTGTTTTTTGCTAAGGATGAACCATTATTCTGTCATTCCCCTTTTGGCCTTCAGCTTAATGGCAGAGGATGACCTGGTGCTACATTTTCTGCAAGATGGGAATTGTCAGCAGAAAGATCACAGTTTAAAACTGATTCCTTCTGTCTGAATTTCAGGTATGCTGCTTGAGACTAAATTAGTGTCTTTTTTGAGAGTGTCCGGTTTTGAGAGCTGTTCTATACTTGTCATACCAGACAGACAGACAGACATTCTGTCTTTGTTGTGAACCACAGTGATCTCTAACCAACAGAGATTACTGAGAAAATGTGTGGCTGTTGGTTCCAAGTGACCTGTATACTAAACCCTGAGCCCTGTGCTCATCTTCCTGGTGAACTCTGACTCCAGCTCTGCATTCCTCTCATGTTATTTAAAAATGACATTTGCCTGCCAGAAGCACAGCATGAGCAATAGCTATAAAATGTTGCCTAAGGATGGAAATGCTTCTGAGAGTGTTTCACAATTAAGTTAACTTTTCTCTTGAAAGGAAAATATTTTGCATGGCATGTGCTTGAAAACAGGCCCTGTCTATTACCATTGTCCTTGCCTTTTAATAATTATTTTTAACTTTTTTTTTTTTTTTTTTTTTGTAAACTTGGGTTCACGTGAACTGTCCTTCTATTTTAATTAATGCCTGTCTCAATATGTATATTGCTTCACAGGTTTATATTCCTGGCTCATTTAGGAAGGCATTAACATGCACTTGTTTTACATTACATAACACTAGTACTGCATAAAAGCAGATGATTTTGTGCATATGCAGCTACCCCATTTTACAGTATTTTCCATGCCATTCCTTCTGTGGAATACTATGTTAAATGCTATTCTGATAATGAAAGTGTAGATTGTAAACTATAATCCCCTCAGCCATGTCGTGCTTCAGATTCCATTAAATGATCCCCGTCTTATCTTTCAAATGATCAGCACAGCAAATACTTAACTCTAAACTTCTGGATAATTCAGTTGTCATAAGCAATCATTTATAAACTGATTCTTCTCCAGTCTGTGGAGCAGTGAATCCAGCTGGCTCCTGCTGTTAAGCTCTATGCAGTAATCCAAATGATAGGACAGGAGACACCCTGAGCAGAACTTGATAAGTTAATGCACTTGCTAAGTGCATCTTTCCTCGCTGTATCCAAGGCGGTTTTTATTCCTTCATTGAATGATGAGTGGTCAGCAGAAACAAGTTGCCAGTTAATGAAATTTTCTTTTGACAAGGTAAAGGCTGCATGTCCTAAGAATTCATATTGATTGCCACTTAGATCACCCAAGAATTTGCATCGACTAAATGAGCAATAGTGGAACCCAGGTGCTGATGCCAGGGGGTGGGAAGAAGCTCACTAAGGGCTTTCTGCAGTGCAGTCACAGGGCAGCTGTGCACAAGGGCAGCCATCAGGCCTCAGGACTCAGCTAAGGAGAAGATCTGCAGCTCAGAATTCTTTCCTAACAGAATACTTTTCAGCAAGGTCCAGAATCCAGCCATGAATGAACCCAGCTGCCTGAAACTGTAAGGTGCACATCTTAGAACTGTACTATCTGTTCCCATGAATAGTATGGGCAAACCTGGAACTGGAAATAGATAATATTTTTCTTTGTCTGCTGTGCGTCTCAAAATCCAAAATCTGTTGAGTGGGTGAACCAGTTTTGAGAGTCTAATCAAGAGCATTGATTTGCTTCTAATAACTCCTAACTGATAAGTAGCTTCCAGAAGATCTAATAGACTGAAGTGAAGCACTAAAAAGGCACATAGTGATGTCAAAAATCATAATACAAAATAATTTTGGAGAGATGGTCTCAGTGACTTTCAGTGGAAATGTGTGGTACCTGAATTTGAAAGGGTGTTATCAGTGCTTCAGAAAAACCTTTAAACACATAACTTTCAAAGTCATAAATTTGCTTTTCTAAGCCTTAGATATGCTGTTTCTGGCACCTCTGCATCCTATGAATTGCAGGCAGTTGCAAGGATTCTATCTCTGATGAGACAGATAAAAGATGTTATTTCATATCTTTTATATAAGCAAAATACAGACATACACTGGAGCCACAGGTGTCCATGCCTAGATCATTTTACTACATGCAAATATGAGAAATGCAATAGATTATTCTGTCTGGCTGCCTTTGTCAGACCTCAGTATACCTTACCAATAGAGCTGCATTAGTCCAGATACAGGTAATGTCTTTGCCTAATGCTTTACAGTGCATAACTTTAACATCATGAAATGCAGCACATTTATAATGAAAGCAAAAGGTTTGACACTTGCTCTGAGATGAAACAATTGCATAAAGGACTTTTTAAATATTAATTTTATGTTTTTTATTTATTACTGTTCGTATTCCTTCCACTTTTATGACAAAGATGTGTTTTCCAATGACATAATGCAGTTCCCTCTTTTGTGAGCAGTTTCTTGAAAAAGTTACTCTTGCTTCCCTTTCTGTCCTCTTGCAATACTTATGAACTTTAGAGTATCTGGGTTTATTTTAAGCAGTTTTAGAGGCATATGGCTCTCCTGTCATAATGGATGTGAAATTTCCCAGACATTTGCATAGCTCAGCCTGAACAACTCTAGAGCTTGAACTTTTCCATGCTCAAACTTTTCCTTCAGATGTACTCTTGATGTGGATTCTGTTACTTAAACACATCAGATATATGCAGGACAATATCTAGCCAACTAGTAAGATTATTCTTCTGAATAGAAAATGAAATCGTTCCAAGATTGTGCAGATTTCCCAAAATAGCAAAACTCCTTTGTGAAAAGTATGGATGCTTTAACACATTATATTCTGAAAATGGGCTATATTTTTGTATTTTGAATAATAGTTCCAATTCCCAAATATTTTAGCATATCTTAAAAAAATATTTTACTACTTTTTTAAATACTAATTTGATCACGTTTTTTGTTCGAGT
>JANRGV010000051.1:10446273-10467378 GCA_024734035.1 Alethe castanea
GAATGTAATGCGGCTGTTGAGTAAGTGAAGTGGCTACAAGTTTAATGCAAATGTAACACACTTCAGAGTTGTGTACACAGTCCTTTCAAACTGGTTGGATTTGCGGGATGTTTTGGTTTGTTTTCATTCGGAGCTTTTTGTGGCTGTTTGGGGATATTGTCGTGTTCGGGGCTTTTTTTGATTGTGTGTTTGGGGGAGGGTGGTGTGTGTTTCTGTTCCTTTTGTTGTTGTTTTCTTGCACACTAAAGCACAGCTGCTGATGAGGGTGTTCAGAGCAGAAAGGGAAAGGATTCTCTGTGCTACTCAGGACCTAGGAGAGAGCTGTCTCCCGTTTAGTCTGACACGGAGGTATAAATGAGACTGGCAAAATATCCTTCATCTTCTGAGTACCCTTCTGGTTGCTGGTTTCCCTCCACCTTCCAGAAGTTTCTTGTTCCTGGGGGACCCAGGGGCTTTCCCGAGGCGCTGGCCGCTAGAGGATGCTCCTGGTCCGGCGTTGGAGAGCAGAGTACCCGGGCATCCTGCATCCTGCACCCTGCATCCTGCACCCTGCATCCTCCTCCTTCCCAGCCCGGCTGCGCTCCGCTCTGTGCTACCCACACCCGGCAGAGCTCCGCTGTCCCAGGGGAAAGGAAAAGCCATCCAATCCGCAGGCAAATCTGCAAAATATAATGACAATGTAGGAATCTGAGTGTGTTTCTTATGGTGAAGTTCTTGGGCTTTTTTAGGTGACACTCTTAATGGCATGTTTGCAGTGTGCCCCACAGTATCAGAGTCCTGCTGTGGATGCTCCCACTCTGGATGTGGTTTAGATGTTCAGCTAGCTTTCTTTTTTTATGTCCAATATTTTAAAGTGCTCCAAATCTCAGTGCTAAAATGAGCTTTGAGGCTTATTTTTCAATAAATATAATGGAAAAGATGTTCTTAAGCAAGAAAAAAGAAAGTCTATGTAGAATGTGTAGTTTTTCAAGAAAGGCACATGCATGAAATTAATTCCATGTTTTAAATAAAACATAACAAATATGTCGCCCCAAAAAACCCCTAAACAATCAAACAAAAAACTAACGAAATCAGAATTGCCTTTAAGTAAAAAGCAAAGCATTAAATAAAAAAACTTATATATGGAAATGTCCCTTTGGTCCTCTACTGCCCTTCCAAAATTCTGTTGTAGCATAAACAAGTTCTCTGGCATATAAAGCACAGGATTTTGCATGGCAGTAGCTTGAAAAAAAATGTAGCATAGAGAGAGTATTTTTAAGGAACCAAAGTGGAGTACTCAAAGGTTAAAAAAATGGCAGATTTGGAGTCATTTTAGATGGCTCATTTGTTCATGTGCACTACAGCACAGTCTTTAATTCTATAATTATCTACTGCCTCTTTCTCTCTCCCCATGTCCTCACCTCCTGTGGGATTTCTGCCTTATCCAGACCCCAAGTTAGACCCGCCTAGGGAGCTTATGTGGTGGAAGAGATTGTTCATTTCTTGCAGTTGGATGGTGTGTAGTAGATAAATCAAAGACTACAGGAAAGGATATATATAGCTGAAAAGCTAGATAAGACTCTGAAAAATAGGGCTGTAGTGTTGTCCCTGCCATTGATGTTTAGCAAAGTCAGTAAATTTTTCATATCATGTGTGTATTCCCCAGCTTCTGCGTGCTGACTGCGAGATCTTACACTCTGATTAATCAGAAGCTTGAACACCCACGTCTACTCCTGAAGTCACTAGAGAGTTGTTTTGAGTCTACAGAATAATGAGAAGTGCTATCTTCTCTTGCAGCTCATGTGCCAGATGTCTCAGATTTGGTATACCTGTGTCTCTCTCCCTGCACATCTTTTGTCATCTGTACAAGACAGATGCTGACTTTTTCCAGGCTGCAGCAAAAATAATACAGCTGAATCACTTGTATCCTCTGATGATGAGCACCTAACAACTGCCTGGGCAGAGTAAATAAATTGGTCTTCAGAACAGGTTTTGAGCCACAGATAGGAAATGAAGGGCACTACAAAGGATTGCAATATGAGTAATGGAACAATGCAAAGCAGTAAACTGCTCTTAAAATGAGCATTGTCTATCTTGTGCATTGTGCACAATATCTTGAGCATATTAGTGCTGTGTGTTAAAGACTATCACACTGTAATAATCAAGCCCAGATAAGCATTTAGACTGAGTTTAAATTTCACATTATTTCTGCAGTTTCCAAATACGTACTTACTGAATTCTGTATCTGGACTGACATTACTTAATGGTGTGTTTAGAGTGAAAAAAAATAAAACAACCCAAGTACCCTCACTTATAAGAAGCTAGTGTTTTCTAGTAAGGAACTTTGTGCAGCTCCAGGTAAGCATTTAAAATATGGTTAATTTACTTTTTTTTTTCTTCTATTTGGTGCCTTGACGAAATTGTATAAAAGTGAAATATATTTCCTGCTACAGGAATGAAAGAACTTGGCTGTTTTTAGAGAAAAAAACTCATGTAGGAATGGGAATGTTTTCTCAGGTTGAGAAACCTGTCACTATTCATGACATGATGTTTCTAATGAAGAAGAATAGAGTTTGTGTGTTCCTGTCCCTTTTTTCTGTGTTTCACTCCCTGTAAACAAAACAAATGATAATTGTAAAGGAGGTTCCTGAGCTTCCATTACAGCTGCTTGCCTTTTGCTATAAAAATAAACTGGAATATGCCTGCAATCTAAATAGAGATAAATAAAAATATTAGGAGACCAAATAACCAAGAAGCTGAATTTATCTTTCAAGTGATTTAGGAACCATACTGTAATTCCCTGCTCAAATTGTGTTTACAAAGATGTTTAGCTCCTAATTCATTCCCACTTGCCAGGAAATCCTTCCAAGAAGTGTAAAAGAATGGTGGTGGCTGTGGAATGTATTAAAATTTTGTTATTATTTAAAGTAATTTTTCAACAAATTGTAAATTCTTTCCTTGAACTTCAACTTAGAATTAGAAAAAATGCTGGAGGCTTTTGAAATTTCACATCACAGAGGAAAAAATAAGGAGGCTGTAGAGCAGAATAGATTTCTTAAATCAGGTTAGGAAATTTCCATCAGTATCTAACATTTTGAAAGCTACTAAGGTCTAAGTTACTTTTATTACTTTTCTGTTTTTCTGCAGTGATAGCATTTTGTTACACAATTGAGTGAGTTACAGTCTGCTTCTCTGGTCTTTTATGTTTGGTTTGATTTCAGTGTCTTGGCTTGAGGTTGAATATATCTTTAATAATGTCTTTTTTTAACATGTCCATTTTTTATGAGTAAAAGTGTTTGAACAACCTTTACTCTAATCAAGTGAAACTTTTGTGAAAGGGTATATAGAACTGAAATTGGGCCCTCTTCATGGTCTTGGAACTGTGAAAGGTGGTGAGGCAAGAGGGGAGCATGCAATCAAACATGGATACTCAGCACTGCCTTGTACTTCCCAGGGTAAAGTGTTAGTGCTGGTGTTTTACAAATGTCTTGTTTGGGGAGCTCGGTCAAAGTGGTTTCAAGAAGATTTCACCTGTGGCAGAGGTGAGTGACTGCTTGGGGGTGGAGACCTGGCTGGGGCACCAGAGCATCAGCTCGTCCTGGTGGTGTCTGCTGATAGGCAGTGGTGACAGTGGGAGCCCTGCTTCCCCATTTTTATTTTTTTTTCTTGTTTAATTCTGGGGAAAACTCGTTGTTCAGAATGGTCCTGTTGGTAATTTATGATGTCATGTGCAACCAAATATGCACTTTGGCCATTTTTATGCGTTTTTCTAACGATGGGTCGCACAGTTTCACTGGAAGGTTTTAAAGATTAAAGTCATCAGAAAAGACAGCCCTGGTGACTGATATTCTCTGACCCCATGACCTACCAAAGGCCACAGAGCCACACTAAATAAAGCTGTCTCAAGCTTATCACTTCTGTTGCGCTCTAACACAGAGTTTAAAAAGACAATCAGATTTGACTTAAAGAGTTTCAGGATTTATCTGGCATATCCTTGAAGAGGCAGCTTTAATGAAAATATATTCTTTGTCTTAAAAATGTCATTTCTCCAATAGGAATTTGTCCAGCTTTCTCTTGCAACAAATTATTTTCTATAAGTAGATTTTTTCCACCTACATACCAGAAGGTACTTGTTGACTGAATTAGATTTATTTTTTAATATATACAGCTCTCTATTGTACATAGAATGTGATCTGGTAGGAAGATATTCCTCTTTTTTTATGATGAAGTCCTCCTTGTGAAGTACAAATATCCAAGAAAATTGGTAGGCTTCTCCCATATGTGCAAGTAAAGACCAGTCCCAAATGCTGCAATTCAACATGACAGTCTGTGCCTTCTTTCTGTATAAAAGGCATTGGATAACAGCTCTCCTCAGCTCAGTCCTCAAGAAACAACAATAGAATCCTTTTGATTTTCATTCTTTGTTGCCTGATATCTTAGCAAAGATAGATGTAAAATGCTGCGATAGCATCATGGGTCACCAACAAAGTGGGTACACCAGGTGCCACAAAGAACAGGCTCAGCCCCACTTGTAAAGCCCAGGAATTCTGGCAATCATGTCGAGTTGGAAAGGACAGGACTATGACAAGTGGAATGTTCCAATTTTTATGTGTCCCTTTGAGTTGCCTTAAACCTGGCCCTAATACAAGCAGGGAGAGTCTCCTGGTTTTGCTTGGCTGTGGGATGCTTTGAGTGCCAGGAGCAAGGGGAACATAAAAGCCCCCAAGTGCTTTCTCATGCCCTTTGCATGTGGCCAACACTCACAAAGCTTAATTTTTTATTACATTTTTATTTATTAACTCAGCCAATTTAAGTCTTAGATATGTCTTTACTATACTGCTGTTCTCCAGTAGAAGCCCATTATATTATGACTTCATGCAACATACAATATATATTTAGCCCTGAAGATTGCACTTCTTGTCACTTTAGTTTTTTAATTTACTGTGTTTCTTGCTGCTGGCACCTTTGAAACTCAGTGGAGCCCTGCAGGGGTGTTTCAATCTCCTGTTTCCTATCTCCTTTGAGCTATTGCATTGCAATCATCTGTCAGAGATGAACAGGAGTGAAGGAAATGGAACACCTCAAGTGGCTGACACTGCTGAGCAGATATCCTTCTGTTTCTGCTGAGTGTTTACATACCTCTAGAGTATGGATGAGGCTGAGCTGGATTAGATGAGCAGAAAGTTTGTAACATCTTTTTTATCTTAGAATAAAAGCAGTTCTGATTCTATATGAAAATTATACAATTTTAACAGCTTCTGTGACAAGCTATACATTCAATTCTTTCATAATTCCTTCCATCGGTGCAGTCATGATGTTGTCTTATGCCAGGCATTACTGCATGTGCACTGTGGTTGTACCCATTTAATGTGGTTAAAAAAACTATTGCACCTCTTGAGGATTAGCTTAGGAATCAGTCTGAGCAGGAGGAGTAAATACACACTGTTTGTATCCCATTTCCATTCCATAGCAGCATCAGGAATGAGAATGTAGGCAAAAGGAACCATCACAGGGTGCTGCTCCCAGTGGTAGTGACTGACACTGGAATCAATTCTGTAGGATCTATGATAAGTATTTGGCAGAAGTTTTGCTAGAAAAAGTGATTGCAGCTCAAGGGAAATATATATTGGAATACCACAGAATGCATTTTAAAGTACTAACAGCGGTGAAAGTTTAACTACTGCAGGTATCCTATGGCCTACAATGCTACATACTTTTCAAGCAAGACTCTCCTTTTTGTCTCATTTTATTGAGGTGGATTTATTAAATTAGATTGAAGAAGACTTTATAACTATGTATTTTTACTTATTCTAAAACAAACCATGAATTTCTTGCTCATGTCTTAAAATTTTTGACGTGGCTGAATATTTGTTGACTCCCTGGTTCTAAACCCAGTATTTTATTGGAAATCCCAGTTAAGTAAATTTCTTCCATGATTCATTTCACCTGGCAACAGAAAGGTAAGCTCTGGCCTCTGACCCTAATGAAATCCTTCAAATGCAGTCTACATAGCAAGAGGTGAAGGGGGCAAGGCCCAGTTTAATTTCCCAATAACACTTTACGGCAGGCTTTGTAAATGTACTCGCTTCTGGAGTTTTCCGACACCCCTCCCTCTGCAACTAGTCAATTTGCGGCCGAGAAGTTGCTGTATTCAAATTGCTTACATGAGAGAGGTTGGAGGGCAGTGTGACACAGGACCTTGCTGCTAAATTGCTAATCCAAATTGGGCCTTAGTCAGTCTTGGACAGAGTTGTCAGTGACCTGTAGGAAATGAGTCGGGAGCTCCAGTCCGGCTCCCGGAGAGGTGTGCACATCACAGGAGCCATCGGCTGGCACTAATTGGCACCCTGTGTAGCAGCCTCAGCACAGAGCCAATGGTCTGCAGGGGAGCTGAGACTGAAGTGCTCCCTCAGCCTCAAAGATGGTCCCTCTGGGGTGGAGTTTAGGGCACGTTGGCAGTGTCATAGGTGGAATTTTGCTCTGCCTCTTGCAGTGCTAGGCTGGAGCTGTGGCTTGGGAACTGAGCTTCCCAGGGGCTTGTAGGGCATTGTGAATGCCACAAGGCTTTTTAAACCCTAAAATCACTTCAGCTTTCCTTCAGGTATAAACACCAAGGGAACATTCACTAAGCATTAACCTGATAGTCTGAGGTGTCAGGTTCAGGATTTCACAGGAAAAGGGAAGGGGCAGAAGTGTGTATTCTTTCAAGCCAAAACTTTCTCATGTCTGTGCCCAACATTCATAAGTAATTTTACTCTCCCAATTTTTTTAACCTGTTTGCCTTAGATTATAAATTAGTGCTGCTTAAATATTAAAAATATATTTTTTCATGAGTAGGATTTTGAAGTTCTATTCATTATAAAAGCATAGTAACACATGGTCTTCCTACACTTGGAATTGTTCCCAGACCATAATAATTACAGAAAGTTTATTATGGGTATTATCTTCCAAATAGCCTTGCATTTAAGAAGTCTATTTCTTATTTTGTTGTTCTGTTTGCATAGTTTCAGTCATTCAGGCAAGGTGGAAGTAATGACATGAAGACATCAGTCCATTCAACATGAAGCACTAAATTAAGAAATGAGTGATGTACCTACCTAGTATTTTAAGCCAATTAGTCAGAGTACTGATAAAATATATTGTCTGAATTGGAAGTTGAGCAAATTTTCTCTCAAATATACAAATGAATAAGGACCAGCAATGACAATTTTTTTTACTGTGGATGTCTGCTAATAAGAAAAAATAGGTTTGTGTGATGGAGGTTATTTTGTTTTGCAAAACATTTGGTGTCTTCAGAGAGCAATATTTGTCCATCTAGGTATTGTCTGTACTCATAGAGATGACAGGAAGGTCTGCATAGAACATGTTTATTTCCAGAAGTCAGAGTATACTCTTTCCTTTATAGCTTTGCATGATTGGAGGTGCCAATGACCTGCTGCAATTTTTCTCTTGCTCTATCAGACAACTAAAGAAATCAGGATTACAGCCATAATTGAAATGATGGAGTTCTGAAAGTAACACCCTTTTCTTGTCATGCAGCAGTCCATCCATGCTCTCTCACTGCATTATGTGGTGCACATTCATCTGACCGACACAAATTGGAACAGCAAAGAAGGTAAGGCAGCGCTTGCATCCCTGAGTTTGGGATCATCAGCTGTAACAAAAGGTCAGGGAGTCCAGGGACAGACTTACTCTCAATATTTCTACAACACAATGCAAAAAATCACCCTGAAAAATGTTGTATTCTTATGTTTTAATGGTCTGCACTGAAACACAGTGGTGCTCCGAGTGCGTAAAGCATTGCCATTTGCAAATTCCCACCTGTTGTTTCTGTTTCCGGAAACAGTATCCCTGGCTGCAGTCTGGATGTTGCCCCGGGTGGTGTCTGACTCTTAACCCAAATCAAACAGGCATTGTTCAGACACTGTCTGGCTCTCATGCAGTGGACGGGGAAGGCACAGCAGCTCTCTGGTTACCTCTTAGGCAGCCCAGACAAGGATTTCCCTCAGGGAATCTTCAGCCTGTTGTGCTCATAGACCTTCGGTGTAAGGTTTCGGGTCGCAATCCCCCTTGCCCTCCCGTCTGCAGTAGGGTCCAGCACAGTGACGAGCAGACTGCAGGATGTGAAAGACTGGGACATGGGAATGAAACGAAAGGATAAGATTAAGTTGTCCTTTCTGCTTTTGCTGCCAGTACCTTGTTAATGCAAACCTAACAGCGCCCAGACTACAGCACTGGGGCTGTAAATGATTTGCCAGCAGCTGAGATGGTGTTGCCACTTTAGCTCTTAATGCCACTGTGTGGATGCAGTTATTGCAGGGTAGCTCAGATCCCTGGCTGCTGAGACAGAAACCCCAGCAGGTCCTTCTGAAACTGCTGCAGGTCCCAGTACCCTCCCATCGACTCCTCCAGCAACATTCCTGCAAGTTCTGATTGTACCCTGCTCACGAGTTACCCCTGGACTCCCCCACCCCCTCAGTCCCTCAAGACATGGGGCTGGATTCAGCCCAGCTTGCAGAATCAATCAGGAACTCTCCTCCCAAGGTGTTAAACCAAAACTGTGGCACACTGGCAATTCCTTGAGAACTGCTGGCTCAATCCCAGTAATCCTGTCCACCTTGTGATATTGCAAGAGGTGACACTCTCCACCCCTATAAAATCTGACAGGTTCTAGTTAAGGCCCAAAGACAAGACTGAAAGTGTGGCAGAGTATTTGAAGGTGTATGCACACAGCACCAAGCACTGCAGGCAGTATGGGCTGCCCTGTTTGACTCAGCCAAAGTTTATCACTGCCTTCCAAGGGCAAGATTGGGTATGGGGTTTGTGCCTGAGACCCTCATTTATTTGATGTTGACTTGAACCTCTTAATTTGGCCTTTTAGCTTGAATTTGCACTGTTGCTGTCTTTGAACTTAATGGAAATAGTGACTGTTATACTGTGGGCCTGACCAGCAACCATTGTCTTCCACGAATGGGACAGAGAAGTAACTTCTCTTTAAAAACTTTATTTTTCTTTGCTTCTCATAACACTGAACTATTTAAGGTTTCTTTCATTCAATGGAAAATTGTGGAATATTATAGAGTTAGATTTATAATTAGTAATTCAGTTAAGAAATTATATGTACATTTTTGAAAAATATTTTCTGATATTAAGAACAGTTATAGGGAGAACTCAGGTGATGATGTACTGTCTGGAAGAGAGAACCAGCTAATAAGAAGGATCTCCAATACCAGTGATTAGGAATTTTTACTCTCTTTTGGAACAGTTTGCAGTCTTATTTTTGAATGCTAGATAATTTAATTGTTCCAGTTCACTTTCCTGGGTGACTAAACTAAGCAATATCGCTTTGAACTTTCAGGTTTTTGTATGGACCCCACATCATCTCTCAAAATGAATGTTAATCTTAGGGAGGACCAAAAGAATCTACTAACATGTGCGCACTGCCAAAATAAATGATGTCCAGATTCCTGAGCTAATCTTTGCCTTTGGTCACATGTATCAGAAAATTTATTTGCCAAAGTAGTGATGAAAAGATTTCTGATCATTCTGAAGTATCAGCTGCAAAGAATCTAGACTTTTTGGATTTCAAGATAAATCAGGAAATGTGGAGTATTTTCCTCCCTTTTCAATTCTTAGGAGTCTCCACAGAAAGCTTTATGGTAAAGCTGTCTAGTAAAGTAAATTCAGAGAATAATAGTAGCCATTTCTTTTTGGGCATTATTGCTTTGTATGTGAAATTGTGTGACACATACTGTCAGTGTGTGACTATCTGACTGTTGTTACCTCTGAAAGTAATGGCAGAAGGAGATGGCAATGCTTTTTCTTGTGGTTTTTCCTCATTGGCTATGTTTTTTTCTTTTTTCTTGTTCTACCTAAAAGTTCACAACTCCCAGTATTTCTGTGCTCACAGAAATTAACATAAAAGTATAGAAATGATATATGGTCATGTCTGTCTTGAGGTGCATCTCCAGCATGGAACTTGGTTTATTTTGTCTACATTTTACACAAAAGACTTTTTTAAAAAACATTTTGCACATCAAATAGCACTGTTTTGTGCTTTGGTTATTGCTGCTTTTGCTGTGATGATTTCCCTACTTGCTTTTTTGCTTTATGAAACCTTCCTGGTTTTTGCACTGTCCATTCACTTTGTATTTTCATATGTATTTATAGCTGTGTATTTTAAATGATTTATGGTGGATTTTTTAATACTGTACCTTTCCATTTTATAACACATATGGAAGTTTTGGTGTAATTTTGCAGAAATCACTGAAGCTTGATCATTGATTCTGTGTTAGACTCTTGCTGAGGTAGGTGTTTGTTTTATTTTTGGGTCACTGCAAGCTTGGCTTTTTAGGTAAAACACAGCCTATTTTTTTGCAAAAAAATGTTGTAAACTTTTTTTTTTTGCAAAAAACCTTGTTTACACTGAATAGCATTTTCTTGTGTCAGGACTTTCTGATGTATACAGCCACATGTGAGAACAAAACTGAAAGATTTTGCTGGTTATTGCATAAAATCTATTTGATATTGAAGTCCATATTATATACTCTAGATGGAGGTTTTCAGATCAGAAACCAGGGTACAGGAAGCTCAAGCTGTTTCATTGAAGATTAAGGAGATCAGGGGTGCAGCTCTGTGCAAAGCTTGAGCATTTCTTACAAGTGTTCAAGTTACAAGTGTTGATCACCATGGGCTCATCTCCTAGGGTATGAAATGTATTTATAGGGGAAAAGTCCAAGTTCTCATCATCCTGGGGAGAAATTACAGTAACAGCTGTCATGGTTGTATAATTTCTTTCATTAAGATGTTCTGTCTCTGCCCTGTTGTGATCAATGGCATCCAGGAATGGGGTACAGACTTGACCTAAACCCACCAAACAGTCCCATCCCTGACCCCAGAGCACCTGGAGGCAGAATGGACAGATGGGGAAGGTCATTGCCTGCCCACACAACTTCCAGCCAGTGCCTGCACCTCATCTCTTTGCTGTGGGGGTGTAGAGGCAGTTCCCAGGATGTCAGAATGCTGCCAGGTCACCTCAGGAAGGTGGGAGATTCCACAGGTGCCACAGGGTGTAGAAGAACAGAAAGGCAAGGGCTTCCAGCTGGGGGTTGTAACCTTGCTCTGGCCTCGAGGGGAGGAGGACAAGGACACAGGAGGGCAAGAGGCACCTCTGCTGCACATCTGAAGCCCAGCAATGGCTTCAGTCATTTCTCAGTTGTTGCAATTTGAGATGACATCTCCAAGATGGAAAACTGATTTCCTTGTCACTGAGTGTGGATCACCTTTGGATTGCAAATCTGAGTTGATGTTGTCCCAAGCTGTTTGGAGGAAGTGTGCTTTTGCATGCGCTGGAACACCACAGTAATGATAACCTTTAAAAAAATCAGTAGCAATTAAGATAATTTTAAACTAATCAGCACTCTATTAGTAAAGTCTGCTTTCTTATTATTCTGTACAAGTATACTTGATAGATATCAGGTGGATAAAATATATCTGCTTGTGGTGTCTTTGTCCCCTTTTTTGTTTTTTCGTTTAGCTCATGATTTTATTTAATGGAAGAGACACTTCTCACATATTGGCTTGACAATTTACAAGCATTTGTTTGTGCTGAATTAAGCACATTTTTAAACTTTGTGTGTTGCTGCTGACAGTTTGGGGATTGATTTTTGTCCCTAGAGAGATGCCTTTTTGTCTTTAAGTCAAATTGAACTTGACTGCTGGAGCATTCCCTGGTAAGAGAGAGAATGTACTTTAGGGATATTTTTCTACTGAGAATTCGTTTTGAACTCAGAAGCTTCAGCAAGGTCATGTTTTTCATGGCACTTAAAAAAGAAAGTAAAAGATTTCACAGAGAAAGAAGTAGCATTAACTTCAGAGAAAATAAATAGGGACAAATATTACCAACCTTTTTCCCATTGTAGTTCTCTGTCGGGGAGTTGTGCCTAGATATGCAGTAGGTAAAAATTCCAGACTTTCCTTCTGAAAGTGTATGTTAAATGCTGGTATGGATAATGGCAGAAAAAGGTTTACCCAAGGTTTTCATGTATTTTATGAGATTAAATTTTAAAACTTCTGTAACATTTCTAGGGCTTTCCAATTCTTTCAAGAACAGATGCATTGCTTGTCCACATTGGCAACATGGGATGGGGTTTGCAGACATGAAAGGATTAATGTAATGACATATGTGTGGGGATGTAGGATCTCCACCAGACAGGTGCTTTAGGGAGTCTTCATTCATGTCAGGTAGAGATAACTACCAGCTTTCTTTTAACAGTAGGGTCTGTGGCTGGACATGCTGGGCTAGACTTACACCCCAAATTTGCCCAGCCTATATTCACCCACCCGCCATCAGCTGGGCACAGCTTTTGTACACAAACATTATGTTGTTAATATATTGACAGGGAAGCTTGGAATTCATTTATATATTTTTCCCTTCAAGGTCTTTTTTGTCTTATAGGTCTAATTTTTTACAAGCATAAATACAGCTTAAAAAAAGTAGTGCCAGTGTATATATCTGGTCTGCTTCTGTGCTAAATAAATAGCACGTCTCACCTGGACAACAAAGCTGAATCAAACCATCCTGGCTGGTAGGCAGAACTAGTGAGGGCTTTTGTGGTGTTACCTGGCAGGTTACTGGTGAGGTGATGGACAGACCCCATTAAAATCTCATTTAATGCTTGTCTCTGGAATGACTGCACTCTCTTTAATCTCTGTCTTTGTATTCACTCATACTTCTAATACCCCCAAGTGACTTAAAAAATAAATAAATAATCTTAGTCCTTCAATAAAGTACCAAATGACAAATTCACACCCACTTGTTTTCATTTCTAGGAAATCAAATCAGCTGGAGGAAGTTTTTTACCTCAGTGCATCTAAACAAGTTGTAAGAACAAGCTGTAATTTCTTCAGGCAGCTTTTATTCTGCTGGTTATAAAATCTTCTAGAATCTGCACACCTGTGTAGTCTTCCTTTAATCCTTCTTTGGGATGTTCGCATTGTATTTTTCACATATTTGAGTCCTAAATGTTTGAGTTATCTCAGTATATTTCTGAAAGTCTGAATATCAATTACCAGAATTTTCAATTGCTTCTTTGATTTTTTTTTCCCCTTCTCAGATTCCTCCTGCAATATTTGTGACATTCACTCTTAGTAGTTACCAGACTAAGACATTTTGCAAAATCCAAGAAACAAAACTTAAAATATTCTTTGCACTATAAAGGAGGAAGGAAAACCTGTATCTTCATACTTGAAAAAGTGCCTTGCATATACAGTAGAAAGAATTTGGCTGGTGTTTAGGATGGGGTAGGTGATGGGTGAGAGGAAGCAGGGACTGACATTTTTGGTTGCAATGGGTGAACAATAACCCAGAGCTACCCCCTTACAGCAAGGAACACACATTTTCTGCCATGTTCTCACTTCCAGCATTTTATTAGTTAACTACTAAAGTTTTTGCTGTGATTCACCTTGGAGTTTGGACCCCTTTTGAAATTAAGTTATCTTTGAATTAGAACATAGCATTTATTAATAGCAGGAAATTCCAAGTAATTATTTTGTTCTTCTTTCTCGTCCTATTTTTTATTGGAGCTAGATGTTGATTTTTGTGAACTGTACCTTTTCTACCCTAATCAATCTTGTTTCTCTTTTGTCCTTTAGCCTGAAGACTTTTGGTGTTTAGAATTAACTTTGTTTTCAGTCCTTTTCCATTTTGTGCACCATTATGCACCTAATTAGAGGTAATTGTTTCCTTGTTCCTACAGCATCAGCCAAGCAAGCAGATCTCAGCTACCTCTGAGGGTTACATGGAACCTCCATCCTAGAAAAAGCACTGCAAAGACTTTGGTAATTTGGTATTTCTTTCTGGCATGTTCATTGTTCTGTACCTGTAAAAAACATGCCTTACATGGGTTTCACCTGCTGCAATAAGCTGTGGGAAATCATGGAAACCTGGGTATTCTGCGCCACGGAATGGCAGCATGAATGTTATAATGCTGTCACAAAGGTTGTTGATCGAGATTCTTTTTTTAATCAAAGCTTTAATATTTATTAGCTTTGTGTGAGGTTTTTTCTTGGGTTTTATTTGTAATTAAGAACAAATGCATAATTTTACTGATTTTTCTGCAACTTTTTCAAACTTCTGAATTCCAGGAACAATACTTGTCTGTTATCTGGGGCTCAGAAAAGGTATTTAATCGGGTATAATCATGGCAAAATGCAAATTGTCATTAATTAAGTTTGTAATTGTGTAGCAGGAGAACAATTTACAGGAGTGGGGGTAGGAGAAGACCTTTAAGTAGCAGTGCATGGCGAATGAGATGCACAGCTTCCATTATCACCAGGAGCTGCATGGCTAATCCAGCAGCCTCAGCACTGGGGAAAATGTACCCTGGGATGTCAGGTGTTAAGGGGAAGAATGGGCCTCTCACGTTCTTTGCACTTACAAGCCGGCTGTAACCTTTTGACTCTCTCTCTCTTTCTCTTCTTGAGTTTTGTTTCCTGAAAGGAAAAGGGGGTGGGGGAATGCAGGGGAAGAAGGCTTAAAGAGTGAAGAATCTATTTCAAAGTACTGTAGTGTATTTGCAAGCTTTTTTTTTTTTTTTTAATGGAATGATTTTTATTTTATTTCTTAAAGAAGCAGTTGCTTTTAATGTAGACTGTTTAGAGCATGACTTAAGATATGAATGTCTGCTGAGTTCCACTATCAACACGATAAACTTTACACGTGATTCTGCTACAAGTGTTTTGAACATAGTTTGTTTATCTTTCTAACTAAAATGAATTTAATCTCATTTAAGAGCATAACAGAGGAAGAGAACTAGTTCTGTGAATTAATGTTGGTTTACCTCTTGACCAGTGCAGAAAAACAACTCCCAAACAATGAGAAATCGCCTTTAGTCTCAAAGGATCCCTTAATGTAGCATGATCATATATAGATCACATTGAACTTGGGTGTAATCCTGATCTGAAGATCTGCACATGCAAAGAAAAACTTGTAAAATTCTTGCACATTTAAGCTCCTTGCTAGCTCTGAGTTAGTAAGTGTGAAAATACCTTGATGCAAGGAGCTGAGCCTTTACTTAGTCTAAATGAGCACGCGACAAATAAAGGGGGAAAAAAGGTGGCTAGTTAAGGTAGATCTCTCCAAATTGAATTACTTTTGAGGAAAAAGAGCAGAATGTGCAAAAATACATGAAAACATCTATTATCCTTTTCTGAAATAGTCCGTTCTGGGCTGATCCTTCTTAGAATGTAAATGTGAAACAATGAAGGTGATGGTTACTTCCATTAATTAAAAGGAATCTTGCTCATAGCACAGTACCCTGAGAATGCTAAAGGAATTTTGAATATTCCTGATTGCCATCTTTGGTATAAGTATCTTGTTGCACTTCAAACTTTGTGTCTTTCTTTGTTAGACATAATTTTGAAATTACTCACATTGCCTTTGCATGGCTGAAATGTGGCAGCAATGGAGTGAAGCCAATGGAGGGGTAATTTGCAGCCAGCAATCAGGAAAAGGAAGAGTCCTTAGCCAGGGGACTCAGCAGTGCCAGGAGGAGCCATTATTCTATTATTATTTCAAGTGTGGAAGCATTGTTTTAAGTTACATCAACAACATCCTTTATACTTCTTTGTTATTTGCATTGTAAATTTTCCATATCAACTTTGCCAAAGGAAAGGTGTGAACGTATATCGAAGTGGGCTGCTTGGGAAGCATCTTGCTTTGGAAATTGTGGGTTAAAGAGAAACTGGAAATTAATGGTAATTCCTCTGCTTCAGCCTGGAACTTCACAGAGACTGGCCAAAGATGGAATGAGTTCTCCTTTTCTTAACACTTGCTGAGAGCAACACTCTAGTAGCCTGTCTCTTCACAGGCACTGTCCTCCCATTTTTTTCTACTATTAGAGAGTCCAGCCTTTTGAGTTTTAAGCACCCAACCCTCTAAGCTTTCCAGGAGCCTTACACTTAGAGGGCTAAAGGGGAAAGAACAAAGCCCATATTGTTATTCATGTATATGGACTTGTTTTAATCTCCTGGAGATTGCACAGATTTCAGAAGATTTGATGTAGATAGTTTTC
This sequence comes from Alethe castanea, assembly GCA_024734035.1. Classification (NCBI taxonomy): domain Eukaryota; kingdom Metazoa; phylum Chordata; class Aves; order Passeriformes; family Muscicapidae; genus Alethe; species Alethe castanea. Next base: position 10,462,326 of record JANRGV010000051.1, read on the forward strand.
TTGTTCTCACTTACTGAGAAGTCCAGTGTCATTAAATATTTTATATTCAATCCTGCTTTAATTCCACTATGCAGAGCATGTGTTGAGAACCAGCATTGAAGGGAATTGCATACTGAAGGTTATTATCATGATCCATTTTTTTATTGATTGACTCTGGCGAGGTGAAGGCTTTATAACTGCAGGACAAGGGCAATTTCACATAAATGCAGAAATTGAAGCAATATCTCCCAAATCATTTGGGCCATCTGAAACATGAATGGGAAGAGAACCCAAATATCCTAAATTCCAGTCCAGCGTCTTAATCCTGAACCCATTTTTTTTTTCTTTCAAAATTAGTTTCCATGATTTTTATTTCTACTGCCAGGGATTTCCAAGGATATAAATGTGACCTAATTTATTAAATTCTGTCTTATGTGCAAGGCAGAAGCAAAATCCTTACCCCAGGGTACTTACTCAGTGGCCCTGATCCTGCAATCTGATCTCTTGAATGAATGTCTGAACTAACACGATCCCTGCTGCCTGTTCTGAGAGTTTGGCTGGGATTTTAACAGGGAAGGGGACATGAAGATTGCAGGTTGTCTGCAGCACCCTTAATCAACTTCACCACATGACCACTACTTTCCTACATGGTTATGTGTTTCCCTGAGACCTCTATGAGCTTTTGTGCAGCTGTTGCTCAGTTACCTTCAGTAGATGGTGAAGTTTGGGATGAAATGATTTTCCTTCTGTGTATAAGCCTTGATCTGTGGCACTACTTAAAGATGCTTTGCTATGCACCTTGAGATTAAAGTGCATCGCCCCTGCAGTGTGCTGATCTCGCCTGGCTCAGAAAGGGGCTGTCATAGATCTGCTTTTCAAATCAGGACTCCCTTATGGGTTCTTCCAAGGCATCATCTCCATGTCATTGGGTTGGCAGGATATGAAGCTGAGGGTCTTTTTGAAGTTTTCCTGCACACCAAGGGGTGTATACTTGTTGTGTGGGAATTGTGGCAAGTTACACCCTCTCTTCCCTGCGTGGTCAGGGCAAGATTACTTAATGCAGTGTTCAAATATTCTGGACCTTTTCTAAAAGTAAATTGTTCAATTTGTTTTGTTGGAGTATTAAAATGAAGAATGGAATCTGAATGCTGAAAACTAGTTTCTTGTAAAGGACTGAAATATAGGGGATGAACTTCATTAAGTAATTAAATACTCCTATAAACATCTATGCCTTTGCAGCTACACACAATAGTCTTATTTTAAGAAACATGATCATGTGCTTTGTCAAATATCACTCCAGCCAGTATTATTTAGTTTTTGCATAATCATAAAACAAATACCACTTTAAAGTCTGCTTATACATCTCACATTTCATTCTTTTTCCTTTTTTCTAAAGAGTATAAAAAAAATCAGTTTCCTGAATCAAATGATTTGTTATTGGAGAAGCAAAGCAACATTTCTTTATGCAAAACTCTTCTTCCTTCAACGCTGTGGTACATGGAAAGTATTTTCCAGCTTTTGGAGTTTGTTTTATTTTGAACGCTTTCGGTTATGTAAGTTTTAATAAGCAGCTTTGGTGTACCCCTAAAGGCACACCCCACACACTTACGTTGTGTGACCTAGGGTCACAAGTAATGGCTGCAAGCTAATTGATTGAGAAAGGCTTGTCTGACTGGGCCCCTTTGAGTCCTCCCTTTACATTCCTAAATTTCTGTAAAGGAGGCACTGGCAGCTTCGCCTGGTGAGAGGAGGGGTTGGGGGAAAGGGAGGAAGTTTCTCAGTTTCTGATTATGCGCAGAGTTTCCTTGTACTGAGCTTATGTTCTCCACCCACTACTTAGTAAGAACTCCTTAACAACTTAAAGCTTTATCCCTGTGAGTACCAGAAAAGTGATCTGAGTATTTATTGAGCAGGGAGAACAAACTGCTTGCTCCAGGCAGGGAGAAAGCTTATGGAAATTATATTAGACCTTCAGCAAAGTGCACAGCTGCATCATACAGAAGCTGAGACTCAAACTGACAGGCAAATAAGCCAGATCACGGAAGGGGCCTCTGTGTGGCAGCTCTGAGCTACCAAGTGTTGGACAACTAGGCAAAAAGTGCAATGGAACAGGGCAGAAAATAACACACTAACTTCAGGCAACTGTTGCTTATTCATGGTGAGTCCAGATTTGAAATGTTGTTTGAAATGTAGCCTTTTTTGTTGTCTCTAAAACCCCTTCTGTTTTACCACAGCGATCCTTCTGCAGAGCTCATTGTGTTCCAGATTATTTGTCCGGATGTGCACTTCAGTTCTGAATGATACAGAAATGCACAGGGATATCTCTTTCCTCGCTGCTTGCTCTCTCTCGTGCTTTTCTTGCTTCAGGAGACAGGTCCTGTTTCTAAAGGCACGCTGCATGGCTTCTGCTTTGGGAAGAAATAAGTTTTGCAGCCAGCACTTGGTGTGCAGCTGCATGGAGGTGAATAAGTGAACATAATTTCTGTGCAGTTTTCTGCAGTTTCAGCTTTGTGGCACCTTTCCATTGCTCCTTATTTCGCTGTCTTATCTTGAGAATGTATGGCACGGTCACTATGAAAAGAGCTTTGTGTTTGAATTCCTGGTGAGTCGAAGGGTCAGGGCCTATGAGTTATCTGCCTGCCAGCAAGACTCATTGCCGTGTCCCTTTATTTTTCAAGCTGAAATAGAAAAAACATGTGTCCTCATCCCTTTTTTATAAATGTATTTTGAATTCAGGTTTTACATGCTCTTTGTATGTGCTTTGTTCTTTTGACAAACTCGGGGTTTGGGAGGAGGCCAGTTTTATCCTATCCATGTTGATTTTATTTATTCAAGCTTTCCTGCAGCTTTTCTGAATTCCTTTGTTGTGATGCACACAATTCTTTCTTAAAACAATATTCTGAGATTCTGATTTCTGCTGAGAGAAAAGGGATTTATACTCAGATACGTATTTCCAAAATTATCAGACAACAATCTAAATTTTAGGTAAGTTGCATAATAATACAGAAGATAAAGCTTTCATAACATTTTACTTGCTTAAGGACGGACACAGAATACTTGTGGATAAGTTCTTGAACAGATTATGTTAAATACACTAGTCATCTAGTGTAATGGTAATAAGTATAATCTGAGCTATAATGTTATTTCAGGTATGAGTTTGAAAAAGTTACTTCATTAGCACTGCAACAGAATTAAACATTGCATGTTGACAGTAATGTCAGAAATATGTTTGTGAAAACTGCTGAGTGGATGATATTTAGAGTAATAAATCATCAAGGCATGTCAAAGTTACTCTCTAGATGAGGTTTTAAGATATCAGTAATTTAGAGGAGAGTCTGGTTTTCCTTCAGCAGAAGTGTGATTCTGTATAAAATTATTTTCGTCATATAATTCAGGCGCATGAAAAATCTTAAATTTAGGTAGCAGCTATTTGGGGCTAAATGGAAAATGCCCATTTGATAGGATAATTCTAATATGCAATGTAAGAAGTTGGTCAGATGAACTCTGCACAGAGGATATGTTACTATTTGTTTCTTGATCTTTCTCTTTTTATGCTCACTTAACAATTAGCAGAATGCTTGCTTAAAAAATAAGATTATTCAAATCTGAGTTGATCTGACATTACAGTCCCTTTCAGGTGCAGAAGTTCATGTTGTTCACCTGTTGTGTCCTTTCTTATTTGCCAGTTTGAAATCTTGAGTTCACACATCAATATTGAAAATGGTTTTAATATAAAGGGGAGGTTGTGCCAGAGAAATGCTAAGAAATACAGATTTGAATGCAATGCTGCAATGTAAGGTGATCTAAGTGGACCTCAAACTTTGTGTTTTCTTATTTTGAATAGAATTTCTGTATATTTTGACTTTGGCTAAACATTACTTTCCACAAGGATATCTTTTTGTTCTTGGTTCAGTTAAGGGTATTCTTTTCTTTTAGGAGTTTCAAGCTTTCTCTAAGGGAAAGAAATTTGTTCTCTACAGTAACATAAATGTACGATTTCCTTCTTGGCTATGCTGGGAGGGAGGAATACCTGCTGAAGTGCTCTTTTCACCTTTAAAAACTGAAATTTAAAGAAACTTTGGGGAAGTGGTCTCTTCCCAGCCTTGGAGGCCTGGGCAGCTGGGGTGTCCCCCACCTCCTGGGGAGCAGGGCAAGGTGGGAGCTCACACAGGGCACAGGAGCAGAGGATCCATCCTTTCTGTGCTCTGGGGCTTCCACTGGCAAAATAATGCACCAGTGGTATTGTGACACCAGACTGGAGGATTATGAAACATTTCTTCATGCTTTGATGATCAGCCCGATGAAGGGGAAAAGATTTAATGAGGAAGAGAAGAATTTACTGAGGACTTTATGCCTATATCTGTTATTAAAAGCAGAGTATCTGCTCACAGTAGTTGTGTTCTGTGATTCAAGGAAAGCTGGCAATAATGATGATTAAATGTGCTGTTCTCAATGACTGTCTGAGGACTGGCACAATTTAATGTGACTGGCAGAAGTTTAAATATCAATAGTATATCTCCAAATACTATTATTCTCTCTTAGCGAAAGTCAAAGATCCATGAGCTCAGACTAAAATAATTATACAATCTTTTTTAGTTCTCTCTGACACCACCTAGTTAAAAAAAAAAAAAAAAGTAGTTTTGAAAAGGTCAAGATGTTTGAAAAGTTCTTATTTTACATTATTAATGTTTCTGGAGGAGTAAATAGATTTCTTTTGTGAATTGCTTAGAAAGTGATTTTGAAGGTTCACTTTTAGGTTTGTTCTGTTCTATATGGAAGAAGGAAACCCTTTATTTACAAGATCTGTTCCTTTTTATTGGCATCAATATATTAACAGAAACAGGTCTACATGACACCTATGGAAATCCTTAGAGTCACAATAGAAAACATGGAAATTCAAGACTAATGACTTTTCTTTCAAGGAGAGGAACTAGTTTGTGCTTTCATGACAAGGTGATGTCTATAACAATAGATGGAGGAAAATTGGCAGATATAAGAGAATTGCAATATTAATGAAATCAGTGAATCACAGTGTTATTAAGATGAATTTTAAAAAAATGCTTTAAGTTAATTC
>JANRGV010000051.1:10467478-10495327 GCA_024734035.1 Alethe castanea
AGTTAATTCCTAATTTTGAAAGAATTTTTTAAAAGAATTTTTGAAAAAACAAGGAGAAAAATTTCTTTCATCTTCTCAGCTGCCACTCATGATCACATTGGAATGTGATCTTTGGAATACCCAAATTAACTTTCACTATGCGTTTACTTTCCAACAACTTATTCAAACCAGCAGCAGAAGGCTGTCCCAGAAGGTGATAATTAAGGTGAAAGAAGAACAGATAAAAGGAGAAGCATTTGGCCTATGAAGTGATTTAAGTAAATGTAATATATGAGTAAAAGCAAATGATCACAGAGAAACAGCAGGAGAGAGCATAGGAGCAGTAATAACAGAGGCAGAACTTGAAAAGCAAACCAGAGAAGACCTAAAAGTAGAAAGAACATGGCATAAGAGAGGAAACCCACCCTGTCTAAAATGATTTGTCAGCCACTGAGATGAGCCTTGGGAATTTTGCCGTCTTTCTCTGGGTTTGTTCAGAAGCATTTCCACTGCTGGCAGCCAGTTTTATACCTGAAGTTATAAACCTACTCAAGAAAGTAGGTTGTTCCTTCCAAAATTATGATCACAGCATTTCGGAGAGGGGGATGTGAGAACCTCTTTTTTCCACCTAACAACTTTTCATTTTTCTTTATCCTCTTATATACTTCTCTCTGTCTAGCAGGGAAGGTAGAGGTGAGGATGGGTGCTTACATCTGTTATGACTGTTTTTTGAGCACAGGTTAAGTAGTTTTTTTTCAAGTCCAACAAGATCCCTGTAACTTTTTAAAAATTCTTGTCATTTGTAAGGACTTTTGGCAATACTGATTCTTGGGTCTGGGGGAAAAGGGTAAGAAATATCAATGAATTTTCTCTGTCTCTCCTCTGACCAAGCCATCCACTTTAAAGTCTTTTTATCACCCATGGCTTTATTCAGGACTCTGTCAAAGATCCTACTGATTTTTGTAGGGATTGGATGAGGCCAGAGGAGGAGTTCAAAACTGTGTTCATGATGATTTTCAATGTATGAATGTGGCACCATAATGGTTTAATATTCCTCAGTATTCTACTGGAAACGATGCCAAACTCCACAACCACAGAAGTATGTACAGTGCAATCTCCAGTTTCTGAAATGCCTACCTCTCTGTTACAGAAATGTTTGGTGATTCAGGCAATAACGAGATGAACTTTCCAATTCTGATATTACCTTTAAAATCCCAAGACTGTGGTAGTATTAAGTATGTAACCTCAGTTTATTCAGCAACATGATAGAGGTAAGAAATACAGCTTCAAGCACAGCTTCAGGTACTGCCAAAAGCTTACTCTTCTCCCTCTTTCAGTGACAGTGATTTTGAGTGACAATATTCCATTTGTATCATCAACTGTCCACATCTCCCCTTTAATGCAAAAGATGTTCCATTGGACTATAAATTTTCTGTGAAAGACCTTCAATTGGTCCCGTTTTGAACAGTGCGCATTTAATGGTGTTAAATGATAAAGGAAAAGAGAAAGAGAAGGCCCTACCCTAAATTACATGTCCCATTATTGCCGGGAATTTTTATTATTTCCAAAAAGCAGCAGCAGCTGAAGACATCCTTCTCAGAATAGTCCTTTTTTGCAGAGCTGGTTGAAGGTATCCCAGTGCTCTGTCACTGCTTCTTCTCCCACTTCTCTGCTAACCAAAACTGTGTATGTTGTATATGGTGGAAATGCCTTCAAAGTGCCTTTCCTAAGGTGACATTACTTTGCAGTCCCTCTGGATCAAGGATCACTGTCCTCTGAAGATACTGCCTGTAGTTTTTGGTCTGTATTTTATAAGTTGTTCATGACTGTGGCCTTGTTGCCACTGAGCATCTGTTATTTCGGTCTGTGTATAATAAATTCCTGACATAAAAATCTGTGCCCACAGTAGGGCAGAGTAAGTTATATAACCTGAAATGAAAATGGAGGCGAAAGTGATTGGCGGAGAACTTTATTCAAAAAACAGACAAAGTGTGACACAGCAACATAACAGGATCTGCCTGTGTTGGAAATACTTCTGTGTAGTGTTACAGAAATTATGGGGCTTTCTATGAGCCCCATAAAGCTCATTTCAAGCTCTGGCTGAAAATTCACTAGAAAGTTTTTTCCAGAAGTACCCAGTGTAGGTCTAACTATCCTTCCACTGACATTAAGAAGAATTACACCAGCATTAGGTAAAAACTGTAAAAACTGATAGTTCATGCTATGGAGAAAGCAGTATTCCTCAAATTCTTTCCTTAGTGGTTTGTTCTTCATTTATAATCTGCTGTCAGTGTCTTGAAGAAAATCAAGAAATTTGTCAGGATCTGGTAACTTAATCATGTTTTAAGACATATCAGGCCATTTGGTTTCTATCATTTTTGCTCTTCCTTTAACTGTATTTTTTGGTCAGAAATTTTCCATTGTGTAGTCCCAAACCACAGGTGATTCTTTTGTTTGTTTGTTTTCTTTTTTTTTCCTTGTTAAAGGAAGTATGTTGAGATTATTTTAAGCAGCAGAGGTAGGAATGCATTATACTTTTTTCTTCTAAAAATGAAGTAAACAAAACCAGCTCAACAAAAGTCTTTGAAAAACAGTCTTTGGAACAATATGATCAACAGGTGGTTTGTGCACTATTTTTACAGGGCTTGACATAAAAAGATATCAAAATTGTTATATATTGAAGATGGTAAATTACAGCTACTTATTGCATGTGTTTTGGCAATAGATGTCAAGGCAGGCACTGATTTTTTTGTTTGCTATGAAGATCTTTAGGCAAGCTGAGCATTGCGTATGGATAACACTGTCTCCTGTCCTTAGAGACCACGATGCTGCAGGAACTTGGCATGAGCATGTATCCAAAGTTGACTTAGCTGGATGCTAGGAAGTAAAAACACAGGAAGCAAGATTGCCATGTTGGAACATCTCACACGGGCAAGGAAGGAATGCTCTCTCCCTCTTCTTTTTCATGAAGCCTTCCTAGACTGTAGTTTCAACAGCACCAGATGGTGTTAATTTAAAATGTACCAATGTGTTGGGCTTTTTTCCCCCCTCTTTATCTCCTGCACTATATATATGTAATTGCAATAATTCAACAACTTCTGCATCTCTGCTGACATTACCACCAGGAGATTCACAACAGTGCTGTGTACTGATGGATACAATTTAAAGGAGGAGAAATTTAGACTAGATTAATAAATAATTAAAAGAATTCTTTACTGTGGGGGTGGCCAGATAGGCAACAGGCTGCACCAGGAGATTGCCAGCCCTGGTGATGTCCCAGCCCTGGAAGTGTTAAAGGCCAGGTTGGATAAAGCCTAGAGCAACCTGGTCTGGTGGGAGGTGACCCTGCCCATGGCAGGGGGTGGGACTAGAGGATCCTTCAGGTCCCTTCATGATTCCATGATTCTCTGACTCCTTGGTAGAGATAGCTCAGCTAATTGGCCCTGTCTACTCTCTGGCAGGACAGGCAGTAGCCACCTCCCAACTCTTAACTCAAAGCTAGCAGTGGTTTAAATTTCTTTCTTTTTTTTTTTTTTTTTTTTATTTTATTTAATCCACTTATATTCAAAAGCCTATTGGTGTTCTTTTCTTTTGTTTTGTTTTGTTTCTAAAAATCAAGCCATATGCTCCTACATTATGGGGTATATACACATTTTATTTTTGCATTGAGGCAGGTCATAGCAAATGCATCTTTTGAATTGGTTTTTGAATGGAAATATAGAAAATTCTATAGAAAATATCTGCAGCAATACTTATTTATGATTAATATTTGTGTATTAGAGAACAGCATGTTTGTGACACACAAGATCTTCATTCCATCTATTCAATCTTTTATTTTATATCATTAGGAATTCAGTGTTGTCAGATTTGTATTGGTGGCATGCTTTATTTCCTGAACTCAATTCACCACTCTTTTGTGTAAAATTTGGGCTATACTGCTCCTTTTCAAAGCATGCTTATTAGAAAAAAAACTCAAAAAAATTGAAGAGCAAAAGCAAAGCAAGACAGTGTTCAGTCACTGGGGATGGACTCTGAAATGGGAAGTATTACAGTAACTTTTTTGACCTGGCCAAACTGAAACATCAGAAACTGTGGATGAAAATTAAACTCTTTTATCTACATTGTGCTACATACATACAGTTGCACATCCAACTGATTTTCAGGTGGAGGAATTTGTTCCTAAGACAGTCTGGTTATGAACTGATGGAAAGAACTTCTAACTTCAGACACTGCCATGGCTGAACACCTTAATTTCAGTTTAAATATTTGAAAAGGTAACCATTTCATGGGGATTTAGTTACAGAAACATAGTACACAGTGGCATTGTATCCATCTCTGTCATTCTGGGTTTATTCAGACTTTACCACAGCATTAAGAAGTCCTAAAGGTTTCAATTTACCTCTGGATATAGAAATCTCAAGGTGCCACCTAACTTCTTTGTAACTTTGGGCAAATAACTTAAAACATGTAATTCCTTACTGCTAAAATATTTTTAGTATTTCTATTTATTTTATAAATGAATGTGTTCCTTTTTAACTAAAAGTACATTAATATGACAGTATCCATCTAGAAGGGTTTTTTGTTTTTTAACTTTGCAGGTCTATTTACCTGTGCTGTGTGAGTAGTTTTTTACATCTGGTTGGATGCATTTGTAGGTTATCATTGGCATATCTAAAGTCAGGAAGTGAGAGTCCTGTAGTTTAAAGTGCTAATTAAGGTGCACATCATACTTAAAAGTAAAATGCTGTATTCCTGCTGTATTGGAAGCAGAGTCCCTCATCTCAGTTCTTAAAACAGATTTACAAGCCTAATCTTAAAATCTTTATAAAAACCCCAAACTACTGAATCTGGATTTCATAGAGCTGTCATATTATCAACAGTATTGTTCTTAAATATTTGTTGTTACTCTCATTTTCCAAGTGAGACTTCTACTGAGGTTTGTATGTTCTCCTTTGTTCTTTCCCTCCTTCATATGTTTTGAGCCCTTTTGTTTCTCTCAGTTAAATCTGAAAGGCAAAATTCTCAATGAATATCATGTTTTATGAAAATCTGGGAGTTTATGGAGGAAAAAAACCACAATTGCTGCCAATTTAGAGGAAGAGGCAGGCAGAACATAGCTGTTATACATTCTGTTTGGCAGTGGCTCTGTGGCCAAACAAAATGTGTGCAGTCCCAGACTCATCACAGTACAGTTTCTCCTGCCAGGTGATAGTGTAATAAGCAATGTGGAGAGATATGGCCATTTGCAGTGAGAAGAAAGAATGTGGAGTTACAGAGCAAAGAGCAGAAATCTGCAGGAAAACAGGTTTCATCCAATCTGGTGCTTACAGGACACCTTGGGTTTGCTATTGCAGAAGAACAAAGGATCAAATGCCAGAAGATCCTAAAAGGATGTAAATTGCTTGCTATAGGCAAACAAGAACATCTTGTTTTCTTTATTTTTTTTTATTTTTTTTTCTTTCCCTGTTTGTTGAGCATTTTATAGTGCATGGAAAAATCACATACTATTTCACAAACTGCACTGAACACATGAGATTCCTACTAATCTTTTGTATGAGATGGCCAACTGCAGTTAAATTCTGTGTAAACAATAAAATAGAGATGCCAAGGTATGAAATATGGTAACAAACCTTAAATTGGAGGGAACCTACTTTTTCCAAGAGTGAATTTAGACAGAATTTAGTTCTTTATTTGGCTTTGTTGCAGTCAGCATAGATATTTTTAGATAAAAACTTGATTATAGAGCAGTTCAGTATTTTCTATTTGTTTACATTTAAAATACCTACATATTCCATCTTACCTTGGGGAAATTACAAATTGGCTTTTGTAAACTTGGGAGTAGTGTTTTCTAGAGATGAGAATGCTAATACTGAAAATATTAATGCTTGCCTATTACTGTTACTTAAATAATATTTTTAAAGAGCAATTCATTTCTCAGCCAAACAAGGTTTATCAATGGAAATTAATCTCTACTGCCTTTTATGATGCTATTGATTACATAGATGTGGGTTTCTAAAATGCTGTAGCTTGTGTAAGTTAGTTTTCCTTGTCCTAATGTCATTCAAAATAAGGAAAAACACCAGCTCATTTTCATTTCTATGCTTTTTGTTTTACAAGCTGAATAAGCATCAGTGACAGACAGTGATCATCAGCAATCACTACTCATTTATTAGAGGAAAATAGAAACATTTCACATTTGACCAACTGTTGTCTTTTATGTACTGTTATGGAAAGGTACTGCTGCTAAGTATTCATTTTTCAAGAAATGGAGATGTTACCAGTAGCAACAGGAAAATCTTAATAATTTGGGTCGCTGCAAGCAGAAGTCCATTCAGCAACAGCTTTTGGATGGAATTTGTAGCTGAATTTAAAAGGTTGCTAGCAATTAGGATGTACTCTGTACTTTGAAGTGCTGGATAGTGGATTTAGCCACAGTGACCATTCTCCAATATCTGCCATGCACACAAGTCCAGAGCTTGGCACACCAGTCTTTTTCCCTCTTCAGGTCTCTTACAGTTTGAGGGGCTTCCTTGGAGCATCTTCCATTCTTACACCTGGGAAAGCAGAGCACAAAGTCTTCTGTGGCATATGAAGGTCTTTCTGTTGCTACTTTTTTGGGTATTTCTGAACATCTCTTTTGGTAGATAAACCCTGGCAGTTCTCTAAAGGACAAGAATCTGTGTACATGCAATAGCCAGTTATTGCTGGAGTTCTTTTCCCTTTCAGGGCTCTCCAGTTCAGTAACCAGAGGCCAGACCAGTAGTGTGCTTTTCCTTTTAGCAGCATGTTGTGATGTTAGAACTTCCTGCAAAATCATGTGTTTCATATGTTTTTATACTTCAATCACGTTTTTTAAAGTGCTTCCAGATGTAATCACATATTTGGTTACAGCTTACTGCACGTGGTTCTGCACCAATAAACTGGAAAAGCCTGCATCCAACAGCCTTGGAACCCCTGTGTGACTTTATGTGTGACTTCCAAAAGCTCTGGTTCAGGATGTTGGAAGTCAGGGGGATCAGGCTGCAGGTTTTCTCAGAGGTGTTCAACCACATTTAGTGCAGTACTTAGAGTAGCTTAGTAATGTGAAAAGTCCCATTGCAAGAGAAAATGCTTTTCTTTCTCCTTCTCCTCCCTCCTCCATGAATCAGACACCTAGTCATGCTTCAGCTGGCTCTTGCCAAATCCAGAGAGTCTGGTTATGTGCTTAGGACTCCCATATACCTGTGCAAGGTTCACTGGTGCACATAGAGTGAGACTAATGCATTCTGGGCTTATATGAAATCCTCATCCAAGTGCACTGTGTGTGCCCATAGAGCAGGTAAAATTACTTTATTAAATTTCCTTTTTCCCTCTTCCTGTCTGTTCATGGCATCCCTTATCCAGAGACCCTTGCTGTTTTCCCACCACACAGCTCTGCTAGGCACAAGGAATGCCCCTAAGGGGAGCAGGCCACAGGAAAAGGATGAGGTGACTTTCCCACATAATGCAGGAAGTGACAGAAAGTGCATGTAAGGGAGGTGAAGCTTGTGTTGACATTGTAGAAGGCTCAGTCCTACTTGTGCTTCACACATTTTTCCTTTCCAAGCAGGAATCATTAGCACAATAAAACTCCAGCAGATCCCTTTCTGCTAATTCCAGTTTTGTGGTAGCTCAAGAAGACCTGTATGGAAAGGTGAAAAACATAAAGCAGCTCTATGTAACACTCCTTGAGTGTGGGTGGTGAGAGAGAGATGAAACTGCTTATTTTACCATGTAGAACCCCTCTTGAACATCTCATGGGGTGTGGGAGAAGAAGCCTTTGAGTGTCCTGAAAAAAAGGAAAGCCATGAGATTGGTACCTAATTGGTTTTCTGGAAGTAGAGGCTTTGAGACAGATGAAAGTTCTCAGAACTTAATATGATGAAAAAGCCAAGGACTTGGAAGCTTTTCACAAAGATAAAATTGAAATATTTTGTAAAGACTCAATGAGTGAAGGCTGAGAAAAGGAATCTTAACTCTATATATGTCTATGTCTATGTCTATGTCTATGTCTATGTCTATGTCTATGTATATTCACAGTCAACAATAAATTTAGATAATCAGAAACAGATTGATGCCAAACTCTGCACAGGTCATGCCACGCAGGGGTATTTGTTGGTAGCTTGATGGAAATCTTAAAAACATCCCAAGCTTTGTGTGAGAGATGCACAGAAATGCCCATAATTTATCTGAATAATTTAAATGTTGTAGGTGAACTCAGCCTTGGCTTCATGCTACTTGAGTTTTTAAAAAAAGGAAGAATTTATTTGGTTCTCTTGGGACATCTCAAATGTTGATAAACTGGAAGAAACTGTGCCAGTACTTCTGTCATATGGTGACAGAGAAAAACATGCACAACAGAAATGTACTGTGCAATGAATCAAGTAACACAGTTTCTATTCAGATCACAGCCCTGCGGGTGGATTATATAGAGAATAATTTTAGCCCTTTTAGAAGTGTGTTGCTAGAATTTCTCTATAAAGAGCAGAAATAACAGAAGCCTGGTAATTAAACTTGCTGAATTAAAAAAAAAATGGAGTGAAAATATTTATTGCAATAAGAATGAAGCAATTAAAATCTTTTCAGCTAGAGTCTTCCATTAGCCTTTGTGCACCAGTGGCATTTAAATTAAAACCAGTGCGTTTCCCTAAATAGAAAAGTTGGTTTTGATGAAGGCAGAATTTGTGATTAAAACAGCCTCCATTTGAAATCCCTGATTGCATCTATAAAACAACTCCTTTGAACAGTATCCTGCTGTCATACTGCTGATGACAATGAAGCTAAATATAAGTACAGAGAATATCTGCAAATGTGTGCTTCCAATTTTATATTTATACATATAACTGAAGCACTTGGGAAACTTGACATTTTTAGTGCAAATGAAGATGTGATTTTAGGATCCCTTTCCCCCAAACCTGTTCTTATAATAAGGAAGGAACCATTGTTTATTTGAAACTACATCCTTTTTAAAGGTGAATCGTGGTAATATAACAAAGACAAACATAAACTGGAAGTCTGAATCCATCCCTGATGTTGTCTGCTTGTCTACACAATTCACTAAGCATTCAGAGAAACCTAAGAAGTCCCTCTGTATGTACTTTCATTCAGTTGTACTTGATGACAAGATCTATAAGAGACTATGGTTTTGGATTTTTTTTCATCATTCCCCTTTTTTCTATGTTGTACCTACAGCCATATCTTACTGTGTATCCATACAGAGTATGAATTTTAGCCCAGTGTAGATGTCTTTGATAGAAATACATAGACTATATATATACATAGATATATAAAAATAAAAGCAAGAGATAATCTCAAAAGGATCCTCTCAAAATGTCATCTAGTTTATTTGGTCCTTGCTAGCTGAAGGTAGTTGAACGCATGCTAAATGAAGGAGAAATGAGAGAGCAGAAAATGGCACTTTTCAATGTAATCAATACCTAGGCCCTGTGTAAATATCTGTTGATGTTTGCAGTGTCTGGGATAATGGGGAAAAGTTTAGTCCTGCTTCTGCTTTGCAAGATTTTAGCAATGCTTGTAGCCATAAACCTGCCCTAAAACACCAATTAAAGAGGGTTTATAAGTGCTTTGTGTGACTGGAATGATGCAACAGATCAACACATGTCAATGAAAGCAGCCTGTTGTTTTGCCATTTTTGAAATAACAAACCTGAAAAACATTAAGTAATCTGTGTGCTGTGTCTAAAAGCAACATATTGGATGGTCCACTCTCTCCCTGTAAATTAAAAGTTATTCAAGTTAACTAATTGATTATGGACTGTTTGGTCCAGAGCATGCATTTGGATAATCTGGCAGCCGGAGCATGTAGATGCTGGAGACTCAGGATGAGAAGTGGAGAACAGCTGGGAAAGGCCTTGGGTGGCAAGGAAAGGAGGCAGCAGCTGGAGAATATAAACAGTGACCTGACAGGGAAGTTTTAGATGAGGAGAAAATCTGCAGCTGGGTTTGTGAAGCTTTCCCTTGATGGTAGCTGCACCTACACACAGTTTTTCCTCAAGAACTTTTATTTGGTCACTTAAATCTTCTCATCCACCCCTTTCCACCTCTTTATATATGAGTCTCAACTGTGCAGTTAATGTCATGTTTGGTATGCTGTAATGTATGCTATTCTTTACCATAACATTAATTTAAAACATAAGAAGGAAAAAGTAATATTTAAGATTCGACTCACCAGTATGAAAACCACATCATATTAAGGAGCCAGTATTCCCATGAACAATACTTTTCAACTGTGACTTCTCATTAGGCTTTTAAGACTGTTTTAAAAAGCCTATTGAATTGCATAAGCCTATGATATCATATATAAATATCATTATGTGTAGTGGATGCTTGTAGATTAAAAAGAAAAAGCAGAACCAGAAAAGACCATTCAGGTTAACACTGTGCATGTAATCTAAGTGAATTCCTGTTAGAAGTATGATTTTCAGAATGCAAAATCCATTCTTGATTTAAAAGGTTAAAGGACAGAGAACATGTCATGATCCTTGGGAAGGTATTCCAGTGGTGAAGTACTGCTGTGGTACAACAGGTATGCTGTATACCTACATTATATATATGTATATAAATATATATATATATGAGATCATATATCTATATCTCTATAATCTGGACTTGACCCTGGGACTTGTTTGTAGTCTTGTCTTTTACCTGTAAAAACCTCCTGTCAAAACTGATATATGCAGTGATCCATTCAGGCATAATTTTTGAGGATAAATGGAACTCTGTTAAAGAGTTTCTTCTGATCCTTTACTTATGAGGCTCTTTAGTGAGTTTCTTGAATTGTGCACATCAGACATTGATACAGCCTTCCAATACCAGATGCTTGAGTTCCAAGTCTAGAGGTAGTCCAAGTTCTTCAGTCCTCTTCAGGCTTCTTCCAAAGAGGCCTCTGGGGATGCATTTTTCCCCTCAGCCCTGACAGTGCATCAGGAGCTCATGTTTGGCAGAGTCGTGTCCACTCTTAGTGCCAAGCCTCTTTAAAAAATGTTGCCCGCAGCATAAACTCTCTCACTCTGCCAAGAGAACCCTAGTCTCTTGTTTAATTTGTAAATATGTAAGTTGGTTATAAGAGTGAAGGGACATACCCAGAGGCTCACAGAGTCTGGGAGGAGCAATCAGTCTCCTAAATATCATATTGTGTCCTTGCCAATGGTAATTTACTTGTTTCTTCCCCTGTACTTTGTGTGACTGAATATTTGCGTTTTTCTGTTTCATGTGCCAAGGCTGTACATGCTCTTTCTTTTAGATTTTATCTAGTTTCATCTGGTGAACAGAGTGTACTTGAGGGATTGCATTGTGATAATGCTGTTTCTCTAATCATGTTTATTATTATTACTATAAAATGTTATCTATGGGGTTAATTATTTTCTGTAGTTGTGTGATTAATAAAATATTCATCTCAAGTACATATAGGAAATGCCTTCCATCTTGTTTAACTTAAGATTAAATTTCCTTCATTGCTGCTGAGCCCTGTTCAGGGTGGTTCTCCTTCTCTACTGTCTCTGGAAAGCTGATATCATACTGGTTTGGAATATTCATTAGCAGCCCAATCCTTTTTCCAGGGGTGACTCTGATTATGCCCATTTCAAATGCTTCTACTTTTAAAAAAGTGCATCAAGAAATGAATCTTCTCAAGAAAAAGGGGCTTTAACTTGAAATCTACTTCCTGGTCTGGCTACAGAGGAAAAAGAGAGAGCCCCTGTCTTCTTGGAATGGTTTAAGGGTACCAGCATGACACTCTTGCACTAGGGGCAGAAGCTATTTTTTCCCTTTCCAGATGTAAGAAAACTATTCTCTGGTGCTAAGTAGAAAAGACTTTTTTATTTTTAAGATTATTCTGTGTTTTAAAGCTTCTATTTGAAAGGAGCAAGTATTTTATTGGAGAAAAAAAAAAAGAAAAACAAAACAAAATAACCTAATTTCTCAAGATATCAATTTGTATGTTAGAGAAGAAACAAATCCAAAGAAGAGCTGAACCAACTTGATGTTAGTAGGTATTCTGAGGAATTTTTTGAACTGTTGTTCGCTTTTCTTGAAATGAAGGTGGCCTCCTCTATTATTTTTTGTTATAATCTTCTCTTGAAATCCTTCACTAAATCAGTTGTCTGGTGTGAGTTATAGGGGTTATAGCACAGCTGGGTCCTACCAAGTGGCCAAGCAGTGAGTGTGGCCAGCAGGGAGTTGTGCCAGCATGACAGGCAGCAGTGCTGGATGCCACCTGGCATCCATGACAAACTTTGGGTCTCTGGCTGCTGGAGGGGCAGAATTGTTGCTGTGGTTATGCACTTTCCAGCAGCAGCAGGGTTGAAACTTTACCAGGGCCACTGGCTTGTGTCCTGAAGGAGGTGTGGGAGTGGAGAGGGAGAGGGAGCTGCCCTGTTGAGGGAAAGCCAGAAAGTCTGTGAGGCTAATGGACCACTTTAGAATCATAAAATATGCAGAGTTGAAAGGGATCCATCAGGACCATTAGCTCCAACTCCTGGCCCTGCACTGGACACCCCAAGAATCACACCATGTGCTTGAGAGTGTTGTCTAAACTCTTCTTGAGCTCTGTCAGGTTTGGTGCTGTGACCACTGCTCTGGGGAGCTGTTCCAGTGCCCCACCACCCTCTGGGGCAAGAACATTTTCCTGATACCCAACCTAAACCTCCCTTGACAAACTTCCATATGCCCTGCTCTGACCTGGACCATTCTCAGGAGGGGAACACAATTATCAGCAGAAGGTATTTTAGAAAGAACAAAATCACCAGCCTCTTGTAAAATATCTCAGTTGCTGGGCTGGCAGGTGTGAAGTGATTTCTTGTAGCAATTCTTGAGCTGAAAAGCAGATGGTATCTATGTGCTATGGTGTGAGTGCAGCAGAAGCACTTGGAGGATTAAAATGATGACTCATTGGAGCAAAGCAGGTCAGGGAGATGAACAATTGAAAGAGATTGCATTAGTTAATACAAAGTTGTAGGCTTTTTGGGGCATCCACAAATGTATTTTACACTATTGAGAAACAGTCAGTTTTCAAGGTTGTAAATCTGCTCTCCAGACTATATGTTAAATCAAATAAAATAGACCCTCAGTTTTAATTTTTATATATATATATACACTTTATGTTTTGTTTTTCATCTACCAGGTAATGAATCCTTATGAAATTAGAAAAGCAATCCTTGTGTGGCTTGGGTAAATAGAAAGATTGGCCTGTCCTTAGATGATTGATTAAATCAATCAGTTTTAAATTACTTTTAAATTACTGTGAAAGCTCTTTTTAAATAGGTCAATGTAAGTGGCAAAGTAAGCAAAGCTACTCCATTTCCCCTCTTTTTTTGAGGTATCTTTAAAAGTTTCAGCATACATTCATGCTGTGGAACTTAAGATAACCCACTTCCTAAATGATACATTGTAGTTAGGAATGCAATAGGGTTAATACATGTAGGGAGTTTGATGAATCTTCCAGTTTTTCCTTAAGATACAATATTTGAGACATTGTAACTTCTGCGGAGCTGGGAAGCTGAAGTGTTTTCGGCTTTAGAAAGGGAGGTTTTGTAGCCATTGGGTTATTTGATTTAGATTTTTTGTTTGTTTTGGTTTGGCTTTAAGGAAGAAATTGGATGATAATTATAGCATCTCTGATTCGGAGACAAGGGAGAAAAATGCAATATTTTAGCTGCTACTTTGTGCTTTGGGTTTTTTTAACTGTTTTTTGAAAATTTATGCAGCTAAAACAAGAAAGACATGAACCAATTTTGTCAGAGAATTCTGCAACTGTTCATGATGAGACTGAGTTTTGTTTCACTGCATTGTAAACTACTAATCATGGACAGTACAGTTTAATGATAAACATTCAAGCTGCTCAGCTAAAAAGTCTGCTAAGTATACTTAAGAGCTGAGTTAGCTGCATGTTAGAAAGGCAGAACTTGGTATAATCCTAGGAATTAGAAAGGAAACTGGAAGGAGGCATCAGCAGAAAATGTAAAGCATACCAGGGGATCAGGTAAAGGTTTTGCTCCTCTTTACAGTTTATTGTAAAATATTAAGTAGTCCTATTACAAGGTCTTAGCTCTGCAGAATAGTCTAACTAGTGACTTAATTTAACATTTAACCAATGTTTAATAGAAGAATTGAGCATATCTGTTCATACAATCTGAAGTTTCTGCCTCATTTGACTATGGACTGTTCACATTTTGTATCTGGGCTGTGCTGCCGTGGGATAATTTACACCACTTGGCAGTAACTTGTGCAGTAATCTGTCCTCACATCTAAGGATAACACAAAGGTACTGTTTTAAAACTGAGGAAAAATACTTTATAGAAGAGATCTCTCTGGGCCTGTGTGTGTTTGCCTTGTCATAACACCAGCCAAGTAGAGGAGATAGGCACACCCATAGACATGCTATGAAAACAAATTTTACTTTGCTGCTGTACCATAAAAGTTTGAGAACTTTGGAGAATTGCATGAAAAGTCTAACGCAATAGAAAATATACATGAACTGCCAATAATCAGGAATGTGAGGGGAGCTAAATCTGAAATACAGATAAAAATCAGTGCAGTTGACTGACCTCACTGTAGAATCAGAAACCTTGTTCCTTTGATATGGATTTCTTTTCTTCTAAATCAATCCTAGTGTAATTTCTTCCCTGGTCTCCTGACAGGTCTCTCTCTTGTTCCTGAACGTGCTGTTTTGTGGGCAGCACAGGTACATTTCTTCATTTCTTTAGTCACTGGTGGCTCTTCTCCAGAGCAACACCTGCTGATCCCTGAGTCACCTGGTGTCTTTCCAGAAGAGAGGGACACAGGGAACTTGTGCAGCTTGTTCCTTCCAATGTGTGGAAATGCTTAACAAAGGGTATGGGTTGGTTCCCAACCCAAAAGTCAGAGAGGATTTTAAGAGGACACAAAGAAATAAAGTGGCTGCAGCTCGTGTGGGCCTCCCAGAGACAGCTGAGGGCTGACATCTTTGGCCTTGCATCTTGCCAAAGAGCTGTTGGCTGCAGCATGAGGATTGAGGAGAATGGATAAATATTTGGGGAGTGCAGGAGTGGAATGAGTCTCCTTTTCTGTGTAAGTAGTTTAAAGGACACAGTTTGGCAGCCAGAACTCAGTGTGGGTCAGCTGGCTGCCCTGTGGGGAGTCCAGAGCACCTTCATGCAGTGAGTTGTTCCTGCCTGGCTGAAATCCTGTTCATTCCAGATGTTTGGCATGCAGATATCTTTACTAATGATATCTTTATTAATAGTTAAGGCTGTAATACTGGCTATCAGAAAAGAAACATTTTCAAAAATGTGTTTGTAAAAAGCTAGGAAACCATTGAATATTAATTTCAAAAACTCACTTTAGTTTGACTTATACAGCTGATGGCCCCAGGATTTTTGTTCATATTTTTCAGCTGAGGTTTCAGTGGACTGTGCCAGAAACATGATGGTTGCCCACACCAAGAAGTACGACTGGATCCTAGTGATGGTTCAGTCCAAATCACCCTGAAGTAAACTTTAAGAAATGTCCTTTTGTTTAAACTTCTTACGTTAGCTTCATACATCTGAAACCAAACTAAAGATTTGGGAGTACACTTGCACTACATCTTTGTGGGAGCAGCTGCACTGTGCTGAAAGCTTATCAAGATCCTAAAGTTTTAAATGTAGCTTTTCAGAATAAATCATAGTTAAATTGTATGTGCCAGTTTGCTTGTTTACATTAGCAAATATTAGAGTGCAAGAGAAGCAAATCTGAAAAGCAAAATGTGCTGAGGACCTGATGTCCACATGTGGGGACACTTCTGAGGTTTTTACTTTAGATTAGGTTCAATCTAGTTCTATGTACTGAATGTTAATTCATGATCAGAGAGCATATTTTTCATAAACAACCAGCCCCACCCTTTTTTATTTTGCTCTTTTAATTTTTTTTTTTTTTAATAAGGGAGTTTTTTCTCTCTCAGCAGGTGTATATGATGTTCTGACACAGGGTTACATGCCTGACATATACTAGGCTGGCACGATGAAATGCAAATTTAAGTTATGTTGATTCAAGAGGGTTTCAAAATGAGATACTACTTTACAAATATCACACATTTTGGTGAGGTTTCACTACATATTTTACTGAAATTAATGTTTTGTGGCCATAAAGATTGCAATCTGAAACAGGTTGCAGGCCATCTGCTCAATATGTTTTCTGTGATGGCAGCCAGTTCCAGGTGCTTAGGAGCTTAGAACTCCCTATATTAGATGGCTGTGGAATAAAATAGCCCCAGGGCAATGTCTTTGAGATCCATAACAGGTTCTCTGTTTGTCCTATTACCTTAACCAAAATATTTTGAAAACACCTTACTTTGAAAACAAATATGATTTACTTCGTGCAAATCAAGACATTGGCAATTTGAGGGACCTTTTTGTGTCCAAGCTTTAGGTACAGATGACTTTCAAATGCCACCACAATTATCTTTAAATGGTTTAGAATACAAGTTATAAATTTCCTGAAGTCAATAGTTTTGGGGTTTTTTATTTGTGAAAGAAGTTTCTATTCTTCAAATTTTTTTTAATTTTCATTTTGCTAGTAGACACGTCCCTTAATAAGTTATTCAAGCTATTGGGTCCAAACCAGCTCTGGAACTGCAGAATCCATACTTTACCTCCAAAAAGAGTTTCTCATTTGTAAGTATTAATAAAATAAAGATTTATGCTCTATTCCTGAATAGAATTTTTGTAGTTTCTTGCAGTCTTTTCTGCAGTCCAGTAGATATATTTAATCTTTTGGATTATGCTTTCCAAAGTTGCAACTAGGGCATTTGAAAATAATATTTGAATAATTGGGGAGGAAAAAACCCAACTTAGATATGTGCAGTGAAATGGTTTTTCAAGCAATTGCCGTGTTAAATGTTTTCTGTCTTTTTTTTTTTCCTTAAATATAGATGCTATTTCACAGTACACTGAGACTCTGTATTATTTAAATATTATTTGTATATCTTCTTTTGCCACTGGCAACATTTCTTTCTCCTGTTCACTTCAGCATGCATTTATGAACAAACTCATTTCATTAGACTTCTCTTTGACATTTGTGTTTTGTTTTTTGTTGTTGTTTTTTGTTTTGTTTTTGGGTTTGTTTTTTTTTACTGGAAATACAGTAACTTCTCACGAAAACCCCTGCAGAAGACCTGATTTTGCTCCATCTGTTCCACCCAGACTGACAGGGAAGAGCAGGATGGCTGGCAGGGATCACTTATAAAACCCGAGTTGGCACTCACAAAACACAGTGCCCAAGATAGCAGTGAAACTTTCCAATTGGAGCACAGGGGTGACATTTTTCTTTTCTTCTCCTTGCTCTGCTTCATGCAAGTATTGGATAGCATTGACTGGACAGCTGGCTTAGCTGTCAGTGGGGAAGAGATGTGGAAAATGAAAGCAGCTGGTTGTTAGGAGCCCTCTTTTTCTTTTTTTTTTTTTTTTTTTGTTAAAATGGAGCTGAACTCAGTTTATATTTTAGTGTGAGTATGTTTTATAAATCATTAGTGTGAAACTGGAAGTTGTGTAGTATATGGCAAACTGCCTACATCTCTGCCCATCTTCCTATTCCCATTCTCTACCCTCAACATGAGAACGACCTGACAAAATCCAGTTCTACCCAGACATTACAATTTTTTTTATTCTGTTCAAGCCTAGTTGACACTTGGACCTTCAGTAAAGCACTCTGCAGCTCTTCTAGCTGGGCCTTTTGTTTCCTTTATCTGTACTTGTCACTCTTCTCCCAGTAAGTGCCCTCATACTCTTTTGCTTGCTCAGAAAAATTACTCCAGAGTTCTTATTTCAATAATATTAACAAAGTTGTCTTTGAAGAAAGGCAAAGCCTGTAAAAAAGAGTGAACAATGCCAGGAGTTGTGCTAGTTCCAATACTGAAACTAACAAGAAAATGAAATTGATTTTCACTTGGGAGGGGATGGTAGAATAAGTCTTTACAGTGTGATTACTTAAGTAAAATACGCAGGAGGAATAATAAATTAATTCACTTGAATAAATAAACCAGAAAGCTCCACCTTCTTATCAAATGACTCTTTGGGGGACTGACACTTGGAAATTCAAAACAATGGATTTTTTTTCATATATTTCTTACTAAGCATGTGTATTTTGAATTCTCTAAAGCAATAATATAGAGGTGAGAAATTAATAGCTTGCTTTGGAACCTTTCCTGTGGGCGTCTTGCAGTGGATCTTGATTTCTTTTTATATATCCAGGAATGGTAGGGAGGCAGAATTTGGCAGAGAGAGACTCAAGCAATGACAAGAGGACCACTCCTGTCCCTTCCACAGAGTTTCAGCCTGTTTCTCCTTGTGAGCAGACAGCAGATTCCTGCCCAGGGTTTGCACTGCCTGCTGCTCAGCTGATGACCCTGGCTGCCTCTACACACTCCCTCTTGAGGACACCACACTCCTTAAGGGCAGCGTTGAATTGGAAACAACTTTATGGACTTGCTTTTGTTGGGTGAATTAACTACTGAATTACTTACCTTTCTGCTGTGTTTATGGACTTGCCTGTTTCCTACACAAACCAGTCTAATTAGCTGTGTCTGTTCCAGTGCTTGCAGAAAGATTTACATGGTTGATCTTTGCTGATATTTCCTCTCCGTTATAAGTAGTGTTAGCACTCCACGAGGATGTGGGTTGGGATCATGCTGTGATAATTTATTATGGATTCTGGCATTGGAGGATGTGTGTGTTGGTATGTCCTTGTAGCTAATCATTATCTATAAGTATTATAGCTACATAAGAAGAATTAAAACTATAATAGAAATTATAGTTACTTTTTATTAATTCTCCTTCAGTTTGACTTGTTACTGATTGTACATACCTTGCTATTTAGGGGGGATAACATCTTCTGAATATCACAAGTAAAATGCTGCTTTAAGAAAGAGAATATTTTGAACTATTAACTGTTACAGTTATTGCTTTAATTATACAGTATTAAGAGTCTCAATTATTGCTTAAAATCTCTTATAGATTACTTGAAATATACCCCCAGTTTAAAATAAAAACAAATAGAAAAACTGGGTTTGTACAACAATTTCCATCCAAACTATAAATATTTTTCTTACTATTGATTTTTCTCCCTCTTTAGCATTTTGGGTGCCCCAAGTTCCAGCCTTCCTGCTAAGCATGTCCCAAAACACAGTTTAGGTTTTGAAGGTGTATAAGGGAAAACAATTATATTGTAGCTTCTTTCAGAGTCTGATCCCTCTGTATTCTGCAAGATTCATTAGCTTAGACTATTTTGGGGATGGAATAAATGTTCTGATATGTTATAAAAAGATTGTAGGCCAATGTGTTTATCTTGCAACTGAAAAGATTTTATAATCAGAATCTGCAATAGGAAAAACCTTAATCATTATTTCAAATGATAATGGAAGTATTGTTCTGCTCTGTGGGAAGTGGTAAATTAGAGAATTTTTCAACATTAAACTAGATGACACCTTAAATAACATGGACTTTCAAAACAACTTTTTTTTTGCACTGGGGAGAAAGGTCAGGAAAAAAGCAGCGGTCAAATCTACTCTTAACTTTTGTGTAGCACACCTCACCTAATTTAATATGTAAGTTTACAAAAATAAATGTAAGGAGTGTGTTAATTAAGTAGATATGTGATAGTTTAGCATTCAAATTAATTGTTCACTAGTAGCCTTAGAACTATCTGTGCTAGAAGAAGTGAATAAGTGCAAAGGAGCATTATCAGTACCTTCTCAAAAAGGGAGACATTGGAGCAACTTGGGAATGCCTCATTCCTAAGCATTGTCAGGGTGATTTTAGCCCAAGCACTTGAAGGTAAGTGTGAGCACAACATTTGGCATGTGCCTCGATGTTTTAATGCTGCCAGGTTACCCTTTATGAGTGCAGTAGTGTTGAAAATTCAGAAGGTGTCAATTCCAGCCTCGTTTAAATTGCCTCCCACTGATGTGTTCAGCCAGATCTCGAACCAGAAATCACACAAAATTAACAGATCTGCAGTCAAACTTAACTAAACAACACATGCTTTTCTGTTTTTATTGCCTTCCTTTTCTAGGTCTTTAGGGATTTTATACTGCATATCTGGAAAAACAAATCCCCATTTAAACATTAAGTCTACAGCTTGAATGGTAAGGGGTAGCTGCATTAATTAGTGTGTGATTATTACTCAGTTAGTGTGGAGCTGATGACTTGGATGGAGGGAATGCAATTCTAGTTTATTTGTATGGAACTCTTGTGCTTTAAGACAATATATACCCCAAAGAGCAATTTTTGAAAAAATCATATAAAGTAAAGCACAGTTTTAACACTTCCATGCTTGCAAGTAACTATGAGCTTGCTGCCAAAGGTGATGTAGAGACTTATCAGCTCTCATTGAACTCAGCACTATTCTTGCACCTTGTATATGGACTTTCTGTTGTATGCATTTCTACTTTTTTTATATTTAATGTTTTAAAATATTCTGTATATTCTTTCCTTAGGACTTTTGTTTTGTCCTCTCCAGCTTTGCAATGACTTTGCCTTCGGGCTGGCAGTGTTGTCTCTGAATGGCATCTACTCTTTTCCTTTTTAAAATCTTACTTTCAATCTATTTCTGGAAAAGTGGGAATTTTTAAAGTTAAAATTATCTATGTTTGCTCCTTTGTTTTTCCCTTTCGACCAGAAGATTTCAGGAATTTAGAGGAAACCCATCTTTCTGCTAATATTCTGGCAGACTGTTCCAGAAAGTATATTCTGCCTTTCTTTTAATGCAACAGGGCAGAAGGGAAGGTGCCTTTAATAGTCCTACAAAAACTTCTCAGATCTGCCCAGGTATCAGGCTTTCAGAATAACTGAGCATATAAAAACTGAAGCAGAGAGCTCTAGGCCTCTGCAGCTGAAGAGTTTGTATTCTTTCCATATTATAAAAACAACTGAGGACTGAGCAGAGTATTTGCTGCTTCAATCCAGACCTGCTTTGGGCAAATTTGACTTTTGGCATGGAAGTCCCAAACCAAAAGCAGGTTGACTGTACCTTTCCTGGGCTCTCAGTGACTCTGCTTCTGGGTTTGGCTCGGGTGCAAACTAGACACAGAAGGAGGTTAATTGGGTTGGTATGATTTGAGAGATAATTATACACAGAAAGCAGCCCCAGAACTGCAGTTCTGTTTAAGGAGATGACAAGTACAAGGGTACATAAAATTAAGGCTGCCCTTAGAAAGAGAGATTTGTATTTATTAAAGTTACTCTGAACTAAAAATCAGATTTATTTTCTTCAGAACTAATTGCAATTATTTATAGCACACAGTTAATTGTAGTTACTTATAGCGCTCACTGAGAGTATGTTTTCAGTTCAGTGTGGTGATAATTGCAACACTGGTATAAAATAACAGACCTTCAATACACTGAAACTTGAACAACTGGCAGTCATTCCTCATTGTTTCAGATTAATTTCAAATTTGCTGAAGGAAAAGTAGTCCATGGATTTCCAAGGGGGTCTGCTATGGTACTTCATAAAAAAGTGCTCTGGACTTTTAATTTTATATTTCAGTAGGTCTTGGAGCACCTCTGTTGGGCTCCTTTAGGTTTCAGTGGGTTTCTGAATACTTCAGAGACCCTGCCATTTTTTATATTCCCCTTTATGGCCTGAGAATACCATGGTGAACTCTGACTTTGGCTCTCTGATCTCTCCAGTGTAACCAGCCCACCAGTCAGGGCAAAACTGAGCAAACAAGGATCAAAACCTTCAGCTATTTCTTTAACTCATGTCTCAGTGAAAGGATAAGCAAAAGATAGAAGAGAAAGGATAACAGAGATAAGGAATGGCAATATCAGTTGCCTAAGTGATTACAACTGGTTTATTCACATCCCTTACTGCATAAATTAGCAGTACAAGTAAGGGCCCATTTAGAAGCTTAGGGTGAAAAGGATTAAAAGAGAAAATTTTGTGCAAGTGTCCTAAAAATACTATTAAACATCCACAGAGGGTAGATGCCTTCAGTCAGTTTTGAAGAATAAAATATCTGTCCTTTTCCTTTGGGTACTTGTATATGAATCTTCTGGCTACCCAATTTATCTTGAATCTTGTTTCTGGACAAGCTGGCCCTTTCAAAGAGACTTCTTAGATATTAAAGATAGTCTGAAATGTGCAATTTCCTAAAGAAGTACCCTGGGAATACAAGCCTGGTATTCCCAGGCTTGTAAGCAAACAAAAAAGGCTGGAAATTAATCTTTTGGAAAAAAAGCTCAATAGGAAAGAATGAAGATGCCCATCTTAACTCCCTAAAAGACGTGCAGGATGATGCCTGCAAGGGATTGCTAGGCAGAGGAAAGCACATGGATGACATTTGGAATTTATTTCTCTCAAACAAAAACTGTAACCTAAAACTCATGCCCTGAAGAAAATTAACTCCTAGAGCTCGTAGGAACTCTCTAAGCACTAGCCAGTGAATTAAACCACTGATTTAGAGGTTTCTCGGGTAGCTAAAAAAGATATGAAGTCTTCAGGGCAGCAAAATATTTTCTAATAAATTTGTATATCATCAAGCACAGTGCTTGATTTCTGCTGTTTCCACTTATGCCAGTAAGAGTATACTATGAAAACTCCTTTGGATATCTGTAGCTTAATTCTTTTTAAGGTAATTTCTACCAAAAATGTTTTATTATACACCTTATTTGTTTTTTAATTGTTTTATATGAGTTTGGCCCTTCAATTTTTATTTTTTTTTTTGAGAAAACCAAAGTAACATTTCATATAGCATCTAGAAACCAATGCAAAGGGCTGCTACACTTCTGTCTGCCTGGCATCTAAAGCATGAAGGATCAGTAAACCAAATGTTAGAAGGATATTGCTACAACCAGCTTCATGTTCTGCCTCTCCCCTGCCAACACGTTTGATAAATATTTTCAGGATTCTTCTCTGGCATTAATAACTTTTTGTTTGTTCGGTTTGGTTTGGTTTGCTTTGTTTGGTTGGTGTGAGTTCTCTTAATAATACTGATGTATCTTGTAACACATCCAAGAACCTTCACCAGGAGTTAGAGAACACTTGGTTATGGGAGGGGAAAAAACCCACTGTGTTGACAGAGTAACAGTGAAAGGTATAAATGGCATGTGACTTCTGAAGTGAAAATCATGCTGTCATATTTGTGTAGACTGTTATGTACTTAATAAGGCAAATGTAAAGTAAGTGTCAGTTATAGAAATCTTCCAAAACAATCTTTGATAACCAAGGTAACTTCTTGCTGATAGTTTTGCAGAGTAAGCAATTTGAAAGACAAGAAGTTTGTTGTCTTTTGTGACATTTATTCTTTTAAATTTCATCAAGAGCAAAGTAGCTACAAGCTCCTGTACTCCATGTACTTATTCTTGGATAGTTGCCTAAGAAATGTATACTTAGTCTTTCTGCAGTCACTGTAAATAAGAGAGTGGAAGGGACCTCCAGAAACATATCTAATTAGATCTGGTTGCTCGGAGCTGTGTGCAGTTGTGTCTTGAATTCCTCCACTGAGTTCCTTCATGAGGAGACTCCACACCCTTTATCAGTGTTTGACCACTCTCATGGTAAAACAACAAACCAGAAAAATAAAAGTTGTTATATATACTCATAATTTCCCATGTTATGACTTGTGATTGTTGTAGTTCCACTGTGAAGCTGCAAGAAGGGTCTGGCCCTGTCTTGTCTGTATCCTCTGGTCAGGGAGCTGTAGACAGACTCCCCTGAGCTTCTGTCCTGTGGGCTGAAGAGGCCCAGCTCCCTTACACTCTTTTTTTTTTTTTTTTTTTTTTTTAATGGATGATACACACCTGTCTTCACTTTATAGCTTTCTCTTGTGGACATATATACACTTTTCTAACTTCAAATTGGTTTTGATTTATTTTCTTTTCCCTCCAGCCTGGATAATTTAATAGAAACAGTTCTGGTAGCAATGCTTATCCTAGTACAGCCCAGGATGTCAGCATGTGGCAAGGGCACATTGCTGGCTCATGATCAGTTTGGTGTCCATCAGGTCACAAGGTTCTTTCCTGCAGAGCTCCGTTCAAACTGGTCAGGCCTCAGTGTGTGGTGCTGCCTGGGGTTATTCCTCCCCAGGTTCAGGATTTTGTGTTTTCCATTGTTGAACTTCATGGCTCCTGTTGTCCCATTTCTCTGCTTCCCTCTGAAGGGCACAGTTCTTCAGCATATCAGCCTCTTCTGCCAGTTTTGTATCATCAGGAAACTCCCTGAGTGTGTGTTGTGTCTCATCACCCATGTCATTGGAGAAGAGAATTTAGAATTATTATCATTGATATTAACTCCAGGGGTAGGCCACTGGGGACTGTGCTCCAGATGGACTTTGAGCTGATCACAATGCTTGGAGCTTGTCAGTTCAGCCAGCTTTCAGTCCCCTTCACTAAATATGGACTTACCTAGTCCATATTTCATTCCTTTGTCAGTGGGGGTGTTATGAGAGGCCATGGAAAATCAAGATGAACATTCACAGCTCATTTCATCATAGACGGCTCTTGGGTTGGTCCAGCATGATTTTCTGCTTTCTTATGCTTATTATGTCTATCATTTCCTTGTCTGCAATGCATCTAGAATGTTTTTCTGGTGGATTTGTCCCAGGGCCTAAGGTGAGGTTGAGCAGGAGGTCCATGGATCCTTCTTCTGACCCCACTGAAAGATGGGGCTGCTATTTGTTTTTTTCCAGTCCTGTGGAACCTGTCAAGGCACAACCACCTTTCAGAGATTACTGAGTGGCCTTGCAGGGACATCAGCCTTTTCCCTTAGCACTCATGTGTAGATCCCATCAGCTCTCAGGGATTTGTTTGCATCTACTTTAGTTCCATTAAATGTTCCCTAACCTGATCCCCCTCTACTATGTCTAAGACTTTCCTGCTCCATATTCAAAATATAAACTTGGACTGTTGAAAATATATTATGTGAAAGGTTATTTATGTTAAAACTAAGCACTCCAAGCCCCTCCATAACATAAATATGTGACACAACAAATATGATGGTAATGACTTCGATGTAGAAACAATTTTTTCCCCCAGGAAAACAGATATTTTTCATGTTCTGTGTGGAAAATGCTTGAACTGCCAGTGGGTGATAGGCAGCATGTTGTTTGTTAGGTATTTGCCTTGGTTTCCTTCATTTGCCTACTGAGTTAATAAAGACAAGGTTAACTTGTAGCTCCTTAAGTAAAGTTTCCAGGTTTCTCTGATTATTAACAATTAACATTTTTAGTCATGTATTATTTAAACAATGGTCAGATATTAAGTAGGTACTAAGTGCACTTCAGTATATCTTAAATATGTTTGAACCACTTACAAATAGTCCTGACACATTTTGTTTGATAAATAAAAATGTCTTTCTTTTGGCCCCAGACTTTGTAGGCAGAAAAATAACCCAGATTGCCTTTGGAAAAGGGTTTATCTCACTCTTTAGAGTATAAGCATATGCTAAGAAGCATATTCCTGGCATACCAAAGTAGTCTCAAGCTTACAGCTGTCTTTATCTGTTCTGCCTACATAAACAAAAGCTGATACACAGGTAGGTCTCTTGTTGGTCCTTCTGTAAGTGACAGAAGCTTTTAATCTTTATCTTAATTTAGTTTGTGTCCAGTACTCTGCATGGTTGTTTGATATCTTGAGCCCGATGCCGGTGTTGAAATTGGGTAATTCCTGCTTACTCATTATCCTCTTGAATTCTCTTAAAGGTTTGTGGTTTCACTGTATTTATGAATAGGATCAATTAAGATAATCTTGGATTAATCTCATTACTCTCTTTGGTTTTGTTTATGGCTTTCTTTTTCATCAAATTCCCACAAACTATGTAAGTTGTTATTCTGTTTGTGGTACAGTCATAACAATTTATTATAGAGTTCCTCCCCTAAAAAAATGTAAATGTATCCCTCATTGCATTCCACTGCTCACAGATACACAAAACAGACACACCAAAGATTTTGATTATGTTACTTTTGAAATATTGTCTTTTAGACACTGATCTTACACATAGCAATATATGTTTGGTTACCTTGAAACAATCCTATCTGTGGTGCTGTTAAGAAAATTAGCTTTAATTTCACACTGCAGCTTTAGGATGTTCAAGAGGCTAAAAAAATGGGGCTTTCACCTGACAGCTCCTAGAGAGCTTATCAAAGGAGTCTATGCAAAGCAGGTGCATTTATCTACCTCAGTTCAAAACTATTAGCACATCATTTATGGCATCATAAAAAAATGCTTCTTGTTGAATGAGTGCTTTGATGAGAAAACCTGTTACGAGCATAGAAATGAATGGTATGCACTGTAATATCAAGTTGGTCTGTAATCATAATTTTTTGATGTGTCAATATATAGGGAAGTAATCTGTCTCATTAAAAAAAAGTGAGTCTGATTCATTTTCACTGGGTCAATTGCTGTTGCGAATCCAGAGTCTTTGTCAGCTTGCAGGCTTTCTTGTGTGTTGTGTTTTTACACTTTTGCTTAAAAGGCAGGTAAGATGATACTGTTAGCACTTTCTGCTCTTGTTTCTTTTACTTGGAACAATAATGTGGTAGACTTAAAAGAGCTGCTTTTAGCAAATTCTATTTTCCGCATGTGTATTCATGGGGAGACAGATGGCCAGAGAAGGATAGAATGACATTGATTTATTGGCATTAACAAATTTTTTTCTGTTTATGGTGTTGTCTTTGGTGTCATACAAATTCATTCATGAAATAAAAACTTTGATAGTCTTGGAGAAAAAAAAAATAATTGCGCCCTCTGAAACATGTTACAAATATTATAGAAATGTGTTTTATTGTGCCAAGTTTTGAAGGTAAAAAATGCCGCTTTGTGCTCTGAATATTTAACCAAAAGAAGATCTCTCATGACTATGTCCTGTCCACAGTATGAGTTAATCTCCTATGATTTATATTTGGATTACAGAAATGATTCTTTCTTGCAACTTTGTGTATATTTCCTAGTGGGATATCTTTGCTGTATTTCTTCTTACTCATATCGTGTGGCTTTAAATTTTGCATTCTAATTCTCCCTATTTCAGACCAGGTTTTTTTGTCATTATTTCTTAACGAAATTTCTTACAGACTCAAGTAATAAGTCTCTAGTTATGAGAGGGAGTGTTGTCCTGAGGTATGCAGGGAGGCAATTGCTGAGTGCCTTAGACTTGCAGTGAAACCTCCTCTTATAATATTGTTCCTAGCACCTGGCACACAAGAATATTCCAGGATTGGGTCCTGCAGGAAGTCAACATGGTAAAAAAGGATTGATTCCAGTAAATGAACATACACATAAGGACTGTGGTAGTCATGTACCGATTGTGTGTGCACAAACAGTTTATAAAGATTATATCTCCTAGATTTTCTTTTCAATGTTTCAAACTACTACAGCATTGGGAAAAC
Organism: Alethe castanea; assembly: GCA_024734035.1. Classification (NCBI taxonomy): domain Eukaryota; kingdom Metazoa; phylum Chordata; class Aves; order Passeriformes; family Muscicapidae; genus Alethe; species Alethe castanea. The sequence goes on from JANRGV010000051.1 coordinate 10,494,827, forward strand.
TATTTGTGTATTCTAACTTTAGTACTTAAAACAGGTGAAGCACTCAGAGAACTTAAACTGCAGAGTCCATAGAGCATGGCATTGCTTTTTCTTATTTTGTTTGTTTGTTTAAGGCAGAATATTTGAAATAATTGCAAAAGCTGCTCTTTTTTCTTCACTTTGGTAAGAAGGTCTTGTTTTAGTGAGCCTTCAGTTGTGACAAAGAGGCAAACCCCAAATTGTGCATTACTCTCTAAAAACAAAAGTCTAGTGGGAAGAGCAGCTCCATCTAACCCCATGGGGGAAAAAAACCCAGAAAAACAATAACAAAAAAACACCCACGGAAAAGAGCCCACCAACCAAAACAATGTTTTTCCCCACTCCTTCAGCAAACTGAAGCATCTGCTGGCCACTGTCCCGGTCTGTGTTTGGTGGGATGCAGGAGGGGTGCAGGAGGGGTGCAGGAGAGATGCAGGAGAGAATGCAGGAGGGATGCAGGAGGGGTGCAGAAGGGATGCAGGA
>JANRGV010000051.1:10508503-10526452 GCA_024734035.1 Alethe castanea
ATTTTTTCACTGGTGGTAAAAGACATATTGAGGTGAGAGTTTGTTACTTAAACATGGGACTGGTAAATATGACACAAAACATGCAATAGACCCACAGCCATCTGGAATGGCAGCTGAGCCCTTGGCAGGATACTGTAGGGTATGCAAAATGCATGAGTTGCCTATGCTTAGCAGTCCTATCCTATATGTTAGATTTCTCTTTCAGGAGCTGGAAAGACTGGTTCAGTTTGGGTTGTGATAAATTGCAATCCCACATTCAAAGATGATATTGGGAATGAGGGGTACCAGGAGACCTGCAAGGAAAGAAGGGTTGAAATAAAGCAAGTAAAGCAACAACTAGGAAAGTTTTGTACAATAAGGGGGGCTTAATTTATCTTATTTTCCATTGATTCTTTTCCTATTTATATTCTTCATGAGGTAGCAACCTTCAAGAGAGCGACATCTTTTCTGAGTTGTTCTGTTGTGCATTATTTCACAAAAAGAAATGTATTAATTGCTCTATGCTGTACTGCATCCCCTCGTTGTGTACCAAGTGTAAGGGAAAATATTACGGTCGGTGTCTGACATGTGGAACTCATTTGCCTCTGTTGGAGTTCAGGGAGAGGTCTTGGCTATTGCAGTGGATGAAAATACTAGGAATTATAGGCACCTCACCTCATGATGCTTCATTTGTAGTTTACATTTGTGATGATATACTGTGGATAGAATATGGGGACCATATCCTGGCCCCATTGAAAACAGTAGGAGTTTTTCTCTTAATTTCAACTAGGCCATGACCCTGGGAATCTTTACTGGCTCCTGCTGAAAGATTTGTTCTATTCTTGCCCCTAACTAGACCTCCTCTGAGGACTTAGTTTTTAATATTGTGACCAAATCTGCTTCTTAGGTAATAATTCTCTCTTATTGAAGTTTATTTGTACTTGATTTGGGATATCCTATGCTCAAAGGAAAACATGTTTCTATACCTATATTTTTCTGTCCTTAAATATGACAGTATTGTTATGGGTAATTATAGACTGAATCTCAGGAAATAGTTTCTGATGAAAAAAGGACTTCAGAACAACTTACCAAGGGATAGGACAGCAACCTATTAACCCAAATAAGATATTATTATGCAAGAACTGCAAGAAACAAGACTTAACTCAGAGGAAAACTAGATCTCTTAATTGCTCTTTAATATCATCAGTTTCTATGACTGCAAATTCTTTAATGAGCATATTGTGGATTTTCCCCTTACTAGCAGTTTGTATTTGATAAATTATCTCTGTCCACAGATGAAAATATATTCTTTAGTATTATCTTTGCTGTAGTAATAGACTCTTTCACACTCCCACAGCTGGAGCATGTGCTGCCCACACGTCATTCGTAACTTACAAATCCTTTGACTAAAGGGCACCAGAATTCTCATTTTTTACATAATATTTTTTTTCTATCAGCTGATCAGTAGAGCTCTTTGCTCTAATATATTCCACTTATTGTATAGTGCAGGCATAAGAGTATATTAAAATTCTTGTGTGACATATGAAGCTAAATTTTGATTGTCAAAAACATGAATTCTTCACCAAAGCTATTTCTGACTGTGAGATATTTTCTTAATGCAAGTATTAATTACTTCTGAAAAAGGGACAGGTATGAAATGCTGAGTATGCTCTCATGTCTAATTTATCTGTTTCAATATCTCAGGTTCATCAGCTCCTATTGGAAGTTTCATCCTATTGGTGTACCTTGTTTTAGGAATTTTACAGTGTTTTTCATTAGAAATCTCTCCCAGTTTGGGCTGGGTTTTAAGAATTACACAGTTATGCAGTGTATGTGTCCATATGCATCTGTGTATGCTCTGTTGGGGGTTTGAAGCTGGAAGTGAAGTTTGAAGTTTGTTGGGGGTAGAGATACTAAAAATCTTCTCCTCTGTGTGTTTTGGCCCAAATGTCCACATGAATGTTCTGTTATTTTTTGTTATACAAAGTTATGCTGGGAAGGGAGGCCACACAGGTTTTAAGCCATTTTTGCCTAGTCCTATGGTGCTAATTTACCATTTTATGCCCCTGCATTTTGCATAATTCCTTTAAAACTGTGTAAAAACCATATTTTCCTTCTTGAATTCCTTTGCCTTTACTCTCACAGATAAGTATCCTGCTCTGGTATTGCCTCATGTCTGAGATAGTTAACACTGCAGAGGGATGGGGGTAAAGCATTTTCACAAGAGAAGAATCATGATATGTCTACCATGGGTGCTGCTGCATTTAGCTCCCTGTGCTCTTCCTGGTGTCACTGTTTGTCACTTTCTATACTGAACTGTGAGAGATGTTTAGGGCAGCCATGGTGAGCACATATATATTATAAAAGTAATGAACCAAAATATGAAATATTGCTTGTTCCTGTTACTTCTGGATCAACTCACTGAACCAGTATTAATATTTTGCTTTGTTAATTAACTTGCCAAAGCAAACCACTTATTCACCTGAAAGAGTACTGAGAAAACAAGACCTCAGTGTTCTTCTCCTCACAGCTGTTCCAGATGTTCAAGTATTTGAAGTATCCTGTAGGTATAGTCCTACAGTAATTTGTAAAAAAATGTAGTATAAATAAATCCAGTTTTTAATACAGGATTTCGTAGTGATAAGAATGTTTGATGGAGGGAAAATTATTCACTGCAATTTGTGACTTGGAGAACACAATCCATTTGACTCTTTTTCTGTATTATACAAAGAGTTCATCTGTTGCACAATGTTCATTTTTAATTAAACATTTTATCATAGTGTAGCCTTTTATTGACATTCCTCATAATAGAGCTGATAAGATCTTGACCTACTCTTCAATACAGCAATATATAACTCAATACTCTTGCACATGCTATTCCCTTCAGAATTAAACACATGGTTTTCTGATTTAATTTTAAAATCTTATGTACTTTTGGTCCCATTTATTTACTTTAACTTCCTAGGTTTAGCCCCTTTTGACTTACGCATTTTGGATGCAACCATTTCTTGGGCTATCACTCCTATTTGCTCAAGCTTTTAGCTAGCTGGACCACTTAAGTGAATCTTTTTCTCCTTTATTTCATTTCTTTTTTAAAATTTGCAGTAAGAGGTGATTTATCACTGAATCTTGTTTCCTACTGGACAGTCTTGTTTCCTACTGTACCTTTTGTGTACAATTTTGATTAGGTGTGCTAACTTCACTCACTATTGCCTTAATCACAAAATTCCTTAAGATACCTCTTGGGAAGAGATTTTTGAAGATGTTCCCAAAGATGAACAATGAAGCTGGTCCCTGTCAGTAACCATAATGAACCCTGAGATTTAAAGCTTCCCAGGATCATGTGTTTAGCCATAATCCTGGCAGGATTTTGTCAACTCCAGAGGACCTGCCCCAGGGGAGTGGGAACCAATCCCTTCAGTTGGTAGTGGCTGCAGTGGTGCTGCTAGCAAGGAGAGATCTGAGACAAGCTGGCCACAGAGCAGCACCCAGAGGGAATAAACTCAAAGTGCATTTCCAGGGTTTACTGTTTCCTGCATTGGGTTTTAGTATTCCTCCAGGTGGGAAAACCAGAATTCTCTAGTATTTTGCTGCAGCAAATTAACCATTCTGAGTTGAGCACCCACCACAATCACCTGAGTTTCTGAGCACCATCAGGTGTTGCAAGACCCAATTTCTCAGTAATGTCCTCACCTCTTGCTATATCAGCTGTGTCAGATGATAATGACTCAACTGCCCCATGCTTTTCTTTCACACTCCTTAAAATCAGCTTTGCTATTCATCCTTCTCATACTGAAGTCCTACCACTGTTCACTATAAATGTATATATATTGATTTGAGCTGATAATTTTGAGGTAATTTAATACCCATTTGAAATTATTCCATGTAAGAAATTGCAGAACTGCCTTGTGCTTGAGAAGAGCTCCAAAGAGGGGAGAAATACTCAACTGCTGAGGATGTTTTCTTACGCTGTGGCAAAAATTTTAATCTTGTTTGGTCAGCACAGAAGTTAAAAAACAAACAGGACCTCTGACAGTAGGAAGTTACCATGTGCCAGATGTGTACCTTTCAAAGGTAAACCTTCCAACTTCTTTGGTCTTCAAAAAGCTCCAGATCTTCATGGATATATAGGTATGTAATGAATTTAAAGAAGTACTTACTAGATCTCTGAACTAAGCCTAGATTTCTGATTTTTTTTGGCACATTTTTTTTCCAAATCTACAAGAAAATGTACTGCCATGTTATTGGAAACATAGAGGAGTGCGTGACTTGAAAGAGACAGTGCATTGAGCTTTATTAATTGTTCTAAAAGGGAACAGTTTATGGAAAAGGAGCAAATTCATGTCCTGCTACACCCAGCTGAGTAGGAGAATTATGGAAACACAACCAAGGTGTGCTTGGGGTACCTAGGACCTGTCAGCACAAAACTGTAGATGTTATTTCTCCAATAATAAATAATTTATATAGTTTAAAAAAAACCCAAACAACTTGCTTAGCTGTGGTATTGTTTTTCAAAGATACACCATCACGAGAAGGAAGGCAGAAGTGGGATTTAACTAAGTCTGTAATTGCAATTCAAAAGATGTGTACAAACTTATGCCAATTAGTATTTTGAATCCCTGTCCTTGGCCAGGGAATGTTCCCTCTGCAGAGTCTGGCACAGGTGGCAAAACCATGGAAGGGCAAGTCCACAGTGGGCCACAGTGGCCAAGACTTGGATGACCTGAGCCACACAGGTGGCTCTGCCTTTGCTGCTGCTGAATGATCAGCTTTCTAAAACTCATGAAAATTCACACCCACTTGATGTAAGGTCTAATTTGCTTCTGTATACACTCAAGACAGGAAAAAAGTGTGTTCTAAGAAAGAGGAGTTAGGCAGCATTGTTGTTTCTGTGTATATTTGTTTAGTGCTTTAGATTTTGTTGAAAGACAAAGTCTGTTGACTGTGTGCTTTGGTTATATTCTTCGCCTTAAGAAGGGATATGTTTTGCTTATCAGCTGACAAAATAGCATTCAAAATTAATTTTAGAGAACATTGTTGGAATATTACAAGGACATTATTTAAAATGAGTGGATAAGCCTTATTTTGTTGATGTTTAATTGATGTTTACCCATTGTAAATCACACTAGTTTATAGAAAACAGTTTAGTGATTCATGAAGTACCAAAGTTAATTGCTTAGATACTGATCTCAAACTCCTGTAAAAATAAATCTATTAACCCTAATAATTTAATTCTAGTGCATTATTAATATAAACATTTAGAGTGTTCTCTTACATTTAAAAAACATAAAGGAACCAATCCATCTCAGTATTTGGATCTTTTTAAACTCACAGATACTCATGCAGGGAATACATACTGTACCTGGAGTATGTATATCTGAGATGATGTAGGAAATAGGAAGATATTGGAGATAACTGTCTCTTCAGTTAAGACATTTAGCTAGAGCTTCCAAGGTGTGAGTTAATTTGCTGAATTCTACTGTGAAAAATCTAACATTTTTCATTATCCCACATGCAAGATGGACACTTTAATCTTCTGGAAGAAAATAAGGGAGAACTTCAACAGATTGTTCTGCAGAACATGCATTTTAGACCTGCCTTCTCTTTATAATGTGACATTAATTTTCTGCCACGTTTTTATCTTCACCCTTCCTCTAAGCTTTATTTTATGGCAAAAGCCTATTAGAACAGTCAAATTTGTTATTTTAAATTCGATAAAGTCAACAGATTTTAGCTCTGAATTGTGTATACATGATGCATAATTTTTATGCAACTTCCTGCTAGGATGTTCTCCTCCTCCCTGTGCCCACATTCATGTTGAACTGCAGTTTTGATGTGGATTTAATGAAAGGACATTCTTCTGCTCTGCAGTTGCTCTCAGTTTTTGTATTTAGTGGAGTGGTTTGGCAGCTTTCACTGTATTCAAAAATATGAGTGAGCATCAATAAACTATCCAAGAGAAAGGAGAATGAGGAGAGGGTGACTGTAAAAAAAGAAATAAAACAGAGAGGAAGTTCTCTCAGTTTATACTCAGGTAAAAAAGGATGAGGTCATTTGGGCAAGAAAGGATGTAAACATCCTGTCACATGGGTAGACAATGTGTTGAAATTGTAAATTCCACATGGCATTTGTTGTGCTCTGTGAATGAGGATATATTGGTGTAAGGAAGCTCATCCTCTGTTCCCCCTGCAGCTCTCCAGGGATTCATAGCGTGAAGTCAAAGCCACCAGGTCATGTGGGGGTAAAAAACAACCTGCAACAAGTATTTGCTAGAAAGAACAAAGCATTTTAACTGACTCCTTAGGCAGTTGTAAGCATTTGTGGAGAGTTAACAGTCAGAAAAGGCCTTCTTTTCTCCCCAGCCAGGGAAAGAGCACAGTTTTGTGCTTTAAGTGACTGGCCAGGCATTGCGAATAACGAATGGTGATTGTTCCTATCGGTCAGTTAAAAATTGTGTCACAGGGTCAAATATGTTTGCACACACTGCTCAAGGACTTGTGGCTAACTAAGCAGTTAATAACACCCAGGACCTATATGCAGACACCTGTTGAACAGATTTAAGGGCTCTGTCTATTGTCTGTGTTTCCCAAGGAGCAATTCCACCAGCCCTAGCTAAAAATGCGTAAAATCTAGACTAGAACAAAACCAGTTTCATGAGGTAATAGCAATGTCCATCCTCAACACCTGCTGTGATATATCCTTTATTGATAGGAATATTACAGATGATGGATTTTGGTTTTGTGAATGCATTCAATCCAAACCAGGAGACCCCCAGGCCTACAGAGCTTTGAAATACTTGTATTATTTTTAAATCAGCTTTTGAGTATGAGATACTATCAAAATAATTATATCCTTTGATTAATAGTGGGCAGTAGTGATTCAGACAAGCACTGTTCAGAGATAGGCAAACGTGTAATCTGCTTCTCCAGGACTTTGTACTTACTGCAAGGATCAAGATTTTTGTGGTCAGCAGGCAGAAAAGGAAGCCTTGGTAAGTGAAATGATGAGCCGGACTGGTCCCAGACACTCAGCTTCAGCCTTAAAACTTTCCTTATTCCAGTGATTACTGCAAACAGAAATATCTTCCCAAATGAATGTGAGCAGGAGGGAGTGGAGGCCAGGGTTGGGAGCATGCAAAACGCAGAACCACAAGATTTTAAATTCCATTGTATATTTAGTGCAGCTATTGTTTTTCTGGGGCTGAAGTGCTGCTCTAAAGAACAAGTGAAAACTGCATCAATCTCTGTGTCATTGCATTTCACACAGATTTTACTTTAATACTCTATTATATTTTGTACATTCAAAGGAAAAAAAAACCAGCTTTGAGAAAGAAGTAAAGAGAGCATTTTGGTTAGATAACAGCATGTAAACTTTATGACATCCAGTTTTTAAAATCTTTAGTGTCTCTTTTGCTTTTTGTTCTGTAATTGATTACTAGCACCCCCTTTAACCCACCTTAAAGGGCAAGCAGGAAATTCATGTTTTCGTTCACCAGCCCATCCCTCTGAGAAGCGTTCAATATTAAACCAGTTTGCAAGGAGCAAAGGCAGAAGAAACAAGAGGCCCAGTTAGACCGTGGCAAGGGTAGGAGATGCATGTCTGGTGCCTGCAGCAAATATCAGCTCTTGTTCCTGTACAATTTTTGCATGGGGAGACCAAGTTAATTGGGGTATGGCTCTGTTCTTTCCTTTATGTGTGACCTTTTACTATCTCAGTGGCCCTGTAGTTCATGCAGTGTCATAAAGCTGTGGGAAAGTCTTGCAGCTGGTGTTATCAGCTGTTATCAACTTAAAAATTGAAATATTTGTGTTTCCTTTTGCCTGAAGGTGTCTGGGACTGTTTAAATTGCTATGAAGGTGCAATTATTGTGGTCGTGATTTTGCTGAGCATTGCTCCTGCATCTTTTTCCCTTCTTTCTTTCCCCTTCTTTCCCCCACTGCTTTTTAGTGCAAGCTGTGGGCTGGCAATCAGGTGTTGTGCTGGGGGAGGGGGGCTACTTTAGGAGGGGGGTTACATGGCATAATTCCCACGAATGTAGGAGGAGGATGAAAAAGATAAAGAAATTTTGTTTTTCTGAGCTAGAGGATTCTCTGCATGACTTCCCCACTGATGGGATCATGTGCTTTCAGGCTGAGATTTTATTAACAATTCAAATGGAAATTGAGGGCACAGGAGGAGCAGATTCTCACATAAACTTGATCTGTCCATGAATGCAGTTCTCTGTTTGCCCTGACCCTGCATGGCTTAAGACACTGCCTGTGAGGCCTGAGTGCCAGACACAAAGACCGAAATGAAAAGCAAGCACATTCCAGTAGTCTGCACAAAGGCAATGGAGCAGTTTCTAGCCGTCTCCCCAGGGAGAGATCTTATCTCCTTGCAGCTAAAACCCTTTAGAGTGTTTATTTGTACTCTAGCACCCGAGCTTTATGAATTGATATGGATGCTGATTAAACTGTAAGTTTCCTTGGTGGGTCTTTTTGGGAGACACCGAGGTGTGTCATTTCTTTCCCAAATTCCTATCGACGTTGACCACAAGGTTGCTTTGCTTTCTTGGAGAGTGGGAAGCGCTGAGGGAAAGGGGAGTCCAGAAAGTGCATTTGTTAATAAAAGTCACCCCCAGCCTTAGGAGAGTTTTGCACGACTTTGCCTTGCGGCTGCATCCATCCACCCATCACCCGTTTTGGGCGTTCGGAGCGGTGCAGAGGGTCGGCAGCACTCGGGAGGCTGCCCTGAGTGGCTGTACAGATTAAATGTGGTGTGCAGCAGGGTGACCTTGTGCTGGGAAGGCACAGGGAGGACGTGAGGCCAGGCAGCTGTGGCCACATCTGCCGGGCCATCACGCTCCGCCAATGGCAGCCAGTGCAGGATGCTCCTGCCGGGAATTCTGCCGGGGGCTGGGTGACGGGGCTTCGCTGGGGGTCTTGTCCTTTCTTTTTGAGAACACATGAGTGCAAGGACACAATTCATACTCCCTTGATGTTAATATCATGTCAGTATATTGCTAATAAAGTGGCGATTCCTTAATCAAACAATTAAACATCGATACTTCTGTCTCTCCCAAACAGGCTTCCTTTTATGAAAACTCCCTGAAACAGTAGGAAAACTGTAGAAAATCAAATGTTTTGACTGTGTTAATTCCAAAGAGTCACAATATTATTTGCCCTAGTTTTCATTATTTTCAGCCACAAAAGAAAAGGAAAAGAGCCCCAAAGCAAAAGCCAGCAACTTTTAGATAGGAAATTATAACCATATGTTTTTCCATTTTTCTTACAGCATTTAAATATTTCAAACATTTTCATACTCCTGAAAGTATTTAAATTAGTGGGAAGAGATTACCAAGAGATATTGATTCAAATAGTTTTTGTCTCTTAATTTTATGGGTTTATATTATCCAAAATTAATGGTCGTACTTAGGCAAATTGTCAGTAATTGGTGACAAAATTGCTTTATTGCTTTTCTTTCATTTGATGCTAATTAATGGCCCTACATTATTAAGTTCAAGCCTCTTCAGTATTTCTCCTTCTCCATAAATATGCTTAGTGGTAATGTGTTGGGCTAAACTTTTTTCTGTAGTGTATGCAGTAACTGCCTTATAGAAATGTGATAACAAACACATTTCTGGCATGGTTTATAGAAACATGGTAACAAACATATTTCTGGCATGATTTTTCCTGAAAGAATATAAATGTTATTTGCTTAAAAGCTGCAAGTCATTTTGATATGAAAGAAACATTAGTAACATAATGTGTTGATTCATGTGGTAAAACAATAGTTTTTCATATCAAAGTACTTCTTAGTTACTTACTCAGCAATTACTTTACAAAATCTGGATTTTGTTTTGTTTCACCAGTTAAAATCCCCTTACCTCTCTCCTCTGATTTTAGAGTATTTTTGAGAAAAAAAGATTCTTTTTCAGTGGACTAGAATTACACCATAGAATTGTTAATCCTATTTTCCACCTGTTAATGTAACTGGTATTTGGTACAGGCCTGTATTTATTCATGTTTCTCCAAACTAAATTGTTTTAATGATACATTAATATATTAAACTCTAAAATAGATGTAGTAAATAAAAGCCACTTCTAGTTTTTTTCATACAAGAGCTGTGGAAAAAACAGATTGTGTGTGTTATTTTTTTGTTTTCTAAGAATTTTAGAAAAAGGAAAGTAATGAATACATGTCACAAAATTTGATATTTTTAACATCATATACTAAGGTAGAATAGAGTGAGGCTAAATATCAAAATGACTACTTGTGGCTTACTAGTGGGTGTTTTAGGGGCCTTGTAAGAATAAATTAGTAAAAATTATTAAAAAACAAAAGATTTTCAAAACATAGGAGGAAATAATCTCTAAACTTTTATAGTGTCACAAATTATCCATATTTGTCTGCTGTCTAATCTTGTATTGCTAAACTGAGAGAATGGTACCTTTCACTGGTAGAGGATTGCACCAAGGATAAAATATTGTCTCTGTGATTGTTGACAAACTTCTGTTTATCTTTAATCTCAAGTACACTCAGAAAGTTTTCAAAATTGTGATTTACTAATCCTTGAAATGTATTTTTTTTTCATCTTTTGTCATGCGTTATGCTTGACTTTTTTTAAGATTTATGTATTAATGAATATTTTTAAATATTTTTAATATTTCAGTCGTGGTGGTATTATTTGCAAAAATCTTTAGAATCACTGAATTTTAAAAACAAATTGTTGCCTCTTTTTGATATGATTTTTAAAAATATGTTTCCCATAAAAGAAGCTTCGAGAAAAAGGAGGGAGAAAAGTTTAGTTATTTAGTTTTACTCGAATGTGGAGATGGTAATGCTGGACTTCAAACTTCTGTGTTTTTGTGCTCTGAGTTTGACCTCTGGAGGGAAGCAGCTACTCCCTTGCAGTGCCTACACAGACTTTATGTTCTAAACTTAGATATTTTGAGCTTCATCATAGATAATAAGCTAGCCTCAGGTAAACAGTATGACTTCTCACAAGTAAATGAAAGGAAGAGGAGAAAAATTAACATCAAATTAGGATCACTAGAATTAGGCAGAACAGTGGCGGTGTGTGGTATAAAAATGTGAATTTCATTTTGCCAGAGAATCTGCCCACAGGATTGCTTGTCAGTGCCTGAAATAGTGTTGTCTTGCGCTGCCATTTGAGCAGCCATTTATGCTAAACTAACCACACTGAAAACCAATGAAAATGAAGGGATAGTTCTTTGGGGAGGGGGATAGTCTTCATGATAAAGATGACCTTTGAACGATAGCTGCACACGTTTATGTAGGTTACTAGAAAGAAAAATGACACTTCTGTAAACTGATGTTGATGAGGGATTAAATTTATGGTTTCTATGTGTTGTGGTGAATTACAGACTCAGTTGATAAAACATTTTATTGTAAACTACTGAGAAATTTACCACATGGATGGAATTGATTGAGGAGAAGGCTCTGTCTTCATATGGAAATCTGTGAAATTTGCAAGTGTTCTTGGAAATCCCAAATCTTCTAAATGTATCTTAAAAATTAAGTAAATTCGAATTTCCTTAGAATTGCTTTCCATTTCTTTTGACATCCTCGGGAGCTATCTTGAGTAATTCATATTGCACTTGTCATAAATAGTGTCTAGCTTGTACTTGGTGTATTCCTTCAACTTTTGTCTATTGTTCTTGTCCACTGATACAAGCAAGGAAAGAGGAGGGAAGGAAGCCTATTGCCCACTGCCCCTTATGGATGTGGAAAATTTTATGTTTTCCCTGCCTTCATAGAATGGGCACCAAGGTAAAATATGTGCTGCCTGATCAGTTTGCTCTTCACAGCAATGCAAGTGCTCCAGAGGGGCAACTACACCATCCTTCTGTTACCCAAATTGGGCATCTAATCTGGGCTTTCTCCAAGACAGTCTGGGCATCCTTCTTTTGACCTTTTAGAGTAGCCATTTTCTTCTCACTGACTCTGTAGGCACCCTGAGGTCATGGTGTTGTTACTTCCATGAAACTATGGCATTAGGACTTTCCAGCTTACTTCCCTTCAGTAAATGTTGTCAGCTTTTCTGGCAAATTCTATGATTTTGGTGTCTAGTATTTAATATCAGCCATATACTAATAAAGCATTATCTGCTACAGGTATAAGATATTGCAGCTCTGATTTCTGTGATTGGAAGTTTTCAATCATACCTTAGTACTTTTTGGCTTTTTAGCAGTAATTTTTAAAGAAAATATATTAATCTTAACAAGTCCTGGTCAGTCTGGGTGACTATAAACTCAGGAGAGAGTCATCAAATTTAAAAATTCCTTTTATTTAAATTTTTCTATTGATAATTAAGGTTTAGGTACTATTCTGAAAGATGAGAAGTATATACAGATTTTTTTTCAGTATATTTTTAATAATAACACCTATTTAGTGATCATTGATGTAATTTTGCTTTAAATTTGGTATATTATTGAAAATTAGTTCCTTTTGAGTCAATTCCGTAAATATACTTTCTAAAACAAATGAACTGAAACTATAGTTGTTGCATGCTTAAATTTGTTAAATAGAGATGACTTGAGGAATATTTCTATTTTCAGAAGTCATGGCTGTCTCAGTCTCCTACCTCCAGCAAAGTCATATTTGATTGCTGGTACATGAAGAGAAGATAAGAAAAAAAAAAAAAAAAGACTGAGTATGGATGTAATGATGAAGAAACCATGCAGCATAGTCAACTAGGCATGAAGAATTATGTATTGAAGCTAAGAGGCCAAGTGTCTCATCAGCTGGATTTTAATAGTGCCTGGCAGAAGTGCTTGTACTTGTACAAGCAATTCTTTTAATATCTAATTGTGTTTCAAGTTGAAATATGACAGTCTGTCTTGAAACATGAAGAGAATATTTCCTGTGATGCAATGTCTGAGCATTTCTTTACCTACTAGACTGAGACCAGAAAATTGGTGATACTTGTGTTTTCAGATTCCAGGAGCTTCCTAATTATGCATAACTAAAGCTGTATCCTGTGCAGTTTTACTATTGTTAACTCTTTCCTCTTCCTGTCTTTATAAGTCATCTTGTTTACTGCACTCACTTGATGTAGCTTGTTCCTTCTTTTTGTTGTGTTTTTGTTTTGTTTTGTTTTGTTTTAATACTATTAGCTGCTTCATTTGCTACTTAGCAGAATACCTAGTTTTGCTTGGGGAGTTTAGCTGCAAAAGCAATGGACACTTTAAATATAAATGTGACTTCAAAGCTGACATCTGAATTATGCTCCTGATAATCTAGCATTACCCTAACAGGGTCAGGAGTAAAAGATCATCATAATTGAAGGTTAGGGAAAAAAAGAGGAGTTTGAAAAAAAGCTTAATTTTTTACTTGGCATGCATACTGAAATGGATGCAATACTCAAAGTGTAGCCTGGTTTTGAAATGGGCTTTTTTCATTTATTTCTCATGATCGATTGGCATGTGAAGCTGGAGCTTTTCAGGAAAAGTCTGGGATTATGAGTGCGTCAGCCTCTGCTTTTAGCACGGCAACAAGGTTATCAATAATGCATTGGAGATCTCAGAATCCTTGAACACAGGGAAATCACAGCTGGTGTGGGCTTATTGTTGAAATTGCAGATTTGCGCCAAGAGGTCACGACAACTGCATGTCAGACGGTCACACACACGCACACAGACATGTCTTGAGGGAATGAGGGGAATAATATCTGAAGAATTGCCAGAGCCCATGTTATTTAGAAACTCTTCGTATGTTTCTATAGTTCAGCTTTAAAAGCAGCATATTTAATGCTGCTTGCAGCAGCCTTTTGACATTTTAGCCTTTCCCAGTATTGTAAGTTTTATTGTTTTCCTGACAAGTTTATTCATATACTAACAGCTTGCTTGGCAGCAATGTTCAGGCTCAATGCTTAGGCTTTCTGGTCACGGTGATGGCTGGCAGTAATAGAGAGGGAGAATAAGTGAGTGTGGAAATGCAAAGCTGTCTCTTGTTACATTTTATCGATCTCATTCTGGTGTCATTCAATTAAGACAGAAATGTGATGGATAGTGTCTGCATAGATCCCTACTTTGCTTTCCAGCCACTCTATATAAAGCTTTTGGGGGGAGGGAGGAGAAAAGAGAGTGTGAGGGGAGGAGGGGGTAGCAAATCAAAGATACAGTCTGATTTGAATTACAGATCAAACTTATCTTTTTAAAAAATCATTATTCTAAAGCCATGCTGAAAAGCAATATTAGCAGAGCTAGCATTCTCTGTTGTCTTGCTAATAAGTATGTGTAAATGTCCAGCACATTGTTCATTGCAGTTGAAATAATGTTGGTAGTCTTTTTTTTTTATCCCAGATCTTGTCTGTGGTTTATGAATAAACACTTGATTCTTCTGAATTTAATACACAGATAGAAATGAAAGGATTTACTTGCCTAAGAGAGTTGCCTGCATGCTGTAGGGCAGTAATTCCAGATAAACATCTGCAGATAAGAGTTGTCATTTCAGCCCATTGTTTACTTTAAATATGGTGGAAAAAAAAAATCGAGAAGCTCTCTCAGTGTAGTACAAAAACGTAGAGATTAGCTCCATGGGCTTAAGCAGACCTACATCAATGCACTACCGAGCCTCTTGCCCATACTTCACACAGTGGTAACTTCAGAACTAATAATTTACTTTCAATCTAACAACTCACTGTTTTCTGCCCAAAATGTGAATGAGACTATCCTAGAATGCATGGGTGATTTCCAGACATGTTTTTTTGTCATCAGACTTGGGGCAGGCTCCTTAAATGTTCTTCAGAATGTACAGTTGTGGGCCTCAGTTCTGGATTCATGGGCTTGAAGACAAAACATCAACTGGGGATGGAGTTTTCAGAACTACAGAATTTGAAATGGGAGGTTAGGGCTGAGATGAACCAAGGTTTTCTCAGAATCATTTGACCTTGTGCTATTAATTAGATACTTCTGCTAAATCGATTAGCAACAGTGACACTGCCATGAGTGTAAAGTGTCTTCCCTTTGTCCAGGAGTTCTACCAGGGATCTATAACTCGTCTTCTGAGGACTCTTGGAAAGGAGTCACGTGAGCAAAGTGCTTCCTTCCAGACATGAGCATGCAAGATGGGTCTCAGGCCTCTCCAGTCATTGCTATTCTTTTTTACCTAAAAGCAAAGATAGATACACTCAGGACTCTGAATAATTGTTGGACTTCCTCTTTGAGGGCTAATCTAGAGTGGGGATGCTGCTTAGGTGTATCATGGATAGTTAATTTCCATTGAAATTATTGACTTTGGGGGATATTGAGTATATGCAACTTGAATATTTGCTCCATTGCCAGCATCTTTGGAAGTTAATTTTAATATAAGACAGAGAGGTAGACTCTTGTTATGCTTCTATCCCACCTTCAAAGTGACATTATTTTTATTATTGAAATTAAATCATGATATAGCATGTTGTAGCAAAGATAGCATTGTTTGTGCAACATCCCTTCTTTGTTGAGGAGACTTTCAGTTCTGGACCATTTGAAAAATCATGTATTTGTCACTTAGGTATGAAATAAAAAACACTAGTATGCATTTAAAGCAAATAATGTTGCCCACATTTTACAGGCAATCTCACAGCCAATGCCGTTGGTATAACTGCTTAAAGTGACTTCCTCATTTAACATCCTGACTCACCACAGGTTTCTGTTTCTTCTGCTCTCCAAACAGAGAGTTTGCTTTGCTCCTTCCTGGCATTATGTGTTCACATAATGTAACATATTAAATAGCTTTGCATTTTTAATTGCTGTTCATTTAACTGCAGCAAGGAAAATATTTGTGGCATAAAAAAAAAGAATATATTTTATTTTTAAACAATGTGGCTTTGTG
Source organism: Alethe castanea (assembly GCA_024734035.1). Lineage (NCBI taxonomy): Eukaryota > Metazoa > Chordata > Aves > Passeriformes > Muscicapidae > Alethe > Alethe castanea. The sequence goes on from JANRGV010000051.1 coordinate 10,524,300, forward strand.
GGAAGAGACTGAGGGGCTTTGCAGTAGCAATCTAAAAAAATTTTAACCAGTAAAAAATCTGGCCATGATTTTTAAAATTTGACCATTTGGATTTTTTTCACTGGTTCATTGAAGTATATCAGGTTCTAACAGCCTCATATTATAAAATAACCCTATTAGAAAATAACATTAGAAAAGACAACCAGTCTCTAAAACAAGTGTTACTAATAAGCTCTACAAGGAAACTTTTAATATAATTTGTCCACCACAATCTTCTTTCCCTAACCTAAATGAAGAAAGTGCATTGAGGTGTATACTTTTGGATAAATTCAACACGCTGACAGCTGTCTCTGGAGCTGAAACTGAACAGACCTTAAGTTTATAAAACTTAATTTAGATGGTTTCATGTCAGTGTCATGCTTTTTGTAGATGCCTGCATTTCATAATTCCAGAAGCAGTACCACAAGAATGACTTGTTTTGTCCAGTATTTTAATCTCAGAAGGGAGCAGCTAAAATGACACAAACCAAACTTGTTTTAAGACATACACTTGAATTTCCAGTTTTGTTTCTAGACTTCAGAAATTCACAGAAGATTGAGGAGAGAGGGAGGGAGGCTTCCTAAGCATAAGCACGCAAGTGGTTATGTTCTATTGTACTCTTTTTAGAACTGAAATATTTCAATAGCTTGAAAAGGAGCCAGACACACTGTATATTATGAACAGGGGGGAAAAAAAGGATAAAAATAAATAAAGAGCAGCTGCAGTTCTGTTAGGAGTGAAACAGAATTAAAAGAGATCTGAAAAATTATAGCTGACATTATGTATACAAATGTAGGAGAAAAGAACCCTAAAGTATATCAAGTCTTGTCATATTCTGTTCTTCTCTACTCTGAACTTGGGGTTCATTGTTTAATGTATGAACAACAAATTTTTTCCTTTTCAAGTGCTTCTAAAGAATTAGGATTAAATACATAAGACCAAAGGCAGAGCTTTAAACAGCTTGTTTGAAAACAGAAAAAAGTAAGTCAGTATCTGACTCAGATATGTTTTTGACTATTATCAGCTGTAGCAAGAATTTATAAGTAATTGTCTACAGCATAAGGATAGAAAATATTAGTATTATATAAGAAAAATTACTTTTTGTTTTGGAATTATTTTTGGCATTTTCAGATTCCTGGATTTTACTCCCTGATATTTAACTGTTGGTGGAGTGGACAATCATGTTTTTCTATTGTGGAATTCACCTTTATCACTTCAATTTACAGAGAAGTATCTAAGTATTTTTACATTATTTGGTAATTAGAATGATTTAAGTGAGAAAAAGGAGTACTATTCAGATCCGCTTGAATTTGAAACCTGTGGCTCCAGAGTATGGTAAACATTCATTCAATTTCTGTGTGAAGGTTGAATAAATAAATACTATTTTTCTCTATTGCACTTTATCCAATAAACTAAAGATAGTAGAATAGCCTTGTTTAGCCTTGCCTTTTGATTTTTCAGTATTAAGTAGTCTTGTCCATTAATCAGAAACTGGACAGTCTTTCAGAGACAGTGTTCCAACTGAAGAGGAACCAATGGTGTTTATGCTTCTATTGCACCTGAAGTTCAGTATTTAACACATATAGTAATTCTGATTGTCAGAAAATGTCAGATGGTAGGCATAAAAAGAAGTACATGCTAGAGAAGGGTAAACTTAGTTTAATCTAGGAAAGAATCAATAAATAAAAGTGGAATGCTTTATGAATTTTGTCCTAATAATGATTAGATTTGGTAAGGTGATTACCAAGATTTTGGAGGTCTATTCAGGAATACAGCCATGTTAACTTCCTTTAAGGAAGACAAAAAAATATCTCCTGTTCATCAGTTTTTGGGTTGGAACAATTGGCTAAACTCTTCCTACTGATTTTTTTAATGTGCAATTCTGAAAATCAGTTTTTGTAATTCTGGGTTATTGGAAATAGAGAGAAGTAGTGGGCAAGTCATGTTAGCAGTCATTGAATCATCATAGAATCAGAATGGTTTGTGTTGGAAAGGACCTTAAAGACCATCTCATTCCAATCCCCTGCAATGGGCAAAGATACCTTGCACTAGATCAGGCTGCTCAGATCCCCATGCAACCTGGCCTTGAACATTTCCAGGGATGGGACATCCACAGCTTCTCTGGGAAACTTGCT
>JANRGV010000051.1:10526605-10539778 GCA_024734035.1 Alethe castanea
TGCTGAGTGTGTCCTGGGATACATCAGGCACAGCATCACCAGCTGGGCAAGGGAGGGGATTGTCCTGCTCTGCTCTGGGCTAGGGTGGCCTCACCTGGAGTGCTGGGGGCACTTCTGGGTGCCACAGTATAAGACTTTAAGAAATTAAAGACTGTCCAAAGGAGCATCACGAGGGGGGTGAAGAGCCTTGAGGAGGAGCCCGTGAGGAGTGACTGAGGTCACTTGGTCTGCTCAGCCTGGAGGAGACTGAGGGGAGACCTCATTGTGGTCTTCAACATGGAGGGAAAATGAGAAACAGACTCTGATCTCTTCCGTGTGGTGATCATCAATGGGATCCGAGGGAACAACCTGAAGCTGAGTTAGGTTGGATATCAGGATAAGCTTTTTCACCAAGAGGGTGGTTGGGCACTGAAACAAACTCCTGGGAAAGTGGTCACAATACCAAACCTGACAGAGTTTGGACAATACTCTCATAGTGTTGGACAATACTCTCAGGCACATGGTGGGAGTTTTGGGGTGTCCTCTGCAGGGCTGGGGGTTGAACTCGACCCCGATGGATCCCTTCCAACTCAGCATATTCTATGATTTTTCCACAAACATGGTACTGTGGTGCTATTTTGATTAAAGATGGTGTCCACTCTGGAAACAGCATCAAAGATTCCTAAATGTTGCTTTTAAAAGGCAGGATAGACTTTTTTAGGTTGTCTGCTTTTTTTGTTGTTGTTGTTGTTTGGCAGCTCTCTTCTAGCACTAGGGATTCCAAAATCTGAATTGTATTTTCCAGCAAGTGTCAGATGCTGACACTAAATTTGAAAACAAGATAAGTTGTTTATAGGTAAATAAAGACTAGTTTCTACTGTAATGGGTGAGAATTTTGCTGACAGGGTCCATCTTCTTAATTGAAATTAAAAACTTTGAAGGATGCATGCCCGGAATATGCATCATTATGTGTATTTCTACTTATGCAACTATGGGAACTCTTGAAACTCTTTGTAGTTTAGGGTCCCTTCTCCCAGCCAAGGGCAAGAGAACACAGCCTCAAGCTGCACCAAGGGAGGTTCAGGCTGGACATCAGGAAGAATTTCATCATGGAAAGAATTGTTAAACACGAGAATGGACTGCCCAGGTTGGTGCAGTCTTTACAGAACATTACATGATGTTCTTGCATGAGCCCTGCTTGGTTCTTGGCACTTTATCTTCTTGAGCTGCTACATTCTCTTAGGCTGTGTAATGTCAATTTCTAAGGAACACAGGATAATTTTGTGCATAAAAGAATACTATTACAAATCTCTGAAGAGGTATCCAAAATTATCACGAAGTTTTACCAGTGCTTTTCATGATTGCTCAAGTCACAGAAAAGCAGATACTTAAGAATAAAAGTGTGGACAACCTTAATGGCTGTTGCTCAACAGAATTGCATTTCATTTTCCCAACAGCACCACTGTGTCCTAAAAAATTTCATTACTTCCTCACCATAAGGCTCACAGGAGCAGAAGGGCACCTGAACCTCACCAAGTCTTGCCGAAAGGAAAGAATATTGTGTTTGTGCAGGAATTTCAGGATAAGTGCTGGAAAATAATACAGCTGTTTCCTAGCTGTTGTCAAGAATTAGATGTTTAGTCAGAAGCTTCTCTGAGGAGAAGATAAGAGAGGGATTTTTTTTTTCTTTTTAATTTAATTTTCTGCTACTCTGTCTTGAGTTCTGTCACTGAGCTATGTGGCTGCTTAGTAAACTGGTGTGAAGCTTCTGCAGTTGTAAGGTCTTTGGGCATGCTTTTTTTCATTGGTTTGCTTTCTTGAAATTCAGACTATGTTTTGAAGATTTTATTTCCAGAACAGTGTCATCTTGCCAAAATGAAATAAATTATTCTTGTTAGTTTCATAGCTGTGGAGGGGGAAAAAAAAATGACCTTTTACTTTTTCTGCTTTTCTGTTTGGCTATGCTACAAGAAAAATCCAGAGAATCCAAGATCATCTTTGAGCATAAAAATGAGATCCTGTTTTTAATATTAATTTCATAATTGGAACACTTTCCTTTAAATTGCTGAGAGTTGGGATTTAAGTTGCTTTTAGAATGAAGATGCTGTCTAACTGCTACGATAGGTATGCAAATTTATTGTCATAGACTCATAGGCACCTTTAGTTTGGAAAAGACCTTTAAGATCATCAAGTCCATCTATTAACCCAGCACTGCCAAGGCCACCACTTAACCATGTCCCTCAGTGCCATTTCTGCACATCTAATTACATCCAGAGATGGTGGCTCCAGCAGTTCCCTCGACAGGCTGTTCCAATACATGATAACCCTTTTTGTGAAGAATATTTTCCCTAACATCCAATCTAGACACTCCCTGGTGCAATTAGAGGTTGTTTCCTTGTGTCTTGCTGCTTGTAATGTGGGAGAAGAGGCTGACCCCCTTCCCTTGAGGATGACCCCCCCCAGTTCCTCAGCTGCTCCTCACCAGTCTTGTGCTCCAGACCCTTCCCCAGCTCTGTTCCCTGCTCTGGAAACATTCAATGTCCTCAATGTCCTCTGGCAGTGAGGAGCCCAAAACTAAACACAGGATTCAAGCTGTGGCCTCACAAGTGCTGAGCATAGGGAGCTATCACGGATACAGGCCAGGTGCCATGGCTTCCTGGGCACACCTGGGCTCATGTTCAGCTGCTGTTGATCAGCACTCCCAGGTTTTTTTTCTACCAAGAGTCTTTCCAGCCACTTTTCCCCAGTCCTGTTGAACCTCATGCAGTTATCCACAGGCCATGGATGCAGCCTTTCCAGCTCCCTCTGTAGGGCCTTCCTGCCCTCCAGCACACCAATACTTCTGCCCAACTTGGTGTCCTCTGCAAATGGACTGAAGGTGCACTTGATCCTCTCATCCAGACCGTTGATAAAGATATTAAACATCAACAGCCTTTCCTTCTTCCCTTATGTTGGTCAAGCACACCCTGCCTTTCATAAATTCTTATCGGCTGGGCCTGATCCCCTGGCTGTCCTGCCCCTGCCACATCGTGGCACTCACCACTGAAAACTCCACATTTTAGTCCTGTACTGGATAAATTATTTCTATCTGTAAATATATTCTAAATGCTTCTAAAGAAATGTGGAAAAAAAAAACCCAAGTACTAAGGACTGTGCCTTTTCAAAGAGATGAGAATATGGAACCAAAACAAACTTTTTGTTTTGTTCTTTGTGCTTCCTTGACTGACATGTTGTTCAGACTATGTACATTATGTTTCTTTCAAATATCTTGGAGTGGTAGACAGATGAATGGATAGATTGGCATGCTTGTGGATACAAATATGTGTTTATAGGATCATAGTCAACATTTCTGGTCATTATTATAATACCATTTCACATTGGTATGTTATCTATACATGATTCTATTTTATGCAGAGGCAAAAAAATAGTACACACAACTCAGAAAGTAGTCCTAAGTTTTTTTCTTTATATATAATGAGACTATATTAATTGCCCCAAATTAAATAAATATTAAATTCTGTTTAACAGTAAAATTTATATTGGTCAACTAGGGGGATAATAGAGCTTTTTTTGAGCATTTCCAGATAAAGGAGAGCTTGGGTCAATTACTTTCTATTATTACAGGTACCAAGATTCAGTCTCCTCAGGCCTTTCCTCCCCTTTCTCTGTATGCTTTAGATGGTTATATCAAATTGATGGTTGACCTTCTTTCTTGACAAACCAGAAAATCCTGAACTAGTTATATTTAGATGTACAACAATGGGATGAATAATCTCTTTCTTACAAAATGGGTGGTCTGTAGCAATCAGTCTTGAAAACTGTTTATTTGACTTCTTGAGAAAAGGAGAGAGTTGAGCTCTGCATTGCAAGGAAACAAAATTTGGGGATATTCCCAGAAGTATTATACTGGCATGTAAATACAGATATCATCAGGTGCTCTAAATGACATGGATATCAGAACTCTGGTCCCCTGGTATGGGAAGGCAAATTTAAATCTGAGATTTCTGAGTGTTTATCTATTTTGCTTCTTCTGTAGATTATTTATCTTTTTTTGATTAATTTTATGTATGAAATCTTGACTCACAATATAAGTCAAAAAATTATGAACAAAAAAGGTGTGGGTTGGAATCTTCTAGATTATCCTGCTATAATGTAATTTAATATTTGTGGTCCAGGAATGTAATACCTTATCACTGAGTGTAATCACATGAGTATTAGTAATTCATTTCCTAAAAAAATAATGCCCTCCTTGCATGGAGTTTTGAAATGGGTGTATATAATCAAAGAGCAGTAATGTATCTTTATAAAACCAAATCATCCTGGGAAGTGAATAATAAATGGCAGAGTATTGCATGAATAATAACTATATAATACTGACTTTGTGGGTTTCTGCCTGAATTTGGATTTGGCTGAATGAATTCAGAAATACGCTCTCCGATGCTGCACTGCATGTGCTCTGTTTAGGGGACTCAAGAACAAATATTTCCTGACTTTAAGTGGTCATTAAATTATTTTCAATAACTCCATCTCCCATTGCTTCCATAAGTAGTGGATGAGAAATTTGTAGTTGTTTAAACAATTTTTACCTGCTTAGGTAAACCATTGAACCTGTGCTACATGACTTTTTGTCAAATACAAAAGTAAAGCAAAAAAGTAAAAACTTTTATCCTTGTGATGGAGGTGGTGAAGGGGATTTCTTCTACTGAGCTATAAACTTTTTTTCTGTGAGGTTTCAGTTGCACTTGCTTGCTGGATTTGTTCTGGAATATCTTAATAAAGTCATTGATGTTAAGGATATGATAAAGTAAAGTTATTTCTTAGAAGAGACTTTTGGACTGCTTCTATCATGTTGGGCTGTCCAGGAAAGCAGGAAGTTATAAAATGAAAATTATTTACTTTATTCAAGGATTTATATGTATCAGTCTTGCTGGTCATGTCTTAACCACAGCAAGCTTTCCTGAAAAATGAACCATATTCTGCAACAAATTAGTTACTTGATATGCATAAAGAGAAAGGGCTATAATGATTTCCACATGGTTTTAACCTGGAAGGATAACTAATGGATGTAGAATAGAAAGGAACTTTTTTTAAATACTTCAGAGTGCATTAGAATAATGAGCTAGTTACTGGTAATGGAATGAGAATAAACAAGGCCGTTTTTATGGTATGGCAAATGAGACATCAATTATGTGGCCAAGCAGCACTGAAGGATGTAGCAGACTGGGAATTAAGCTGTAGTGTTAATTGATTATGAAATCATTTGATAGCTTTTGGTTTTATTGAAATGATTCTGAGAGTGCATTATAAACTCAAATCCATTATAGAAGAGGCACCACATTCTATACTGAGCGTAATCTCAGTAGTAGGCCAACTTCATACAACAGTGAAAATCTTACTTTGATTTTTGCAGCTATTTTGCCAAAAATGACTATGGAATTGTGCATCTTTCTGGCCATAACTATGAGCACAATTTGGATCTCCATGCTTTAGTTTTACAACATGAGTATCTTTGTTTCAGCTGTTGGTATATTTAGTTAAATGACACGTGATCTTCGTCTTTTATGTATATATAATTTGCTTGCTTGAATTAGAGGTGTGCCAAGTACTTCTACTTAAAGAGGCAAGATGATGCAGCATTAACTGATTAATACTGTCTAGCCTCTGTGCAAGGTGAAAGATCACAGATTCTTTTGGATTTGAAGAGCATTGCACTTTTTGGGCTATTTTTATACTCCTTCCCAAGGTTTTTGCCCTTGGGGTGCATGGGAAAGCACCAGATGGCAAGAAGGCATCCGACTGTGCCTCTGGGTGTTTTAATGGCTGTTCTTAGGCTAGATGTGGTGCCTGCTTTGCCAGGCTGCCCACTCCATTTTTTGTACTGTGTTTTGGAAGGTCTTGCTTTGTCCTTTTCTCCAGTTCAGTCTCCTAAAGCAGCTGCACCCTTTTCATTTCAAAGTTAGAGCGATTGCCATAAATTCATAACACTTAAGTTCCAAGTGGTTTATAACCTCCTAAAAGCTTTCTGTCTTGCTGCTCCTAATGCAGAACTCCCTGCCTTTTCCTCATGGAAGGTCTGGCCAGTTTGACAGCCATACTAATTTTGACTGCCTCACCTCTGCCTTGCACACTTCTCTTTTGGCTGCTTTCCACTTTCTTCACCTAAGGGCAAGAGACCTAGGGCTGTGGAGAAGTCAGAATGTAATGATAAAAGGAAGATGAAATGGCAAAAAGCAGTAGTCTGCAGTGCAAAAACCATAAAGAGGCAGGCTATAAATCTGCACCACAGGTTGGGGAAGACAGAGGTGAATTATGTGGCCATTCAGAAGAGCTGCATGGTTGTGCTCTGTGCAGTCAGAGTTTTGCTCTCTCAGGTGAATTTTGACATTCAGTTTTACTTCTTTTTGAGAACAAATACTGTGCTAGACACAAGGGATAGTTTCCATTTTGCTGGAATGTATCAAGAGGTTTCAAGTTCTGCTCAGGCAGCCACCGGAGATTGGCAAAGGAGAGCTCATTTTATTGACTAACTTGAACAAAAGAAAGAAGGAACCCTAGCAAAAAAGACACCACCAAAAACTTTTGTCCCCCATAATTCCGCTGAATGATGTTACCTCTTCATATTCACTTGTACTGAGCAATAAGTCTTCTGAGTGTATGGGAGGAGGTGCAAGACACTTGAGCCAGTCTGACATTATTTGGTCACTAGTGCATATAAACACTCTTCTAGAGCCACTTTTACATAGGTACCATACATATCTTTAATGGTATTTAATTGAGATTAAAAAAGCTGTTGGAGTGGATGCTGTGAATGCATATTAGGAATATTACTTAAAACTGTAAGCCTTGATATGATAAACCATAACAAGTCTGAAGGACTCATAATGGCTTATCATGTCAATAAAATGCACTTAAAAATCCCCAAGTGATTAGAAGGAGCCATTTCAGTCTATTATATCAATTGTTATATGCTGAGAGCATGAGAGATTTATTTTTCTTTTCCATCCTCTGTTTAAAAAAAAAAAAGAAAGGAGGAAATTAAATCATAATAAGCTATGTTCAAATAGAATCAAGGTACTAAAATAAACCCACAGAAGGCAATTTACAAATTATGGAAGGCAGTGAAAAGTTATTTCCAAGAAGAGGATACTCTCATGTTGCATTTTGTCTCTCATTTTTAAGCACCACAATATGGCTGATAGGTGGAATGCATGCTTGCATCAAAGATATTACTGTTGAACTGGCAAGAAGTGTAAATTGAACATATTGTCACAAGAAATCAGAATAATTTTGGCACGTATATCAAGTGATGACCTCTGGCACTTAAACCAAGTGATGACCTCCAGCACTTGCACACAGGAAAAATTGAATTTACTTTACTACACCATGTGGTAGTAAATGCTCACCAACAGTTGTAGCAGAAGATGGTGGTGATATGTTTCCTAATCTCGTACTTTTCCTGACAGATTTTTTGAGGCATCTTCTTCAGGGGATGGGCACAGGTTAAGGTTGTAGCCCCCAAACTCTTGAGGGTGACAGGGCCCTGGTGGTTGTTCTTACCACTCTGACAGCTTCACCCAGGGGCAGTGGTTCTGAAGCAGATGTTTGAGGGGTAGTTTTCCATCCTGGAGGTCTGTCAGACTGTGTGTTCTTCACGTGTTCCTCTGCCTCTTGCCCATTTGGTCTTGTTACCTGGCCTGTGAGGCTCACGTAGATCCAGCTGACTTTGGGAGATGGCAGGAGCATCTGCCTCTGAAGAGGGATGAGCTGATTTGAGAGGTGGTTACTGTGCTGGCCCAGTGTTCATTTTAGCTTGTTTGCTAACTTACACAGTTGAGTCAGGAAAGCTTGGAATTGTTTTCTGCTGATAATAATGAAGATCCATTATATTGCTGGTTTGCGGGCTCTGAACTGGATTGCGCAGAAGTTCTTTAGCATGTCAAACAGACCTGAGCTGGCTCTCTGGGGCCAGCTTTGCAGATGGGTCTGGGACAGTTTTAAAATAGCCCCTGGGGGCAGATTGCTGGTGAAATTGGTGTCACGGCTCCCCAGGCTGGCGCAGGAGTCAGAGGGAGAGGCGAGGGCTGCTCGGTGTCCTGCTCTCAGCAGACAAGCTTAACCTCTGCAGCGCACACATTTCAGCTGTTTAATGTCTGAATAGCTTAAGAGCATTCTGGGAAAGCGCATTTTTCTCTCCCAGCAGTATCCCTGCTATCTCACTTGCAGATATTACATCTTACATTTAATGCAATCCTTCCAAACTGTTCGTATTCTCAAAGCCTGAGTTGTGCCTCTTCCTGCTCGTACAGAATTAACCTGTTCAGTCCTGCACGCCACTCATGTGCTCAGGGTGTCCCAGGGACAAGGATGCTGATTTTGGGGGATCCTTCAGCAGTGCAGCTGGCAGATAGGCAGGAGAAAGAAAATAAACAGGTTCAGGAGGTGGGGGAAAATGAGCTGGTGGAAGCCAGGGGAGGGAAGCAGTGGCAAGTAAACACAGCTGAACAAGAGGAAAAAGATGTTTATGTATGCTTGTTTAAGGTTTGCAGTGGGGATAGCTGCAAGTCTGTCTGTCAGGACAGTTCCTCCCCTCACAGTGCTGTGAACCCTTTGCCTTATTTACATGCTGTTATATGTGAGTAAGAAATTTGGCATCCAGTGAGGCTTGGCAGAGATAAATGTAAATGGTTCACAAGAGCTGCAGTTTGGGGCTCAGCTGAAATAACACGGCAGGAGAGGCATATCCCCACCTGCACATGCACATGTATGTACATTTGTGTGTGCAGGACTGGTTTCTACCCAAGAGGGAGGCTGCTGATTGAATGGCTACTAGGCAGGGACAGCAATTTAAGAGCGACTTAAAAATGTACTTCGGGTTAAAAAAGGAGATGGCACCCTAAGAAACATCCAGAGATTGCATATCCTAAATTATCAAAGCTGAGGAAATGCTGGACATGAAAACGCAGCCTCTGCATTGTTAGTCTGCATCGGGCTGCACATTCTGGAGCAATATTCCAAGATTCATTTTTCATTTTCTGATACCTTGTTGGGGAGAGAGACATGTAGTTGAACAAAGTGATCAATAAAAGAACAAATAAGGAACAAATGCTAAGAATATTCAAGATAAGATTTTATTGTGCAGAAATCTCTAAACAGGACATTTTTCAATCTGTTCTGTTATTTTTAAAATATTTGTTTGATGGGCTTATGTTTCAGGCAGACAGAAAGATAAAATAATGTTTTAAAACCCCAACAAAGATGCTGGAGAAACTAAGTTGAGAAAGTAAGCTGGGAAGAAAAGGAAACCAGCAAAATAAACCTGAATAATTAAAATAAATAAAAAATACCATAAATAAAAGTACTGTTTGGAGTTTTACAATTCTAAAATCTGATAGTATCTCTAGATTTTAATACATTGAGCTAGAAATTTTAAAGAAATTATGAACATTTACAAGCATGTGAAAATTTTATGAAATTATGAACTGTTATAAAAATGGCTAAATTGCATCTGTCCAAACGATCATAGCAAATTCTTTGGGAATGTAGGGAAAGACATTTATAATATTTTACGGTTTTTAAATACCTTGTCTTTGTGTCCCTTAGGAACTTCAAAAGAGCATTATGAGGGAGAGAAAAATGAGAGGAGCATGTTTACAAGTATTTGTAAGGTGATAAAAAATAGTTGTTTAAGACAGAGTGCTTAAATACATCATCTACATTCATCATATGTGTCTGCATCTGTGGATGTTGTACGGTTTATGTAGCATGCAGTCCTGTCGTATTGCAGTTGTACAAATATTCGTGGCTCACTGTGACTTAGGCACGTAAAACTGTCCTTTAAGAGATAATTTGTGTTATTTACTGAAAAGCAATACTTACACAACGGTGTAGTATCAGTAAATTAGTGTTTTCTTTGTTTTGTTTTATGCTTTGGGCTAAAAACAGGTGAAGCCGGGATAAGTTTGTTTGTGAAAGCTTGGTGAATACTAATGAGAAGAAAAATCATCCCAGTCAAACTGAATAAATTCTGTGGATAGTATGAAGGATTTTCAGTGATCCGTATTGTCCTTGGACTTGGCTGTTGCATTGTACTTTAAATGGAATTGATTGTGTGGTTGTAATGAAAGTAACGGATTGATTTCTATACAGAGTTACACAGAGTAAATAGAAAAATGTTCTTGTCTTGACCTGCATTCATAAACTAAAAATCAGTGGCTTTTGACCTAATCCTTAATAAAAAATGCAAATGTAATATAGGAAATTGGAAGGTTTCTTCAATTCTTAGAAAATCTACTGTTTATCAGGTTTTGTTTGTGTACATTCTTGGATTTGAATTAATTTTGTTCAGGAATTCTAGTAACTGTAATCTATTTTCTCTTCAAGGAAATTGTGCTTTTTACTATTCACAGATTTTTGGAAAATATATTTGACTGTTTCCTTTCTTATTATTCCTTTCATCTTAACTACATGGCATTTTCCTTTATTTTGGTAGAATATTGATAATTTTTAGTACCTTCTCTGTTGAGCAGTTTTGTGTGTGACCCATACATTTTTAGGTTGCTACTACATGCACTATCATAGATTATTTCCAAAAGATAGTTGTTTCTGAACTGAATATGCAGATTAACAGCTTTATGTTGTAATAAAAGGAGGAAAGCTGTTGGCCGAAATAAGGTGCAACATTCTTTCTATTTGAATAAACCTAACAAATGTTTATATTATTGCAATGATTATCTCAGTAAAAGATCATAGAGATATTTATGAGCAACATCTATTACTCTATTTTTTTTTTTTCCTTTTTTGCACGTGTGAGACTGCGGTTCGGGCCCCAGCAAAACGCACGATCCAGCTGGTAAATTCTCTCATTGAGCTGTAAGCCAGGACTACAATAAACAAGATCCAAGTTGCTGCGTTCACCGGTTTCTCGGTGAATTTTGTGACTTTATTTTTGGTGCTTAGGGTTTAATTTCTCGCTGAAGTAGAGCAGCGCATTGTGGCGCCACACAAACAAGAAGGGCGAAACAATAGAAACCCCAACGCACCGACGGCCACCGCTACCCCATTGTAGCTTCCAAAGGCACTCTATTCTTCCCAGCCCACTTGATATCCTGCAGGTTGTGGCAGTACAATTCACAGGAAAAGCTTAGACATTGAGCTTGCACGCTTCTTGACTCCATTTTAAACCCTTTGTTCACACCGGGGTGGCATTTTTTCACACCACATGTGGCAGCTTTGACTCCTATCCAGCTTGTCGTATAGAATCAAAGTCTGTGATTTCTTACATTCCCAGTGTTGTCTCCTGAGTTGCTGTATTCTTTGTTGCTCCCAGAATATTACAAATCTTAATTTCAGACCTAGGTTTTTAAAGCTTTATAGACTATGGGATGAGACAACTGTACCTGCATACTTAGATTTCCTTAAAATCCAAGCTCTTTGCAAGGGAGGGGAAGAGATCTTTTCCCCTCCCTCTTCTCTTTTAAGAAAATCTCAACACTGGCAATTAAAAACTATGTCGTGAATTTGATATATATTCATTCCTCCTGATGTATGTTTTGCAGAAAACAATTTAAAAATGTATAATACTATTTATTTTTGGATTTGTAAATTATGAGTGCTTGTAGTTTGTTTCATATTAAAACATTATTCATCTCAAGAGATTCTTTTGTTGCACACAGGCGTCATCTGTTGTGCTCTCTTTTCCCTACTTTTCCAAAGATAACCTTCATCTGCAGTTATGCTAAAAGTTTCATGTGCCATGTCAGTAATAAATTATACTTCAAACTAATTTTGAAGAGAACAAAATAAGTCCACCAATATGAATGCCTCTAAAAATATACATTTTTGAACGTTTATTGATAAAATCTATATTGCTTAGTTAATGTTGTTCAGTGTAGCTAAAACACCACTTCACTCCTAAAACAAAAGTTAAAGTATCTATTTCTTACTAAGAAACTTTACCATGGGTTGCAAGTGCAAAGGGACAGGACAACAATAACATTTGGATAAAAATTGTCACAGGAATTAATGCAACTTGTACTTCACACTTTTTGATGTATTTTTAAAATGATCAATGAAAATTAAATGGATGTATGATTTGAAAGAACATTCTCAGTTCCGTGTATATTTACAAATCTGTACATTCATTGTGGCTGGTTCACTCAGCTGAAGATAATAGAATAATTTCTCCTTGGCACATATGCTAGCCTGTACATTGACATGACACCCTAATAAATATTTTGACTCGAGAGCTGTTGTTTGTTGCTGTTTGTCAGGTGGTTAGAATGGTCTTTTGGCTGCCGCTCCCCTCACGAACTAAAATATTAAAATGTATGCTTTCAATCTAGCAGCTTTCTTACTGCATTTTATACATTTTCTGACTGCTCATTCTTTCTTTAAAATACAGTACTGCTGTGTGCTTAATGCATACTGCTTATTCACAAAAATCCACCTAATTGCTTATGGTGTTTATGAAATTCTTACATTGGTTTTATGTTTGCTTTTAAGAATGACATGAAATTGTATTATGTAAGAGAATAGTTCAGTAACAGCCTCTAGAAAGACAAAACAGCACTGTTCTTTCCTGGTTTATAAAAAAATAATAATATCGCTGTTTGTTTATGGAACATTAGATGTTAAGTTGTTAAATCGTCTTAGCTGGTCTGACATGTAGCAGCACTGAATAACAGAAAGTCTGTTCCAATTAATCTTTATTTTGTATTTCTGACCAAAATCTCAAAGATATAAACTAACCCCTACTAATAATTAATTTCCAATTAGAAGCACAGTTTTATTAGCTCAGCTAAAAAGCAGATTTTGTGTAATTAAAAAATTTAAAATCCAAAATAGATGAAAATAAACATTTAACTCACGATTGTTTGAGGGTTTTTTGTCTGTGGTTTTTCAAAAAAGATGAACACTCAAAGAACACATTAAGAATTTATATTTAAAAATAGTTTTATTTTGCATACTAAATTATACAAAATTTATAGAAATGTTCTTTGAGAAGATCAATGAATACTTTAATAAAATTACATTAGAATGGATTTTTTTAAAGTTGCGTATTACTTTTAAAAGTAATTAGTCTAAATTAACATTTCTATAGACAAAATTGGACATTGTTTACTTCTTTTTTGCCAAGCACCTTAGCAGTTTCTGCAGTTTAACTTGCTAAAACGTCCAGACGTTCTGAATGCAATT
>JANRGV010000051.1:10545449-10556862 GCA_024734035.1 Alethe castanea
AAAAAAAAATAAAAAAAAAAAAGAAAAAAAAAAAAAAGAAGTTTCATCTCTGTCACAGTATGCCAAACCAGGACAAAGAGGCCATGACCTTGTTCAATGGAGATGAGAATTCTGCAGTTTGGGACCATCTTTAAGCAATTTGCACTCTGGCTTTAGGCAATTTTAACACTGTACTTTTTTATGATATGCAGCAATGTTGTAAATCATCATTTCAAGGACAGTAGTTTATCATGTTGCACATCCTAATAATCTACTGGATAAAACAAATGCAGTGAAAATTAAATGAAACCTCAGGTTTTAGTCTGGTGATACAAGATGAATTACAGTTGAATGAAATTTAAGGAAAAGTTTCCTTTTAACCCAATGTTTCTAAAAGTGCTGCCAGGTTAATCTCCACCAAAAAGCCTTTGATCTTGTTCTTCAGATAATCCTTTTCTGCATTACCTTAATGACACAGAATATTTAAACCTGACTGTGGACTTGCTAAGACCAAGGACTTGAAGAAGTCTATGAAGTAAAGAATCACCAAAGCTTAAAACTGTGGTGTTTGAATTTTGGTGGCCTGTGAAAGCCTCTAGACTTTCCTCCTTAAAACCAAGAGCACTGATAGATCAACGAAGTCAGCAAAAGTTATTTGCTTTTGGTCCTGTACTTGGATTTGCTTTGTTATGAACTTGGGAATGACTAACTGCATTCACTTTGATTTAGGATACAAAGCTAATTAAGTCTCTCTGGCTCCTGAGTATTGTTCTTGGTCTATAATCCCCACCACAAAAAGCCTTAGAAAGTCCGATTAAGTTGTTGCCCCTTATTCAAGTCTCCTTCCAAATACATTGACTATAAATAACAGATGCAAGATGAACTCTCAAATGATCAGAAAGTCACATTTTGTCACTCAGTGTCATAGTTCTGTGATGTTTTGAAATGAAAGTTAGTTGATTTCAGGAGCATCTTAGGTATATGAGGTTCTTTTCAGGGCCTTCATTTTCTGAGCCTGAGTTATTGATAAGTAGAAGTTCCTTTAATGCTTATAACCTGTTCCCAGAAAGGGAATCTTTTACATTACAGAAATAGTGTTAGTCCAAGATAGCCTGATATTTCTGGTAACTTTTTAACAGAGACATGCAGAACAGCAGCAGTAATAGCTTTGTTCTTGTGTAGAACTTGGATAAGTTAAGATCACTATCATAAGTGGTATGATCTCAGGGCAAAAATATTTATTGCTAAGAGCTGGTCATGCCAAACAGCCATAGATTGCAGAATGGTTTTGGTTGGAGGGGACATGAAAGATCACAAACTTACAGAATATTTTGAGTCGGATGGGACCCACAAGGATCACCAAGTCCAGCCCTAAAGTGAATGGTCCATACAGGCATCAAACTCCCAGACTTGGCATTATTAACACCTTGTTCTGACCAACTGAGCTCATCTCAGGGTCAAGATGATCTTGTTCCAAGCCCCTGCCATGAGCAGGGACACTGGACTGAGTTGCTCAATGTCCCATCTGACCTGGCCTTGGACATTGTCAGGGAGGGAGCATCCAGAGCTGCTCTAGGCAATGTGTGCCTGTGTCCCTCCACCCCCAGAGTGAAGAATTTCTTCCTAGTATCTAACCTATATGTATTCTCTTTTAGCTTAAATTCATTCCCCCCTGGCTTATTGCTACAAGCCCTTGTAAAAAGTCACTTCCAGCTTTCTAAACCTCCTCAAATATTGAAGGTTTCTCCCAGGCCTTTCCTCCAGGCCTGAAAATTACAACTCTTCATCTTGTCTTCACAGGAGAGTTGCTCCAGCTCTCTGATCATTTTTGTGGCCTCCTCTGGGCTCTCTCCAACAAATCCACATCTGTGTCATTCTGAGAGCTGGACACAGAATTCCAGGTGGGGTCTCATGAGAGTGGTGTACAGGGCAAAAGTCATCTTCTGGCCATGCAGCTTTTGATGCAGCCCAGGATATGATTTGCTTTCTGATCTGCAAGAAGATGCATTAAAATAAAAGACAATAGAATATAAATAGAAAACAGTGGAAAACAAGTAGAAAACATAGTTGCTTTTGCCTTTCTAATATTTTCAGAAGACCATCACAATGATTATCCTTATTTAAAATGCCTTTTTCTCAGCATTTGCCTTTTCCTTTTTAATTTTTTGTTTCATATTTGATTTTTCCTTTCCCTAACAAAGAGTTAATAATGAAAGAGGGAGTTTTCAGGGAGAAAAATTGTCTATTTTTTATTATATGCCAAAGATATGCCTCTGGTAGAATGATTGCATCCTATTTCAGAATCAGGGGAGGAAATTTGCTTTGTATTTGTATATATTGAAGAACTCTCTAAGTTATACATTACTGACAAGAATTACATTTATGCTTGAGAGTAGGGTACTTTGCAAGACTAGAGCAAGCATCCAAAGTTTGTGTTTAGCAGAATGTGAAAGAATATATAGCAGATTGCAAAATGAGACCAGTCATTTCAGAAAAAGAGAAACTTCAAAAAGATCAGCATATATTCTTAATAATGCCACTGTCGATGACATGTTTATAAGAGTTCTGGGTGAAGAAAATAAAATTTTCATAAAGAATGAAAAGTCTGATGATTTTTGGTTTTTGAGGGGCATGATGGTTGTTAGCCTGACATTAAAAAAGTATCAGAAATTACATTCTGTAAAAAAATCTTTAATATTTCTGTGAAATTACATTCCTTTGAACCTCTTGTGACTGGGATTTTGGGTTTGAATGGTAATCCGTTTCCCTTATAGTCCCTTGGCGTCCATCATTTTGGGATGTGTGATGCTAGAGGGGACATCCTACCTGTACCCTGTTTATGGAGGTCATGTCCATGAATTTGTCCATGAACCTGAACTATCTGGAATTTAATCATTTTGGCATTGTGGTTCAAGGGGTGAACCTGTTCAGTGTTTGCTCTTCTCAGAGTTATTCTGATTTTTTGTTTCTGAGCACCAAGTAGGATAACAAGTGCTCATCATAACTCTGCTTTGAATTGTTTGTACTTGTGTTCAGGAATCTTCTAAACATTCTGTAATTTCACTGAGTGATTTTCATGAAAATTTCCTTAGTTATCCCCTCTCATAAAGATTTTTGTCTCAGCATGTGTGTCACATGAAAAATTGTTCAAATGTTTGGGTGTAAGCAGGATTGGTGAGATGTGAAGAAAACCTTAATGACTTTGTATTGGCCAAGTCAGACCTCTGAGATATTCAGTCTAGCCTGTTCCTTGCTGCAAAACCTCTTTATCTGTAAAACCTATTTACCTGTGCTAGCACTTCCTTAACAAAACAAAGAAAAACTGGTATAGTGGTTACACTTTTTTCTCTTTTATAACTTGTACTTGGAGGATTTCAGATAGATTCTTAAGATTCAAAAATAGTAAGTTTTTAAATAATAATCCACTGTGAGATCATATAGTACAGTAACTACCTTGATTTGCCTCAGAGGTAAGTATCAAATTCCTTCTGATTTTAATCTGTTCTTTGTGCAGAAAAATTCTGTATTCATTCCATTGGAGAAGATGGTAGAAAGAAATTTTCGTGCTTCTTTGTTTTGTTTTGTTTTTAATTTTAAATTTTATCTTTTACTATTCAAATATTTCAAGCGTTCTGCTTAGCAGATGTAGTTAATGAGGTTCTGTAGAGATGGCAAAAAGCATCCTGCTAACTTCTCCAAGTCTACATCCTTTCATTTGAGATTGATCAAAATTCAGCATATTTTAAATACCTGTTCCTCTTTCTCGTGTGCTAGTCTAGAATATCAATAGTCAAACTGTAATTCTGTCAAATCATTGCATAAGCACTTGATTTCTGAGGGTAAATTTTGCTACCTCTAGTTACTGTGGGTTTTAAAAGCGTGCTAGAAGAGCCATTTTCCATATGTGATTTAAAAGTATCAGCAATGAATAATCCAGAGAAAACTTCACAACTGGGAGGCTGTGGGGAATGGAAACAGGATGAAGTCTGAAAACTTAGTTAAGTACATGGTTATGATTGCTTCTGCTATTATCTGGTATCTCAATATTTTTTTAAAGGAAATGAAGGAGCCAACTATATTAATAAACCACAAAATAAACTCTTCAGTTGATTCAGTCTAGGTCTCTCCAACTGAGGTATTTGTTTAGGCATGGTCAGAAGAGTATTTCTAGGGCACAACAGATTTCATCCAGTCAATCTCTAAAAATAGATCAGATGAATCATGCTGTGATGTGTCTCTGATTCTAAAGGACCTGCAGCTCAGAGATGCTGCTTAAAACTAGGTAAGAGGAATTTCATCCAAAATAACAGCAACTCCAGTGTTCTGATATGTCCAGGAGCAAGGTTTATGCAATGTAAAATAGCAAAAGTTGGACCTTTCAGATAGTGAAATAAAATTAATAATGCTTCCATGTGAGGCACCATAGCTACCTCCCCAGGAATTGTGCCAAGCATTCAGAGTGCCCAGGTGTAGGAAGCATGAACTTAGGTGTAGCAAACAGAGAAAGAAATGGGACTAAAACAAACAGCGAGAAGGGAAAGGGTATTGTGAGGCTACTAACAGCTTTATTTCTCTTCAATAAAATAAAAGCCAAGAGAAAAGGTACACAGTGGGAACAGGACAATTGTGAGTGAAGGAGAGCAATCTAATCTGAAGAGCAATGCTGGAACAGAAATAATTGGCAGGAAATCAGACTGAAAGTTAGAATATTTCTAGCCAGTAGTGTTCTGGAGGAAACTCCCAATAAATTGGTCAGGTTTTGTTTTTCCATGCATGTCTAACTGTTTGCAAGGTGGAAAATGATACATTTATGGAAGGGAATGTGAAACACAGTCGCCTGTGATAGCAGGAGCTTGGGCTGGATATACCACACTTTGATCCTAGAAGGGCATGCGCATGCATGACTGCACTTATTGAAGTGACAGTAATTATGCTGTAGATATGCCTATACTATCAGTGTGAATATGTTGTGGTTCTTCTTTAAACTTGTAATTAATACTAATTGAGGTCTCAGAAGCTGAAGGGTTCCTCGTTTAAAAATCCTGTGCTTTCTCTGAGTGTAACAAGAATTTTCTAACTTAATTCCACTTCTTGAAAAACTCCATGTTAATGAAAGGAAGGCATTAAATATGATCTGTTGATTACAAACAGCTCAGAGGATTTCTTACTGTGTAAGCTAAATATATTTTGCCAGCATAGTGGTTCTGCTACATGTGTTTTCCCTTAGTATTGTATTTATTGTACTAGACACGTGATTGTAGATTAATACTTTCCCTATGTATTCTGCTAAATACATATTTCTGTTTGCTGTGAAGATGAGAAAAAAATATAGGTTTTGTGCATGAATTCATTCTACATGTTTTCTAACAATCCACAAAGAGAAAAAAAAAAGAATTTTCAGGTGCTAAAATTCAGTCTAAAAAATTGCATTGGTTATTTTATAAAAGTAATAAAATTATGAATTTATTTGCATGCACAGCTCAGCACACAACTAAATGTGCATCCAGCAAGAATGCAGTGCCTGCACTTTGATGTGCTGAAAGGTTATGGGGCCTGCAAGGCAGAAGATGATGCACCATGTTACTTGGTTGTTTCAGCTACTGGTGTATGACAATTCTCTGAAATTTGTTAGTATGTTAAAGTTCATCAAGTCTCATTAAAAAAAAAAAAAAAGCTTGCTATTTTTTAATCTTTATATTGTGTAGTTATGGGACATAACACCATGTCTTTCTTTGAAACAGGCTTCCTTTTGAAATGCCAGGTGGAACTCAGCTAGTTTGCAGCAGTAGTCCTGTATCCCTGTATCCCTGTTCTCACGTGCTGTGTCTCTTCCAGGTGTACAGCTGCCATTCCATCTCACAGCAGGGCTGTGTTTGCTGCTCCACAAGCTGCAGGTAAGCCCTGAGACCACCCCCCAAAGTTTGTGTTCCCGTCACCATGGCCAGCCCCTGAGGGCTGTCCCACCTTGGCTTTCCCAGGACAGTGAGAGTTTGCTCCCTCTGCGTTTCAAATGGCTCCTGAGGAGCTCACACGTGGTGCTTCTCCTCACAGCACAGGGCTGGTTTTAAGTCAGAATGGGCCATTGGACCACATAGTTTTAACTCTCAATTTTTTACATTTTGTGCTGTTATTCCCTTGCATTTTTTCTTTGAAGTGGGAAATTATTTTTATTTAATCTACTATTTATCTTTTTAGCAAAAGTGGTTATTTCATGAAATGAAGTATCAAAATTTGTGCCTTTTTTCTGATTTAAATTTGACCAGCTTCAGCTTTGAACCATTTTCCCATTGTTTTCTGCTGGCATTTATAGGTGGTATTTATGTTCATGTAATGACTGCTACATATTCGTTCAAGTCAGTAAAACACATCTGAGATCTCTTAAGAGTTTTACTGTAACACCTCTTTTCCAGTATTCAGTGTTTGTGTCTCTTCATTCACCTCTATATCTCCCATATCCTTTCCAAAATACACAGACTTCTCTAAATGTAACTGTGGGATTATTACTGATCCTGCAGTTGGAGGAAAAAGCTGTTGTCTGTCACTTCTACTTCACTGTCGCTTTGAGCATCATGGGATTGTGCTAAACTTTCTATGCTGGCACTTTATGTTAAATGATGAATGCCTGTGTTTACTCTGTGTTTGCTCTGTCCCCTTCAACAATGACTCATTCAGTTTCCTCTTTCAAGCCAAGGATGGATTTTGAATTCATGGTTATTCACAAAGGTTTGCATTCTCCACTTCAAATCATTTTGGCTAGGTTCATACTAAACATTACTTGATACCTTTACTTTTCCTCTTCCTTCAGATAGAGGAAATTATGTAAGAATGACCTATTTTTCTGGTGGATTCTGCTCATCTTTCCAGCTGATGTAGATATGTGATCTCAGAAGGATGTAAAGCCATAATTAAAAGTTTATGAACAGGTCTTTTCAACTAAAATATATCTTGAGAACATCTTCAGTTCAAACATCACTGATTTGGGATACTGCTTATCCAGTACACATCCATGTAAATGGGATTTGCATTTTGGTATTGAAAGTGAAATATTCTGGAATATTGCCCATGAGTGTGAAAGACAAGTATAATTGGCTGCTTAATATTTAATTAGTAGAATGTAGTCATATCACTTTTTGCAACATTTTTATGGTCTTTTCTTTCTATTACTCTACTTACTTGTTTTGTACGTCTAGAGAAAATTTTGCTCTATTTTCTGCTGAAAAAAAGAAAAAACATGGGAAGAAAAAACAGGGATCTGAATCCCTGCTTGTGGGATGGTGGAAACCAGCTGTCCAAACAGACTGCATATTTGGTCATAAATTTATTGGAAAATGAGTGTGTTTCATTAATAAGAATGTGCACTTTTGATATTATCTTTGTAGTCAGAATAGAGCTGAATATAAACCCAGTTAAACAGTCTGAATACTAATATTAGTAGAATGGGAGGGAGATTCTCTCTTTGCAATATAGGACTTTTCTTCTAGAAAATTAGAAGTTAAAGAAATAAAAATTGTACAATGATCTTTTGGTTAGAATAAATGGTAAGTTGCTCCTAGAGCTGGATATCCTACAGAGTAGTCCCCATCCAACAAATTACATTATTTTTAAGATGCCTGGACTATGTTGACAAAAACATTCCTGGTTTTGCCAATAGAAGACATTGTCAGCTCCCATATTAAAGACAATTTAGCTGGTGTGTAAAATAGTATGTACTGGCTGCAATATTTGGTATAGATTTTGCCCTGGGCTTTTATAAGTTAAGAAATCTGGACACTGAATACTTTTGTGAGAAATTTATGCAGAAGGTATTTATCTTTTCCCCTCCTTCTTTGGAGTCCTTTAGTCTTTTTATTCACTAGCATATATTGTAAAAGTTTGTTTATTATGCAGTTGAAAGTTACCCAGATATTTCTGTTTGGGAATTATTCTTGGAACAAGACAACGATGGGAAATACTACCTGTACTTCTCCAATTTGACAAAATTATGGCATACTGAAAAATAATATGGAACTATGTGTGTTTAAAAAAAAACAAACCTTGTAGGAAATACTGATCAAAGTTGAGTTTAGCTATCAGTAGAACACTTTGCCATTAAATAAGAGGAAACTGGAATAACTCTACTGTGCTCGTTCAAAAAATCAACATTCCTTCTTAAGGAAAATCCCAAATATGAAGTATGCCATTGTTTGCTGTGCCTGTGGTGACCAGTCCGGGTTATATTAAGTTGAAGTTACTGCCATCTGGTGGAGAAAAGAGTGCTATATCCCAAAAGTTGGAAGCAGTTCTGTCAGGATTACATCCTCTGCACCTGTGTGAATGATGTGTGTGTGTGTGTGTATTAACAGAGATAAAGATATATCTATATACAATATTAGCATTTGATTGCTGATTCTGAAACAAATTTCAAGTATTCTGTGATACAGAACGACCTGCTGAGTTGGAAATTAATCAAGGGTAGAGAAATGTAAGAAATAAAATAAGAAAAACTTCATAGGGAGAAAAGATAGATATGCAATATGTGTGCTGTGGTCCTGCCAGTGTGCCCACACTCCTGGACTAGCTTAGCACTGATTATCACATACAGGCCCTGTTCCCAGAATATTTCTTCACAGCTGGAGATTTTGCACTTTTGGCAGTGTTTCACTTCCTATCATCATTTCATAGAATCATAGAATGGCCTGGATTGGAAGAGAACATTTAGTTCTGACCCCCCTGCTATGGGCAGGGACAACTTCCACTGGACCAGGTTGCTCAGAGCCCCATCCAGCCTGGCCTTGAACACTCCCAGGATGGGACAGACACAGCTTCTCTGGACCACCTGTGCCAGGGCCACACCATCCTCACAGTAAAGAAATTTGTCATAATCTCTGATCTAAACCTACTCTTTGTTAGTTTGAAGCCATTCCCCCTTGTCCTGTCACTCCAGGTACTTGTAAATAGTCTCTCTCCATCTTTGCTGTTGGCTCTCTTCAAGTACTAAAAGGAGGCAATTAGATCACCACAAAGCCTTCTCTTGTCCAGGCTGAGCAATCCCAATTCTCTCAGCCTTTCCTCACAGAGGTGCTCCATTTGACCAATTAACTTGGTGACCTCCTCTGAACTCTGTCTTAGAGATGGTCACAAATTACTGCTGCTAATAAAAGATAGAAGCATCTGTGCTAATTCTGCCTCCATTCTTTGCTTAGACTTCCTCTTTGGTGCAGTGAGTTTGGTCCTCCTTGAGTCTTGGCATATACCTGTGTTAACTATTGCCTGTTTCTTGAAGGATCGGCCTAATAGGAATGTAATTGTATCATTAGAATATCAGGGGAGTCTGCAAGGCATTTTATGCATATTAAATTAATGAGATTTTCTTGAGCTAAAACTCTTACATAGGATGTAAGAGTCAGTGAAGTGAATGATATGTGAAATGGTAATAGAAGTGAGATTCTGTTTTGGCAGACAGTGTCAGATGTTTTTCTGCAGTAAGAAATTGCTCAGTAACCATATGGGAATAATAACTGGTGTCCAGAAATTATTCTTATTTCATCATTATGGTGTCCTGAAGATTCCAAACAAGATTATATCTGCTTTATGTACAAATATTAAGTATGTTTTGTTGCATGCTGTGTTTTCTCCTAGCTGAGAACAATACAAGTGGTCCCTTGCTCTTAACATGCAGAATAAATTGCCCTTTTTTCTATTAGGTTTGCATCAAAAGTATATTTTTAACATTCAAAGAGGGAAGGAAAAGTAAGGGGATCCAGGAATCCCATGGGATGTATAGTGTTATGGTCAAACCCCAGGGGCACAGTAACATTAGATTCCTCTTTAAAGGGATAATTGAATGTTGCCACCCTATGCTCATCTCTCATAATTCTTGTATGTTTTGTTTAAAATTATTTTTCACTTGGTTGATCTTTGCTGCCTGTTGTCATTTTTTGTTTATTTTTGTCTTTTTCCTTTTTCTGCACTCTCTAGGAGCCAGAATCCTGCCCAGATAACATCTGTCAAAAGGAAAACCATTGACCTTGTAATCCTGTCATTCTGTTTTTAGGCCTACATTGCACGTTCAGGTGTCTGATTTCTTCATAAGTTTTAGAGGAAGTACTTTTTCCTGACTTTGCAATGTAATTGCCTAATGGTTTTCCAAGAAGACAGACACTTTTCAGGTAGCAAGGCTCTTCCTGGGAAGGTTTAACAGTAAGAGTGCTGGGTGGTTACATGAACACATAGTAAATCAGTGCTAGGAACTCAAGCCCACATCTTGAACCATCCAGTGCAAGGAACTCTCTCTGGCTCAGTCTAGTTTATGCAAGGCAGAAAACTGAACAGCTTTCAGAAGAAAAATGATCCCTGTTTCTCTCTTCCAGCCTTCAACTCAACATAAAGTTTACTTTGAGCTGTATGAAAGGAGCACCTAAGTTGATTAGCTCTTGATTACAAAACTAGCTGATTTTTATTTTCACTGCTGCTGGTAAAATGACCTGCAGTGAAGCATTCTTTAAAATCCTGGTGACCAAATGAGATCCAAGCTTTCTGGGGTATCTTGTTCTTCTTATCTTCTGGTGTCCTTTTTTTATTTTTTTTTTTTAATTTCATTTTCCCCTCTCTATCCCCTTACACCCACTGCCCTAGGATAGCTTCACATATTTATTTATAATCACCAGGGATTAATAATAAATTCAATAGCTAGGTGGTAATTTCACCCTGTGCTTAGGATAGCTAAACTGTAAGAGAAAGTTTTGTAGGAAAATATGAAGTAATGAGAGACTATACTAGGAGGATGTATTGTCTGAACTAAAAATTAGCTTTCTCTAGAGTGTCTGTTAGGGTGGGATAGAGTTTAAGGTTATATGATATGAGTGATAAAGTCAATGTTTGGAATTAATTTCAAATTTCACTTCCTTAAAGCAAAGCTGATTATAGAAATGTCCTTACTCAACGAAAAGTTGATACGGAGATGAGTGAGTCCAACTCTTTGAGTTCATTATAGAGGAAATCAACAGTGATCACAGCTGCCTTTGAAAATCTATAGGGAAGTGGATGCACCAGGAACACTGATTGATAGGTGTGATACTTGTATTTGGTAATTGCATCTCCATTCTTGGAAGTGTTCAGGACATGCCTAGATAAGCTGCTGAGAAACCTGTTCTCAGACCTGCTTCAGATGACTCTCAGATCTTCATTAATGACATGAACAAAGGGATTGAGAGCACCCTCAGCAGATGACACCAACCTGAGGGGTGTGGGTGACACACCTGAAGGATGAGATGCCATCCAGAGGGATCTGGACAAGCTCAAGAAGTGGCCCATGAGAATCTCATGAGGTTTAACAGACCAAGTCCAAGGTGCTGCACCTGTGTCAGGGCAGCCCCAGCACCAACCCAGGCTGGGCATGAGCAGATCCAGAGCAGCCCTGGAGAAGGCCTTGGGGGTGCTGTGGGTGAGGGCTGGA
>JANRGV010000051.1:10569138-10583232 GCA_024734035.1 Alethe castanea
CCTTTAAGAAACTGAGATTAAATAATTATGATATTTAGTCTTGTCATAGAAAGTTTTTTTTTCCCAAGATAATATAATTTAACATGTTGAAAAATACTTGGATGTGTATTTCTCTTTTAACTTAAAGACTAGCTTAAACATCAGAGAAACTGACGCAGAATTTAGAAATAAAAGAAGTAAGCCCTAAAAAGGGAACAGGCTCCTAAAGGAATATTTTCATTCCTGCTTATTGCAGACTGTTTTACATTTATGTCTTTTATTTCCATTTGTGTTTTTATGCTTAAAATTAAAGCAAAAGCTCTATTTTTCTTCTTCTCTGTAAAAATAGCTGGCATTTTGTCAAAGCTTGCTGTAGTCTTGTTTGTACATAGTAAAAGAGTAGTGAGCATAGCAACATGAAAAAATGGACAGAAGTAAATTAATTCCAGATTTAATGGGATGTTTTAATATACAATCTGGAAAAGAAAATGTTTTGGGGTTACCTAATTGTGGACTTCCAATACCTGAATGGAGCCCACAAGAAATATGGAGAGAGACTATTTACAGGCACATGTAGTGACAGGGCAAGGGGAAATGGCTTCAAACTGAAAGAGTTCTATAACATTGTTATTTTTTCAGATATTTTTCAGACAAGTTCTAATAATTTCTTAATTGGTCTGCTTGCATACTATAAAATATACACTAAAGTAGCTTGGTAAATCAGTTTAAATTGTAAGGTTTGGGAAGCCTCTCGGTAGTGTCTGAACTCTAAGTATTTCAAAACAACAACAAGAAGTCCTATATTCTATAAAACACTTCTCTGTGTTGTGCTCCTGTGGGGTCAATACTTCTGTGCCTTGTTCCCATTGAAGCAGTGTCTTCACTGTAAGTTTGCAAATAACTTTAGAAATAATATCAGCCAGAACCCTCAGCACAGTGTAACACTATTTCTGAAAGAATGGTTCATGTATGCTCATAAGAGGCTGGCAATGGGGTGGGAGGGGAAAATTATTCTTCCACGTGAAGTGCTTTTTTTCCTCTACTTAAAGATCACTACTTAATTGAGAGATTCTTGTGAGTTATGATCTTTGATACAAAAAGTAGGTTTGTAGATAGAGCAACAGACACCTGGGACAAATTTCATATTTATATTAGAATATTATTCTATAATTTTCAAAATATAAAATATTTTCTTGTGTGTGAGTAGCAAAATCACTCTCCAAGTGTATGTTATCAGATGGCACAAAGAAATTATGAGAATGCTATCAAATCTGAAACCAAACATTATCAGCCATGCTGCAAGATTTTCTCTGCAGTGCTAATGAAGATGCAAATGGGGCAATTCAATGCAAAAGTATTGTCAGAAACAGGAGCAGCAGCTTCAAGTTGAAAGATAAGTCTGTGGAGATCATTAACAAGTAGAAGAAAAACACCAAGCATTTAAGCATTTATTATGATTTATTTGGTGTAATATGATGCTTGTGTTCCTTGGACTCAAATGAGAAAGAATGGAAATCTGGGAATTACATTTATTTTAGAAAAAAATGTAGGATCAAGTATTCTGGTTAATCTTAAATACTATTCCATATATCTGTTAAAGATATTGTTGATCTGATATTTACAAAACCCTGAATTTTGCTTTGTCATATTTTCTTGGTTTTTTTACTGTTCCAGTAAAAACATAAATATTTTCCTAGTATTATGTGTGTTGATAAGTAAATAACTGATATCAAAATAAGGAAGACTTTTATATATTCTTGAGAAATTTCATATGCAGTTTTCTTTTATATATCTTTGTATGAAAACATCTTCCACCTAATTCACACTATTTCAAGGAAGAAGAATACTTAAAGAACCAAAAAAGAAAAGAAACAAGAAAATAGAAACTGTGTTAAAAAGAAATACCTACAGGGCATTTAACATTTGTAGTTATTGCTCGTCAATACTGTCTAGAAAAGAAAGAAATTGATTGCAAGTGGAAATCTAAACAACTTGGTTAAATATGAAATATTAACTGCTTAGGAGGTCAAGGGAAGGGCAATATAAAGCTTCAAAGATAAGTAACATTTGCAAACATCTTTTCTGTATTCCACCAAAAAATATTTGTAAGGTTATTTTATTATTAATTTTAATGAAAAACGAACAAAAAACTCCTCAAACCCAAAATCTCTAAAATTTCCCAACATATAAAATGCTGAATAATGATAACTGGTTAAAAAAGATTTTCTCCAAACTTGAACAAGAAATTTCATAATTTTTTAAAAAGAACCTTTTTTTAAAGTTGCCATCTTTATTTAGATTCTACTTCCACAGGCTTCTTCACCATTCCAGCTTCTGTCCACCTTGAGTCATTGTACCTTGCTTACATTTTCTGCTTTTTTCCTGCAAAAATCAGCACCTCTTGTTCTGCCAGTGGCTTCTACCCTCTGCTTGATTCCTTCCATTAACAAGAATGTTACTCTTGTGCAGCAAGAACCTACAACCTCCTCTCTGAAATATTTTTAAGCTCACCTAGAGCACAGCCTCCACCAAAATGCATAATCTCACTGTGAGCATGGAACTGCCATTTATTGCAATTTTGGCAACTATTTGTGCTATTAATTCCAAAGTGGTCAGTTTTAAAGCTTTCTGATTCACAAGAAATTTAATGAGTAAACTGAAGAGCCAAACAAACTAAACCGTTTTTATTTTTCTCATTTTCACCAATAAAATTTGAAATTACTTGGTTTTATTGGTCTTGATTGTATTCTGTGACTTGGTGATCACCATCAGCTCTGGAGCCTGCTTGACTATGGTCTACAGAATGGTCTTCCAGGTTCTTAGCTTCCATGACAATTTTCTCTGTGCATCTACCACCATGCTGAAAGAGTAAATATGATGACTGATAGACTATCACACCATGTTTATAAGATTTAGTCAGGAATACATCAATCCTGACAAGGCCCCTTTTATGTATTTTCCAAATGGTGAAATAAAAAATTTTGGCCCATAGCAACGAAAAGGGAGTTCTACAAAAATGAATACTGAGGTAGATGGTCTTTAATAAATGAGCAAACCCTTATGCTGCCTCTCTAGTTTGAGGAGTAGCAGGTTTGTGGACTCTTTCATTAAAAAAAAAATGTTCATAAATCATATACAGTTGACTAAATCACTAAAGTTGCAGCCTCAGGACTTTCTTTTATGCATGAAGAGAAGTAATTTCAGCTATTATGTTCATATTTCAGTCATATGTGATTCATATTCTTTAAGTTTACCTGAAATAACATTTTGCAGACTACAGTAATCTTTTGTCCTTTTTTTTTTTTTTTTTTAATATGAAAATAATGACTAATATATTGCAGGACTCAGTACAGGAAGGAACATAGTAATGCTACATTTGGAAATAAAATTTGCAGTTGCTACTCTTCCTGCCTTCCTCTCTATTCACCCTCCCAGTCCCAGTTATGGTAAACTGTTTATTATTAGGTATAAAATAAAACAGTGTTTATAGCTTAAATATAAATTTAAGTGAAATACAACATCAAGAAGAATTTAGGAAGTCACACTTGAATGCATTAAGGCTCCCATAAAACCTAAAAAAAGTCTTTTCAAGATACTAATGGAAGAATGACCCAGAACTGTTTCCTATTTTTTTTTGCTATCATCTTATGTTGAATTCTGTTTGATAGAACTATCAGAGAACTACTGTATTTCTTCTTTTTTTTTTTTAATCTTAATTGATTTTGTGCAGAATGGTTTTTGTGGAGGAAGGGCAGGAAATACTTTTTAATTTCTTTTTTCAAAGTTTTCTGGAAATTTCTAGGACATTTATCTAATTTTAGAATGCAAGTACAGTTGAACCATTGACACAATTCCATATGACTCACAAAAGTAATGAGAAATGTAACATTAGTTGTAGATATAAAACATTGCTTCTGCTTATTATTCTGCACTTGATGGACTCTCCCTTTCAGCTCTTATTGTAAACCATACCTGCAGAGGTTTCAGAACTTGACCAAAGAAACTTGCTTTGGGTGAAAAATATTCCCAGCTCTAGGGCTCAGAATGAAGTTACTCAAATTATGAAAAATTTTGTGGGTATGAATTCTGTATTAGCTCAGGATGCGTATCACTCTGTATATTGAATAATCATTAATGGCAATAGAATTTCCAGTCATAAATCAAGGGAATCACAGTATTTAGTCTTAACCAGTCTTCAAAGACTGGAATAAGAGAGTTGTCTTTTCACTAGATACATGTTTGGCACTGCAAACAAATATTTTCTAGCAAACCAAGGGTAGAACACGTTCCTCACATAACTGGATTTGCAGCTGCATTATTGCACTGTTATTGACCAATGCTTTCAATATGCAGAGCTGTCATTACCTGTTGGGAATGATCTGTTTTTCAAAGCAGTGTGAAAATGCCTGAAGTTGGGTGTGATCATGTTTGGAGGTCCTGAGAGGTAAAGGCAGATCCTAACTGGTTGTTCACTTACAGCACAAGGATCTAGTCCTTCTCATTGCCCAGATGAAACAGTCTGGGGCTGCTCTCCAGGCTGAAGTGCAAACTGATGATAAGTCAGGAGTGGAAGAAAAATCTTTGAACTTGCCCTATATCCTTCCATAGGCTGCTTTCCCTCTTCTATCAAACTTATTTGGTTGTGTCTGTTGACCAAAGAACGTGGATTATCTTGATGGCAGGAAATGTAAAGCACTCTCACAGTTATATGCTGGAAAATTAATACTAATGTCATAAATTTTTATTAAATTTTATATATTAAATTTAAAAAGTGTCCATGAACTATTTCTTAGTAATTCCTCATGGAATTGTTTGTTTCTTCCCAATGAAATTAACCCCACGTTATGTTAGAATGAATTCATGCTAGAATGAATATCAAAGTCATAACAGGTATTAAAATTTTAAATACTAGATATAAAAGAGAGATTTTAAAGGAATAATCTTTATGGCAGCATTTCTGAAGTTTAAAATTCATTATTGTTATGGGTTTACTTATTGATTTAGTTGCTGATCTTAAAAATATCATCAAAAAGAGTTCTGTTGGGACGGTAATATTCTGAAGAAATCTAGGTATCATTTGGGTTGGCTCTTTACTGCTATTGAAGGGGTTTCTTTAAAGTTCTAACTTCATAGGCAAGTATTTTTATACATGACGCTGCCATCAAGTGGCTATTGAGTAGAACCTCTGTGTTACCAATCTCTAATGAAAATGTTTTTCTTCTTTTTAATTAACAGCTTGGTCTGAAAGAAGGGAGTATTCTATACTAGCTAATTGAAAGGAAAAAAAAAAATTAAGTTTGCTGCTCTCTGGACCAGCACTGTCAAGGTAGATGCTCAAAGATGCTTTGAAAGAATGGGATTTCAGTGACACCAAATTTTGTTGACATTGATTTTTACATCAGCTTCAACAGACATTAGGAATCCTTCTGGTCACCTTGTGAACTATTCTGTGTCTTTTTGAATTTCCAAGCACCTTAATATACAGTTAAATCTTCACTTTTAGGGTCTCATTTTAATCCATTCCATCAAAACTCCAAAACATAGATGTAGTCTGTAGACTTGGTCAAGGACTTTAAGGTGCTGGGTTGAAAAGGCCAGAATTAACACAGACGCTAAACATCAAGAAATTTACCCTTGAATCAAGATGATGATGAGTGGATAAAACCATATCTTTATACAGTCCAACAATAGCATCTCATAAAGTAGAGAAAAGCTTTAATTGTTCAGGTTTCTTGGTGGGAAGGGAAGCAACCCAGCCCCAAATGACCATTTGCAGTTTATCAGAACTTAAATATAGGCATTCACCAAATACCCCAGTTCACTTCCAGTAGTATGGGACTGTTAACCAATTTAAGGCAAGTAATGATAAACATCTCCATTCTCCTGAAGATCATTTGCCTTCTTTCACCCTCTAGAAATAATAATAGAAAATCATGTGCACATTTGCATTTGTATTTACTGTTTTTGAATTAAAGCTGCAAACAGCTCTGATTCACTAATAACTGATGAAAGTGTCTCATTATGGAGCTACAAAACCTCCAACAAATTAATGGAAATTGCAAATCACCTTGAAAATTGCAGGCTCTTTAGTCCTATATTGAGTGCTGAGAAAACTGCATAAATAGCTTTGTTGCCTAACTCTTTCTTTTGTAAAAATAGTTTTCTTATTACATTTTTTAAAAACTGTGCCTTAGTAATTAAGGCATGGCTAAGCAACATTTTGTTGTTGTTGTTGTTGTTGTGTTTTGTTTTCTGTAAATGAACACTTAACATTATATTAGTGTTAAATATTACTATGTTTGGTTCCTTCTCTTTCATGTGATTTTTAGGACCATGAATTCTCTGCCTCTGATGATAAACAGATATTTTGGTGAATTTTCTCTCATGCCCCAAATTACGGTAGAGGATTTTTCATGTTCTAATTCTTTTCTGTACATAATGAATTTTAAAATCTATACACCCATGATGTTTTCCTACAAAATTAAATCTTATTTAGAAGAAAGTATTTAATGTAAAGAAAAAAAGTCATGCCGTGTATTTCTTTGTTCACTCTTTGTTTGATTTTTATTCCATCTGCCTAATACCAAATCTAAAACTAGTGCATGTCCCTTGTTAGGTGAAAATAATATATGGGAGGTGATGTCCAGCTGGTATAAAATAGGCTAGTCTCACAGATGTGGAAATGCACTTCAACAGAATATCAGTTGCATTTCTCTAAAAGATAGAATGATTTCTGCAAAGTTCTAGATTCTCTTATATCACACCCTGCCCCCCATTCCACATTGCAGCTGTATCCCTGAATTAAACTTATTTGGTTTAAAGGAACATATTTCAGTTTAACATAGATTCAGGATAAAAAATCAACAGTTTGTAATTTTGTCCGTTTTGCCAATATATGAGTCATCATTAAGCTTGTGATGAGTAATTTGTCATAGTTTTTTGCAAACAATAGAGATTTAAAAAAAAATTTATAAGGCACAGGAGACAATCTTTTTGTATGTAAAACTCCATATAACATTTGTGCTAGTGTAGTGTAACTATGGAGGTACAGAATTGGCACTTAAATACTTTTATTTTGCTATATTTGAAGTCACTTGAATTACTGGAATACGAAAAGCATTGTGTGCTGAAGCACCCTCTAGTTAGTGCTAAGAGAAATCCCAAAATTTATCAAAATCTTTGAACCTCTAGGAACAAAACTGCTGCTATTAGCCGGCAGGTGTCTTTTACTAGGAAAGCTTTTATGTGACTTTCCAAATTGGTTCATTCCTAGGGCTGAATGACCCATGAGATGTCCATCATTAGCTCTGTCCAGCAATAGAACTTGAAGTAGCAAAGAATTGAAGTTTCTGTTTTTCCTGCCTCACTGTTGCAGGGTTGATGACTCAGGAAAAAAAAGTTCCCTTTAATTTTCTCTTCTTCTTTTACCTCCTTCTAAACCACCACCTTCTGTTTTTTCCTTTTGTACTTTCTTGGTATTATTAGTAATGTATCCACAATTCTTGCTCATCATTTTCATTCTACTCCACCACTCCAATTTTGGTCCCTTTGCCCTTGGCCACTATGTTTACATTCGATAGCAGCTTGCTAGACTTTAGCACCAAATTATGAAAGATGAAGTATTACTGCATTTTAGCTTCTTCATGTCCGGTCTGGGGACTCAATTACTACCCCCCAAAAGCTGTGAAAGCATTAATGTTCTTTTGTTTGAAGCCCATAAGATTTTTGCTTTGTTCTGTTTCTATGTCCTTTCTTCTGTGCTCTCTCCACTTCTTAGTCAGATAAGCAGTGGATGCTTGAAGCTTTTGAAACACCATTTAGCTGAAGAAAATTAGTCAGCTTACTGTCCAGGTCTTTGCATGCTCTTGTCACACTTTTGAAGCAAGTTTTGTTAAATATGTTGAGCATATGTAGGGGCTAAATGAACCTGGAGGAACCATCATTTCCAGCATCAATTTGAATGCAGGTGATTTCAAACTAAGCAGCCTGCTGTCTTTCTTTTCTTCTTGATGTGTTTTTTTTTGTTGTTGTTGTTGTTGGTTTTTGGGTTTTTTTTGTTTTTGTTTTTTTTTTTTGTGGGTTTTTTGTTGGTTTTTTTTGTTTTGTTTTATTTTTAGTTTTTTTGGTTTTTTTTTGTTTTTTTTTGTTTTTTTTTTTTTGAGAAGGCAATGTCTGGTATGTGTAGAAGTTTATTCTTCAAATATTGACTCCTTAAATATTGTGATGTTGGAGGGATTGTTACCTACCGAGAGTCTACATTACAAATGTACACAGAGTTATAAACAAAAACTCTACATTTGATTGTTCATGAGACATGATTACTCAGGAGACTCGAGTAATAAGCATGTGTTCCCCATCAGGACTTGCACACAGCTTTCTAATACTGATGGAAACTGTATGTGTTGAGCAGATGGGACAGACCATGCTCACGGCTTGAAAAAGATTTTGCAAGGCCTTCATGATAAGTGAATTCCCGTTTTCTGGGTTTCACTTTGGAATGGTAATTTAACTTCATATAGAGTAAATGTAAACCAACTTGTGATGATGTGACTAACTGCAAATTACTTTTCATAACCGCTACTTTTTCAGCTGGGATGCAGAAGTTGCCTTAGATTAAACTTGAAACTTCTCCAGTGACAGTAAAGTGCTGTCTAAAATAGCTAATAAAATGCAGATGGGAGTGGAATAAAAACTGTGTTTATACATAAGGAGGCATTGTATCAGGAAGGGTAGTCTCTATGAAGAGGTTAATATTTGTATAAATAACTGTTATTGAATATGAAGTATGAATTTAATCTATGCATGTCAGTGTATTTCATGGAACTTCCACTTGATAGTTAGTGGCAGTCATGAAAATGTAGAACGTCAAGGTAGTATGAAGGAACTTATTAAGTACATTTTCCAGCATAGTATTTTATTGCTGTTGTTTTGATGAATGATCAATTACATTGCCTTCCCCTACTTCGTGTCCTTGTAAAACCTGTTCTGCTGTAACACACCTAAGAAAGACAACATAATGTTATGATTTTTTTTTTACCTAGTCAAGTCTGGAGCTGCTGGTCTCTTCTCTTGGCCTGTCATAGATGTACAGTAATAACAGGTAATACCTAAGCTTCATTATCCACTGCTTATTTATTTAGGTAGTTGCTGGCAAAGGCTAAAGGATTCTAGAGATGCAGCCTTTGTCTTGTGTTGGATTTGGAAGGAGAAGACTCTAGACAGCCAGTTTTGCATGAAGTATACAATAATAGTATTGTATATGTTATTTCAGTTGTACTTTGTTTTGTCTATAGGCAGTTTATAGGTGGATTTATACTATGCAAATAAAGGCTTTAATTTCCAAACCCCCTGATGTAATATTTTGGAAATCCAGCTATATTGGTGAAAGATGCACATGAACACCATTTTGATGTTGGATATCTGAAGAATTTCTCTCCAATTGCCAGGTTTAATTTTGGTTGTGTCTAAATGTGCAGAAGAAGAAATTCCTGCTGAGCAGGATTTTGAAATCATAAATGTATGCAATACCCAAGTGGCTTTTTTTCTCTCCAGAGGCTAGAATAGAACCCAACACAGTTTTTTTTCAATCTCCTGGTGTAGCTGGTAGGCTCTCTGCTTGATATTAATAGTCAGTGCCATCATGATTTCTAAATTCCTTCTGTAAGTCATTAAAAGGCTGATAAACAGGTTCTCCCCCAGACAAGAGCAATGCATCCATCTGTGCCATGTCAGCTGTACTTAAACAGGTGAGACTGAAAAAACAGGAAGTGGTAACTTCTCTCCATATTGGTTGTGTAGGGTCCTTGTTCTCTAAGAGAAATTTTTGTCTGAAAAGTTTGTATTAAAAAGTGAAAATATTTAAAGAGTCAACACAGCATCGACTTAAAGGCATAGGCATTGGCAGAGTGACTGGTTATTTTAGCTTTGCAGTGGAGCAAGTAGCTTAAAACTCCAGACGTTAGTGCTTAGGACTATCTTTGTGAAGTATGCATCGAAAAACTAAATCTGATGCCCTGTCTCTCCAATTTACACAAAAAGGGCACTTCAACCAACCACAAATTTATTCTGGATATTCAATTGAACCTTGTTTAATATTTATTTCTACTCTAGATGAACATTACAGGCAATGAGAAATTGGCAAAAATTACAGGCTCAGAAATTGAGTTCAGTTTACATTAATTTATGATCAAATGATTTCTTTGAGTGCTGCAAAAGGGTATCTGAAGTCACTTTGCAAGAATTAATATTTTTCATATTAGTTCATTATTAGTTGATTATAAATCAGTAGAACATTGTCTGTTGCAATTTTAGAGAAACTAAGATGTAGACAACCAAAGGCTTGACTTTGCATGTCCTTTCACATGCCTTTCGAGCCTTGTGCCTTTTCATCAGCTGAAATCTGGAGCAGAGGAGGTTAAATTATATCCCATGGGGTACCCATTGAGCCAGGAATGGGGTTAGAAAGAAGCACCAACAATCCAGATCTCTAGTCACCTTGAGCTGCTGTATCACATATCACACTCCCCCTAGAACTGCTCATGTCTCAGTACAGTGCAGTGCTCTAAATAGTAGTGTTTGGAGGGATTTGTTACCAAAAATCTTCATTATTTATTTTCCTTGCTGCCTTTTTTTTTTCCCTATTTAATAGCTTTTTAGAGAAAGTAATATAAACTAAGTCCATTCAAGATATTTACCCACAGAAGAAAAACTGGGAAATGTCTCCCTTTTTCAGAAATCATAACTACAGAAGAGATTATGGTGGTAGGAGAACAGAGCTAAGCTTGTGTATGAGCTCAGGGATCTTATGTGCCAATGCTGAATTTGACTGACAAAAAGAATGATGTTTGAGACAAGAACAGCCTTTTTGTCTGGCAACACAATAGGATCTTCTTCCTTGATGGATTCTCAGCACTACTCAGTATAATAACATGATAATTGGTCCCAAAGAAGGAATGAGTAAGATTGGATGGTGGTCTCTGGGGACCCAGTTGTGTTATATCTAATCTAATTATGTTTGATACTGACTTTTTAATGCATATGGTAGCTATTTCCTTGGCTTGGAACTAAGCCTTATATGCAAGCTTGATATTTGCTTGGTATCTTTTCTAAAAGCACACAATTTTTTTTTTTGTTAGGAGAAACCCCAGCTATATCTGTCTCATGTCATGCTGTATTCTAATTCAAAACTAAAACTGATTTGTTCCAGAAGATGTCTTGAAGTATAAATATGTTGTGGCTTGTGGAAATGTGGGAGGTGTGATGGAAAGAGCAAATGTCTATAGATTGTACTTCAAAAAACCACTGCAACTTGCTACAGAAAAGACATAGTAAGTTATTGCTGCCTTGGAGCAACAACCCGCAGCAGGCATTCACCCTTTTGCATGAGACAATATAAACATTTTAGTGGATTTATGAGCATAAAGGAGCATCTGGAGATGATGAGATTGTGCAAGACTAATTTTAGACTCTGAATTAAACTAACTCCATAGCTACAAAAGTCACTGCCATGTTTTCTGCTCTCGTTTAAAAGATGTGTATGGACCACAGCAAGCCCAGATTTCCTAACCAAATGGAATAGAAAGGTCTAGTGCACTACTGCTGGTGGTGGTGTGGTGGGCACTGGCTTACTGAGAGGATTACAAAAATCCTTCATGAAAGATAGTTATGCAATCGAATTTCTGAGGCAAGTTTCTTCTCAGCTGTTAGCATCTGGGTTCCATTTTGCCATGAATAGGTGACTGTCTCTTGGATTTATTTATGTTTCTCACTTTTTAATAGAGAGTATAGCATGTATTCCTGTTTGCTAGGAGGCAGCTGTTGCTTTTTTTCCTTTTTCATTTTCCTCTTGTATTTCACCATTGTCTTCCAGCTTCAAATAAGCATTTTATAAAGGGAACATATTAATAAAATCAGTGCTGTGTGATGTGCTAATGCAATAGGTAGGGAAATAAATTTGTTTGAAGCCAGTTTCAGTTTTGGAAATTTAACTCGCTCCCCTGAAGTATCTGAAACACTGAAATGTATGTTCTGTTTTGTGTTTAATTTCTTCTTTTTTCTCTGTCCTCAGTGACTCTTACTAGTGAAAGGCTTCCAGCCTAGCAGTGATGGTTATTGAAAGTTCAAATAACAGAAGGCTCAGTTTGTGAAGAAACGCACAAACTTTTAGGAGCTCAGAGACTCCAGTGACATTGACTCACAGTGTTATGTCACAGTTTTGGCCACCATCTCTTCCAGAAGTGGCTGATACACAAGTGGCAGCTGACAGTTACCGATCAGCTCATAGTGATTAATAAGTAGATCACAACCCGCATAGTTCTCTACATGCACCATTTTCTGGGACCCCTTGACAATTTACTTAAGGCTTGGGGATGAAAAGGATAAAATCCTGACTCCTTTAAATCAATTAGAATTTGATAATTAACTTAGAGTGGGGAAATCATATAGTCATAAAATACTGGGCCAAAACTGTGCTTCTAAACATAGAAGAAGCAAGGTTGAAAATAAGTCACTCTAAATGAGTAGTTGA
Source organism: Alethe castanea (assembly GCA_024734035.1). Classification (NCBI taxonomy): domain Eukaryota; kingdom Metazoa; phylum Chordata; class Aves; order Passeriformes; family Muscicapidae; genus Alethe; species Alethe castanea. Next base: position 10,581,644 of record JANRGV010000051.1, read on the forward strand.
AAACAAAATGCAAACAAAAACAAAACAAAACAAAAAGCCTTTAGATGATGTGTTCAATATGCTTTCTACCAGCTTCCCTGTAAAAGAAAGATAGTTAATGACCACAAAAGCCTGTTTTCCTGCAAATGCATTTTTTGAAGTTAACAGAACTTTGATATTTAAAACAGTATGTGAGTCTGGTGGAAGTTTTCTCCATGAAGTAATGAAGCAGTTAGCAGTTTTTCTTCCAGAGATTTTCCATATTTACTCGTGAGAATGCCAACAAAATTTCACTCCTCTCTTCATTTGACCTATATTTTTTATGGAATAGAGATCTCAACACCACTGAGTTTCTAAAAAGTACACCTGAAACCTCCAATCATAAACTTGATCAATACTGGCCAACAATTTGAAGTGGTTTAGCTGGCATAGATGCCCATTATGTAGTTGCATATACACACAGCTCCCTAACCTCAAAATCAAGGGAAGAAAATGAATGTGTTATTTCTACCAGAGAATCCTTTTAAGAACAGCCAGAGATTTTATACAACAGGAACTGCAAATATGCTTAGCTGTACTAATGCTTCATTTATTAGATAATAAGAATTCTTAACAGCTTTCTGGAAAGAAAGAGATTTGTATTTGTCAGCAAAGCTCTACTAGTTACTGGTTCCAGTGCTTCCCTGTGTTTCTTAATGTGCTGCCCAAATCTGTAAAAAGTGTGTAAAAGTGAAAGAAATGCCAGATACCACCTTCGTCTATGGCAGCCACCCTGGAGCAATTCTGACAATAGGACCCATCCTTACAAACAGAAACAGGAATAAATTTTCAGTGGACTCTCCAAGAAGGAGAAGGTTGTGCAAGCTTTCTGCTAGTTATACTGTATTTCAATGAAAAACATTTGTGTTCCACCCTTAAGTGTATAGTTTTGTCTTCTTTTATGACAGTGTTTAAAGTATTTATCCACCATAGTTTATCTGCATCCTGATCTTGTCCTGTCTTGGATACGTTCCTTGCTGGCTTCACTGAGAACATCCTTCCCTACCCATCATTTTCAATTTTTGTCTGTTGATTTGGCCATATTACCTTCTCTTCTGCCTCAAGGAGCTGGCAGAGCTTCACTCCAGCCTGTATTTTGCTTTTTATCTTGTACTTCTGTTCTTTTCCAGCCATGCTTAGTTCAGTGTTGTTAACGTCTTTCTAGAGATATTGCTGCGGTTTTACCTTTAGTGCAGGGCAAGGTCAGGTGTGAGTTCACAGGACAAACACACTCCTTGCTGAGGAGTTGCATTCTCTTTAGGGGGCCTGCAAATTCATCTTGTGATAAATATTTGTCTGGGGAGAGAGAGAGGAGAGGGACTTCAAAAACTGTTTTGTTTGCCTCACCTATCTGCTATTTTAAGATTCCAGACTTCTCAGGTGTAGGTAACTGCATTTCTCATAGAAATTGCACATTCTTACGTGGCATTTCGGACATATTGCAGACTTCTGCTGCACACTTTTATATTAGCTATAAAGGGTTGGGTTCATTATCTGTGCCTTTTGCTTTTAGGTGGCTGTATTCTTCTAATTTTTTTTTTTTTTTTTTTTTTTTTTTTTTAATGTTTTTG
>JANRGV010000051.1:10583404-10596453 GCA_024734035.1 Alethe castanea
GCCTTGTTTCTGTTGCTGCAACTCTTCTTTGACTTTTTTCAAATTAGAAAAGATGTGCCAACCTCCATGCCATACGCCTGATACTACTAATGCCCATGGTTTTTATCAGTCTCAAAAGCTTTCATATGTAAATTGACTATCAAATTTCACCCTCAGTTTTAACCTGTAATAACTTAATTGCTTACAGTGCAATTTGCACTGCTGTAACTTAGATCAGAATTTGGATACATATGTAAATCTGTGCTCCTATGCACACACGTAATGCCTGCTTCTTAATATATAGATATAGATACAGATACAGATATAGATATATGAACTTTCTTTTTACAGTTGAAAATGAGTGAAGGAATCTGTTGATTAATTATATACTGATCAATTTTAGAGCAGCTAGCAGGAGGAAAATAAGTAATTTCAAATAGTAAGCAGATTTTTGGAGTCATGCACACACAGACACCCCCCTTTCTAGTGTATCCTTATTCTTGTCTGTCCCAAGCAGGAACTTTTCTTCAGCTGACTTGAAATTCTGAATTGTTTTGCAAGCCTCAAATCTCATTTTCACTTGACTTTGGGGAAAATGGAGGCAGAGATATTGTTTAAAAAAGAAAAAAGGGAAGAACCCACCCCCCCCACTAAAGACCTATCCCAGCCCCCACCTCTATACCACCAACCCAAACATGAAACATATTTTAGCAGAAGTGCCCCAGCTCTATCATATGTGCTGTGCAGAGTCATCATGGCCATGGTGCATAGCTGAGAGCCGGAAAGCAAACAGCTGCTGTAGCCTGATTTGAGTTAAAATAGTGTCAGTGTTTAGTCTGGCGCAGTGCTTCAGGAGAGATTGGCAGCTGGGTCAAACAAAGTCATTCCATTGGCTCCCTTCCCAGTAAGCTTCTGCTAGTATTTAGGTACTAGTGCAGCCTAGGCCCCTTTTCTCAGGGATAGCCTAACATCTGACCGCACCCTCTTTGCTTTTTAAAAAATGCCTTTTCACTCTAAGATAAATCCTCTATTATACAATCTGCCACTAATTGTGTGTTAAGACTGTTTTTCTCTCGAAAGCTGATGCATCCTGCTCTCAACGTGGTCTAGGCAGCGGGCTGTTACAGTGCTGGATTAATAAAAGGGGCCTTTATGGTTTGTGAAAGAATATCTCTGTGCTTAGGCAGGAAACTTTTTGATCCACAGAAAAGCCAGACGACATCTAGGTAAGGCCGTGTATCAAATCTGCTTTTATGGGAGAGTGGGGCAGCGAGCGCTGTTAATTGCAATTGCTTCAAGTTTGCATGCCCATTTTGATAAGCTTTTTAGAAAGTTTAGGAAATAGCTGCTCCTGCATCTCGAGCCCTTTCTCTCCTCCCTCCTCCTCACTCCTCCTATGCCTTTACTGCTTGCAAAAGCTTGTAATGATCTGCTTAGTTTTCGCTGGGATACGTGCGGACGCTTCGCTTCTTTTTGGAGAGGGGTTTCTTGCAGAGGCGCAGTGCAAAAAAGTTCTGCTGTCGGACCCAAATGCTGTTAGAAGTGGAGTGGCTGGGGAGAATTTACAGGGAAAGCTTTCCACTGTTACAGACTGCCTGTGCAATCATTTAAAAGTAGTTGAAAACTGCTTTGAACTAACAAGGGTTTAATTACGGAAAAGTTTAACGTGGCGATGGAAGGAATATTAAGTAAGTTGTCTTTGTCTCATACTTTTTAATTTTAGTTGTTGCTTTAGCCTGTTGGGTCACATTTTTTGTCAGCGCTGAAGGCTGCCATGAATTGGTAATGAGGGCCCCTTTTGCACATGATTTTGGCACTTGGCCAAAATCAACTTCCCAAGGCAAGCTTTCTCTAAAAGAACCTGAAGCATTTTTTTGTGATTAGGAATCATGTCTGAAAGCTGCCACAACCAGTTGTGTAGGCATGTCAAAATGACTTTATACAGTATATCTGAAGCATCTGGGGGGGAGGGTCTGTTTTTTCCTCATGTACCAAATTGTTGCTATTATCATTCTAAATTTCCGCAGCTTATGCACCTCCAAAAACCAGGCTACAGAGAGCTAAGGCATAATGAGGATCATTGGTATCTTTGTATTTTTCAACATGCCAAAGCAGCACTAATTTTCACATTTAAGCAAGATATAGTATTAGGGGTTGCTTAAAACACTTGTGGATGTAAAGCAGATAAATCTTTGAACTTTTAATCTCAGTAAATTATGCTCAATAAACAGTAAGTAATGATATTTTCGAGAAGTTTCTTTGTTTGAATTGTATGAGTGGAGCTTTTTGATATATCTATTTAAAAAATACATGTCTGGGTCCGCTGGGGGGAAATTTGCAAAGAAAATCTTGGATGTGCCTTTGGATTTATCCCATTTCCTTGAAATCTGGGTATGGATCTCCTCTGTGAGACAGGGAACAGGAGCTGGATAGTCCTTTGTTGTTAAAAAGGGGGAAAGGGAGTTAGTCTAAACATTAGTAAGGAGCTGCAAAAGTTCATGTTTCAAGTGTGCTCAGAGTTCTGAAATTTGTGGAGATCATCAGTGCAATAAATGGGTTATTGTTCCTTGCTGATATTATATAAACAAGCTTGGCACTGTAAGTGAATACATTATTACTGTACACTTGAACGTTCTGTGAATTTACTCTGCGAGTTGGAAATTAAGGACCTCCTATTACATGCTGTGTATGCTCTACTCCCAGTGTCGTTTCCACATGTGTTCAATGTAAAGACAAAATGCATTAGGCAGCACTTTTGCCAGGTATTTTTTTATTTTACATTTCTGCACTTGTGGCTGTAGGCAAGGAGTTGCTGGTTCCTTCCTAAGTGTGTTGTTTATTTATAAGCAACACCATCTTTCGGCAGCAATATCGATATGGAACAGCCTTTTCGCACCTTCCCTGCCCCCTGCCCCCAGCCTTGATCCCTTTTGCTGCTGTTAAAATGGGCTTTACAGGTATTGTCTTTCTTCTGCTAAACTGTATTTTCTGTAAGGTATTGGGGGTGTGGGGGTGTGTGTTTCCTTTATTACATAATGCAAGACACAGCTACGTTGGGAGCTTTACAGGCTCCTCAGAATCGGTACTTTCATGTAACTTGGCTGGGAGAGTTTGCTCATTGTTACAGTGCAGCAGACTGAGTTATAGGATTCAAAAGTCTCCTACAAGTTTAACACGTTGTACTTGCGATGAAAATAAGCAGACAAGATGAACATGTTGCAAAAGAATATATGGAGAACTGTAGTAAAATAAAACTCATATAGCTTAATTGGATTTTCTGGGGCTTTTGAAAAGTTTTACAACAGGGGAAAAATACGTCATTGTTGAATCCTGTTTTAATATAAAGCATTGCCAGAAAATGAGCATACTTGGTGCAAATGTAAATGTGATAGTAGAGTTTTTGCAAATCATTATGTAATTTATTTGCTGGTGCGTGGAAGTAATTTCTTCTGGGTTACTGGGTTAGGTACTGTTAATTTAAAATATGCACGTAGCCACCTTGTTACTGCAAAACTTACATTAAAATGTTTTACTGTGATATTCCTGTTTTTGCCTAGAAGTTTTTACTGGGAAATAATGAACACATGCAAGTGTACTGCTTCTAGAGGTTTTCTTTACTATTTTGATTGGTGAAGAGTTGTGTTATAAATCACGGCAAGTTATTATCCAAAAACTTTGTGAACAGTTTTTTAAATCCAGAATATTTTTTTTTCTGATAGCATGACTGAAATGTAAAGTCTAATATATGAACAAAGCTTTTCTTAAAAACTTAAAACATTATAAATTTGACTTTTGATCACAGACACCAGATTGACATTTTCCTTCATGAACAAATCTATTGTCTATACGAGCATACAAAAAAGTCATGTTTTCATCAGATAAATCAGCATTCTGTATTCGTAAGTTTAAAGTTTGAAATGCATAGACACTGCATTATATTTTTAAATCCTAAACCAGTAGATTAATGTTTCCTTATAAATAGGTTGATAAATAACTGGTTAGTTACTTTTCCTGACATTAAAAAAGATGAAGAATATAAAGTATTCTCCATTGTGCCATTTTTATTTTTAACAGCTCTCAGGAATAATGTGTCTCTAATCTTCCTACTGGAGGGCTTTATGTTTTCTATTTGTTGGCAAACACATCATGAAAGAGTGCTATTATAAAGCTTAACTTTGTTGTAATTTTGAATCTTAGATTTTGCTCCATAGAAATACTGAACTCTCAGTTACTCATTTCAGTGCAGTAAATCAATATATTTTCCATTCAGAAAACAAATTCTTGCTTTTCAGTTGGTATTTTTATTGATCATTAGACATTAATATTTCATATTTTAGTACTGCAGAGTAAGTGGTACATATTGTTATGCATTTGAATAAAAGTTACAAATGTATTCATAAAATACTTTCACTTATATGAAAGAAAAAGAGCTCTAAACATCGTGGAACACTTTCAATTTATCAAGAAAACATTGGTCTTGAAAAAATAGCTTTATTTCTCAGTAGATTCTACTGCATGTTTTAAAACTTCAGAAGTGAAACAGGGCTCTTTTATTTTGTCTTACGGGTTTGTTCAGTTTTTGTCAGGTTTTTTGCCTGGGCTTTTTTTAGCAAAGATTCAATTCATATAAACTAACTACGTTGTTCAATATGTTCTAAATTCCAGCAATGAGATAAATAAATTGCTGGATTAGATGGAACATAATTATTGAATTTTGGCAGAACTTCAGTGAACTCTGCCATGAAAGATTAATGTGCACAGTGTGCTCTTAGATTCTAAAGTAACAGAGTAAGATAAGGGGAGTGCATAACAGGCTCCAACCTTTGTGGTTTAGAGAAAATAGAAAACCACGGGCAAATGTTAACTTTTGGTATAAACTGCTAATGATAATGTTTTGTCATCTGTGTGATAAAAACTACAGGAGTAGACGTGAAAATCCAATTTAACACAAATTCTCTCCACTTCTTTCTTCCTCTGCTTCCCATTTTTCAGTACTGGAATAGCCACCGTTGCTCTATGTTCCTAGGAAAGGAGAACAGAGCAGGCAGGGTACTTGCAGTAGTGTAATGTCCTGATGGAATCCATCCACATCCGCATGTGTCGTATGTGGGTTTTTACAGTCACGATTTTGGTTTGTGATTATGGTGCATTGATTTCGGAATGCAAGTAAAATTGTACTGGCTGGATGAAGGCTACATGGAGTCATTGTAGTGGTTGTTATTATTCCCTCTCTCTTCTTTCTCTACCAAACCTTGATTGTTTAAAATATTTGCTTCACTTGACAATTTGTGGTTATAATCACAAAATCTTATTCCTCTTGGTTTTTCAATAATTACTGCACCCAAATAATGTTTTTAATTGAGAGCAAAGATATATTATCCTGCCAGTCAGGCTCCCTTGGCAGGACCAATAGGATTGCAAACACTTTTTAGTATTTTCAGTCAGTTTGCTATAGGGGAGAGCAGGCACGACATCCTCCCTGCTCTGGGGAAAGCGCTGCCGCTCTGCCGACTGCTCCCTGCTCCTGGGAGCAATCCCTCTGCCTGCCCAGCCTCTGCAGCACCCTGAACCTGAGCCCACACGTTTTCTCTTCCTCAGAAATGTGCAGCAGCAAGCACCAGCCCCTGGAGCTGGTTTCCAGGGGATATTGGCAGCACGATGGGCAGGCTCCAGCATGGCTGCAGACACAGGGGCTGCCTGACCGGCTGGGCATGGGGATATGGCTCAGTGCACCCAAGATGCCTGGAATCACAGGGAGTGAGGCAGGGAGGAAGCATGGTAGGATTTTTCCCCTGTTTGCTCCTTGCTTCCAAGCTGTTAACCTGCTGCTAAGGCTGTGTGCTCGGCTCAGTGTTTTAAAATGGCAGGTATCCAGAATCTTGGATATATTTCATGACTTCAAAGACATTTCTTCTCTCCTTCCCTGTCACATCCTTAAGCTCATGATGACATTGTTATGAGTTAAAGAGTTTTATATATATATGTATATAGTTAACTATAGTATAACTACATATATATAGTTAACTGTAGTATAACTATTTATATATAGAGAGAGTATACCTATTTATATACTTATATAGTTAAAGAGGTATATATAGTTAAAGAGGTATAAGGGCAAGGGACTAATCCAGTGCCCATTGCAGTCAGCAGAGAGGATCCCCCTGACTACATGTCTGTGGATCCCACACCCTGTGACCTGGCTGCTCTTTCCCTTTGGTTCCTGATGGCACCAGCATGACTAGTGTTGCCATCATACTGAAGCAGCTTCCTTGTCTTCACTGGCACTCCTCAAAGAGGAAGCTTTACTGAGTAAAAGGCTTGAATGTGCCTTCCTTGTGTTGTAAAGAAGCAGAGTCTGAGTGCTTATTTTGGCTATTTACAGTCCTTTCCCTTGTCTTTCTCCCCTTCTGGAAATGATTCTTGTCCCTGACCATGATTTATCAATTCATATCACCATTTCAAGTGGAGTTGAGTGTGTCCAGCTAGTCTTCTAAGGTACCCCCAATAAAATGCTGTATTTGTGTATGTCCATGATGAAATGAATTTGTATTCTAGGCCTATTGTTTTGGTAATCAGCTACAATTTTCTTTCAGTAAGGTTGATTTCAAGATACCTTCATCTTCAAAAAAAAAATGGATACTTTTTTCTTTTTTATAGAACCGTAGAATACTTCAGTCTTTGTTTGCCCTATAAATGTGTTTAGTTGGAAAACCTTTAACAAGTTATATTCAGAGTGTGTCTGTATTTTAAAGTAGACAATGACCCTTTTTTCTTTTAAGTAGTTCACAGAAATGAGCATTGTTTTTAGCAATGTAAAAATGTTACCCCAGACAACTAAAGAATAGTAGTAGGAATATTGTGCCTTCTGTGCATGACTAACAAATGTATTTGCAGTGTGAAATCAAGTTATGCTTTTACAGCAGTGGGGTTATGGACTGTTAAAATACTCAATCTCAGAATATTGTACATATTTTTGCAAAAGTTGCATATACGACCACATGAACACCCCCTACATAACTTCAATGCCTGGTAGTCAGCTGAATGTTGAAATGCCTGCCAGGTGTGGCATGTGAGGCTCTGAGATGACCAGACAAAAAGGTGCATTAAAGCAAAGCCTGCTGTTGCCTCTGTGCCTGCAGCAGGAGCAGCAGCTCCCAGGAGTGCAGAGCTGGGGCACCAAACCCTGCTGCCCCGGAGCAGCTGCGTGGAGCAAGGCAGGAGGGAGGGCAGGAGCCAAGCCAAGGCACTTGTGCCTGCACAGAGCATTTGTTCTGCCTGGTGGAGAGGGAGCACAGCGGCTGGTTTGGGATCTGAGCTCTGCTCTGAGCCTTTCTCAGCCTTTCTCTGTCTTTCAGCCGCCATCCCAGAGCCCTTGGCAGAGTGTGGAGAAGTTTTGTGGGCAGAGCACTGGGAGAAGGCTCAGGATCCTGTGAGGGATCCTGTGAGGATCTTTCATGAGTTACAGCAAAATTTAACACCTGAATTGCACACAGAAAATATGAGACAGGTGAATGTGGGTTCTGAGATCTATAACAATGTGGAAACTTTTCTTTCAAACACAGTAATAGATTATTAAGCAGTATAAATTATACTGAAGTGATGTTTGGGTGCCTATTAAGTTACTTGCACATTGTGCAGGTCAGCAGAGCAAATGATCCTAAAATATAGTCTGTAAAATGGACTACCTTGTGTTTTACAAGTTTGCACATCCTGGTGTTTATTTCTGAGGAGTCTGTCCCTGGGCATGCCACTTCTCACAAGGGCTGAGTGTTAAAAATGTTTGACCTTTCCCTTCCACTGCACCATATAAAATCTTGCATGTTAACATTACAGTCTTCCAAAATATAGAAAGAATGTTGTGAAGAATAAGAGTTTTACAGACATCTGAAATTTTTTTTTAAAATTGTGAGAAATGAGGAACAGTGATGTAAAAACAGCTGTTATACTTGGGTGGGGCAAGACAGAGTAGGGGAGAAAGGTTTGAGTTTAGAAAACCCAACCAAGTCATGTAACTCACAATGTTTGCAACCTATGCAAATATTGATGACAGAATTGAAATTGCATTATGCTGGCAGATCACAGCTGAAATTGCTTTTTGTGGTGTCAGAGCACGGCTGAAGCAGCAGAGTATTTGACTAAAATACCGCTGTATTAATAGAAGGAAAGAAAAAGTACCGGAAAGGAATTCCAAATTCTTACAAGGTATCTCATTTGGGGACATGCATTGGTTTGGTAAATTCCAATTCCCAACCTGGCAATAATGATTGTTACTCTATACCCTTTATGACTTTCAGAGCAAGAGAAGCCAACTTGAGGAGCTTGCACATTGTGATACCCTCAGTGGTAAGTACCCTAACTGCAATCAAGTTTATTACATTTTTGTAGAGTGGAGGCCTTTTCAAGACCACACTTGATGCAGCTTAGTCGCACAACAGCTTCAAATGGCATTCTGGAATAATAGGGCAGTAATATGATACAGTCCATAATGAAAATCAGTGTAAAGCACAAGTGGTTGCAAGCATTTGTGTGGTCAGATATAAAACCTTCGCCATGGGTACAAGCTACTGCTTTCCCACTTGAGGAAAGTATAATTAAAAGTGGTTTCCAGATGTGCTGGCACACATCTGCTGTTTTTAAAAGGGAATTTTGCAAATACGAACTGAACTGTATTGCATTCATCGTTATAAAGCTGTTGATGGTTTTTCAGGTAATAAAAAGATTGGAGGCATCAACACTCCCACTGTAAAATTGAGGTGTCTTTAGACAACAGCATTGTGTGTTCACATTGTGTTCTTAGGATTTTCTGTGAGGAGTTCATAGCTGAGCTGTGGCAAATATACAAAATTTTCTGGACAAAAATTAGCACTTATTTCATGAAACATGAGAGTTGATCCCTTGCTAGTGATTTCATTTTTTACTGGGCAGATGTAGCAAATTTTTATGGTTTTGCTTGTTTGTTTGTTTTCAGTGCAGTGGATAAATGATATTGTAAAACATTAGGATTCAGTTTTTTTAAACAAATTTGCAAACTGTGGTAATAATCAGGAAAAAAGAAAAATATGATATGTTGAAAATAGACTTTTAATTTTGTTTCACACAGAAAGCAGAAAAAACTCTACTTATAGGCTTCTTATAATGCATCCTTAGTTGAAATATCTGGAAGAAAACAAATCAGAAAAAAATTAGAAGAAATGATAGGTTTTAAAATATTGAGGAGAGAAGATTACAGATCTTTTGTTTTAGCTAAATAAACAACCTGCTTGTCCTAATATCCCACTAATTTTGGTAAAGCTAATATTTCCCCTGGAAATGTTATTAAAATGAAATCCTGTTTCAGAAGTTTTTGCAGTTCCAGAGGTTTTAGTTATTGCTACTGCTTGGAATAAGCACAAGGGAAGAATGTTGGTCCTGCCACCTTCTTAATGACTCTTCTTCTAGCATTGCAGAGGTATTCATAATTATGATTTTGAGTTGGTTTTGAAAAAAAATGAAGGATATGATCTACTAGTCTGAGGGTCTTGGACTATTGGCCAGACTGCTAAATGATGAGAGAAGTTTTTTTTGGGATGTCCTGTGCAATATTGCCACATCTTTGCACATATTTTCTTTACTTACTTCCACAGATATGACTTGTAGGCTCCCTTTTCAAGTAAGAGTCTTATTCTTAGCAATTATCTTAGGGAAATACTGACACTGAGTAAGTCAAATGGATTTCTGGATATTTCATCTTAGTTGGACTCTTTCATACAGCAGTTGCTTTTTTCATTTCAATCTTTCTTTCTTGACTAAGCAGAATCTAAAATCTCTTTTTAAGTGTGTATAATTTGCAGAAGATTTAGTTAGAAAAATTGCCACTGAAATCAAATAATTTTTAATACAAAACTTAACATATTGTCTGTACTTAAGCTTTTGTATTAGCTTTTCTGTCTGACACCTTTTAAGTTCTTACAAAGACATTGATGGATTCAGTGAGGGATGCAAAAAGCAATCTCAGCAGCAAATTGCCCTGTGTATTTGATTTTTCTGGAATAACATAATAACTTGCTGTAGTCCTGATGCTGCTAAACAAGAGTGCTCTGGCTTTAACAATTTCATGCCTCTGAGACAAAGGGTCCAGATCAACTCATTGCATCTGGTCTGTGAATGGGGACTTCTTGAGGATGCAATGAAATGGATGACAATCAATAAGAAGGATATTAATAACATCATAGTTAAAGTGCTGATTTTATCAATACTGCTAGTACATCTGACCTTTTTCTTTTAATGCATATACATTGTGATGGCTATGGTATATTATAAATGTTCTATTGTGGCATAAAGACGTCAAGTTTGTGCTTCCAGTGATGGTTTTACAAGGATATATTTACTAACACATACCTACATTGGATATTAAACCACATTTAAATCACTGTTTGCCCAGGAGGTAGGATTTTAGCACTGAGCCGTTATGTTTTGGGTATTTTTCTGGCAAAATGCCATTTGACATGAAACTTAGAAAGCTCTAAAAAAATGCAGACATTCAGATGTGAAAATGTGCAAAATGAACACTACCTGGCACTTAAATTGCACTCTGCTGCAATTAAGACTTGTTAATAGGGACTCCTCTGAACATCAGAGACCAGCCCTGGCCAGACCCTCACAGTTTTGTACATAACCATTTTGTATAAAGGATCAGTTTCCATAGAAGGTCAGGTGGGTTAGACAAAAGAAGTAGCTTTTTTCTCCAAAAATTAGATTATTTAAATATTGGGGAGGTTACATCCCTGGCAACTGCAGATTTTTGAGTGCTTATTGATTATTCCCATTCCTATTTGAAAAGTAAAATGCTGCCCTGAGTGGGGGAGATGTGGAGAAGTGTTTTGGGGCTGTACATCAAGGGACATGAAAAAGGTAATTTATGGGGTAGCAAAGGTGCTGCCTTGACCCACAGATGCAGGAGGCAACCCACCAAAGATGTATCACCCCTCAAGGGCAGCAAACCTGTCCACTGTAGCTCAAACAGATGAGGCACTGCTCCTCTGGGTATAAACCTGTTCCAGACATACAGAAAATTTCTATGAGAGGCCAGAGAGCTGATGGCAGTGAGTGGAGAATATGTTACATATATATTATACCATTGCTACTATGTACTGCCAATTTGGCAATGATTTCCTCTTCTGAACATCTATATGCTGGTTTTTGGGTAGTACTCCAGATTCAACAAGTGCAGTGCTCTCTATTCCACCCAGAAAAAGAATATTGAGTCTGTGCTTGCTGCTGCATTTTATCTCTATATATATTTTTTTTTCTTTGTCTTTGAACTGTTGATATTAGTGTTTTCTTGTAAATCAGGAGCATTATCAGCACTTTTTATGCCTCCCAGATACCCGTTCTTCACCTTACATTAAAGACTTCTGGCTGTGGCTTGACAATCAGTTGCTATAAGAATATGGTTTATAATGTTAGAAGTCTTGACTAAGGCCTTGGAAAGGCTAAGCCACACGAAACAAAAAAAGAATACGCTTTAATATCAGGACTCATTTTTTAAAAGTATGTCCCTAGAATGAAAAAATTCAGGCAAGAGAAAGACACATTCAAATATTGCTAAGAATAATCTTCAAATATTTTGATGAAATGACTTTACAGGACTTGAAGACAGATCAAAATTAATTATCATGTGTGTCAAGATTTTTTTGTAACTTTCATAACTTTCTGATCACTGAAATAGAAAAAAGATAAACTATCATTTATCTTATAAATAAAGGTCAAGGGGAAGGTGAACCAGAACAAGTTATATATTTGCTATCAGAATAAATTGAAATATTTCATTCTGTCTTATTTTCCTGCATCTATATTACTCTTTGGGAGAAAAAAACCAAAAAGATAATTTTGAACTTTAAACCAGAACTTTTTAATATTAAAAATATTTAAATGGAATATTTAAGCAATTTCAAAACCCTCTCTGCTCTTTAAAATGGCAAGTAAATTGACACATTTCCTTGCAAATAATTTTATTTTAAAAGAAACAGCCTTTTTTTGAGGCAAAATTGTCTAAAATATTTCCTGCTTACTCTACCATGTGACAAACATATATTTTCCACTTCTACAATTGTTGTGCTTGTAATTTTGTACAATGGGAAACATTAACTAATTATCAGTTTAAGCTGTGAGTTTTCACGTTCATTCTTAGAGAATGTAGTACATGATAGTAGCAATATATGGAAAATTTAGTTTCAAAGGCCTTGGCTGTGGATAAGCCTCATATGCTCATGGAAATAAGACCACTGAAGCCATCAGAAGTGGTGTGCTTAGTGATTTACTTGAGGTCAGTATGTGTTACACCATTATAAATATATTACATGAGACCTGCACACAGATAGTTACACTGCAAATAAGCTTGAATATGATGCCTTAAGTTTTAGCTTTTATATTTTTCAGATTCTGTACTGCCTTAGTGTGTGACTCTGAACTTCATATAAAGTGTTAGCAAGTTCTCCTCACAGTTTAGTTAGACAAAGCAATTATTTTCCAGCCTGAGAGCCAAGGACACCACTGCAGCTTCAGGCCCAAAAACTGTAAACAACAGCAAATTGAGGAGAACAATCTGGGAGGATGGGACTTCATAACCTGAAGCTGTTATTGGACAGTTGACCCCAGTATGTAAATAAACCCCAAAATTATAAAAGTGAAAACTTGTGACCCATCGTCCATCTTGGGTTCATCTTGGGTGGAGCCATGGCCAGGCTCTTGCACTGCCCATGGTGCATCCTTTGAAGGCCTTTTAATAAATACCTACTTTATTCCTTTAACACTGTCTAGCCTCTGTTCTTGATAGCCTCTCCAGGCATCAAATACAGCCATGCAGTGTTTGCTGCCCTGAGCTTTCACCTCCTTTGGGTTTTCCCCCAGTGCCTGTGAAACCTGTGCAGTGCATGTCTGTAGCCAGAGCAGCATGAACAGCAGCAAGACTGAGCCCTTGGGATACCAAAGGTGTTCTCCAGCGAGGCCCCAAATGCTTCTGTGCAGCTGGGTGACTCTGCCTTCTCCCAACACCAGCCCTCCATCAAACTGGCCTCAAGTCCCTTGGTATT
>JANRGV010000051.1:10596515-10607714 GCA_024734035.1 Alethe castanea
GGAAGGCTCTTAGTAGGGCTGCCATTCAAAGTCATACCCTGCTTTTTACAGGTCTTGTGAAGGAATATCTGCTTTCAGCCAGAAATGTGAGCACTGTGCCTTCTATTCTTGTGCAGGGTCATCAGCTGTGGCAGTAGCACTGAAGACAAATATATCCCCTCCTCTCCTGACTTGCATAACTATTTTTATTGTTTGCTAATCGAGTGCTTCAGAGTTGAGGCTGTTTCTGATCAGTGCTGATTCAACTACTAGATGTACATAAAAGAAAATATGTTCTGAATATTATTTTCACTTTTCTGTGAGGCAACTAGGAGAGGCTTTTGAGCTATCCTGCCTCTTACAGAACTGCATTCCAAGTCCAGATGATTAAAGGGATATTGTGTATCTCTGACAAAAGAGCTTTAGCTGTTCAGGGGCAGAACATGAGTTTCTCTTTCTGTCAGTAGCTCAGTAAAAATGCATGTCTGTGCAGTGTGTGCAGTTGCTGTTGACAGACACTCTCTGTTAGATGGGACTGTGTTGGTAGTCTGGAGTGTGATATCCCAATTTGGGCACTGGACAGCAAGAAGGAACAGAGTACAGTGACATTAATCAGAGATACTGAAGGTCTGATTTACAAGGAAAGTTTGAATCAAGGAGAGTCATTAGCAAAATGTGTTAGGAAGGACATGAATAACTGGTGGTGCCTTGTGGACACATAGAGGTTCCCTTGTGTTCTCTTCAGCCTACCTTCCCATTTCCTCCACCAATTTCCACATTCCCTATTACTTCACCCTGCCCACCCCAACACACACAGTTTTCTAACTTTTCAGGGGGAATTTATGCACAGTGCTTCTAGATCTTACCCTTGTAAAGTGATGATAGGGAAAATTTAACTTCTTTCATCAGAATTAACGTCTTGTGTTTGGAAACTGATTTGTATGGCAAGAGCTACTTTAGGGGATGACATTGTGAAAATAAGTCCTTTCAGCCTTTATCATTGCTCCTATTTCCAGCTGTATTTCCTGGTACAGGGCTGGAATACTTCCATTGCTTTCTGAAATAACAAGGAAAAACCTTCTTGGAGCTCTTGGTTCAGGAGCAAATTCTCTCCGCTTTATTTTTTCTCCATCCATTGTTCCCACGGGCATCTGAAATGTACCACTGAAAATTCAGTGTGAAAGTCTTGCTTCAGAAAACCTAAATAATGGGAAGTTCTTATCTAGCAAATTCTGGATAGATGATAAAACAACAAAAAACCCCAAAACCCCCAAAAAACCAAACAATCCAAACCCCCAAAAACCCTAACCAATTATAAATATTTCAGATTCAGCATGGCAGCTTCCTAAGTGGCTCAGAAAGCGCCCATGGGAAGATCCTGTACTTACAGAATAGTTGAAGATAAATTGGGATTTGAACATTGTGGTAATTTTGTTTGGATTTTACTTTAGCCTTTTTTTACCACTAAGTGAAACAGACATGTACAATGCTAAGAATGTGTGTCTAATGCTAAACAAATCCCTTTGTACATAAACCATGAGTACATGGAGTCTGTATTTTGCTAATGGATTCAGCAACATACTATAATTAAGCTTTGAGAACACACAAATGGCAAACCCTTGATAAAAATGGTGACTTGCAGTCTTACTGTGTGAGCTAGAGCTGCACTAGGATACTGTATCTTCCATTAAAATATGATGAACATTGGATACTAAGAAATGCATCAAATGCCATCAAAGTTACATAGATAATTTCTTGTCAAAAGTGTTCAAAGTAATGTTCAGATTTTCTCTTTTGATGTGAACGAGGGAGTTACTAGGGCAGAATATGTCCCATAACTGATAAAAAACACCTGTTCATCCTGAACAATCAGGTGTCTTCCTCACTAAGTGCAGACTGTTTGCCTCAGTGCTCTACAAAGCAAATTTACAGACCCTGTCTGCCAGGAAGTTCTCAAACTGGAAAGCAAATATAGGATGGAGACAAAATACACCAGGGCATCCAAACCAAGTCAGGTAGAGCAAATAGAAAACATCAACAAAAATAAATGGAGTAGTGGAGCAGAGGGTGTGTTGGAGATGTTTGCTTTCTTGAAGAAAATGAAGAAAATTCCAATTTGTAGTGTTTTGGATACAACTGATTTAAAAAAAAAAAAAAGAAGGAAAAAGAAAATCCTACTCTATGAAACACAGGGAAGAGGGTGCTAAAGTAAAACAATATAATTCATGGTGGAGTGAAGACCATGTGGTCTTAAAATATAGCAAGAATGTGGGCAAGATAAGGACCCTAGAAATAAAATTTAGGTAGAAGCAGGTTTCATATTACCTACAGATCACTAGGATAAGTGAGGTTACTGAATAGGAAGTATGAACTAAAATCTCTGTGTGCACTGAATACTGGAGTTTTCAAAGACAAATGGAGCTCTTTGCAGTTAAAGACTTATCTAGATAACATTAAAACATGATGAACTGACCAGATCCTGGTTCATAATTGCACCTAAATTTAGTAAAATTCATCTTGTGGAAACTGTGCAGTAATACCATAGAATGTCAAGAGGAATCTTGGAAAAGAGCTTTTCTAGTCAGTACCTGCTTATTTTTAAGCAGTATAATCCACTTGAGTGGTGTGGACTTTGAAAATTCTTTTTTCTTTTAATCTTCTCAGGCAGAAAATTTTCTTTTTCTTCAGGTTTAAAGGGAAAAAAAAGGAATAAAACAAACTATTTCCTTTCATAAACGATTTGATTTCTTATCAGCAATAGCCCTCCCAAGTTTTTCCAGCTTTGCATTGTTGAATTAAGCACAGGTGGGTTTTTTTCAGGTGCTAGACAACACATTTGATGTTGCCTGCACCCTCATATTTTTCTGGTGTATGGTTGGTTTGCCAAGGGGCTGAAAACTTCCATTTAAACACCTTAACGATGACAAACGAGGTCAGAATTATGATACAACCAGGGCAGGCATGAGGCAGTATCTGGTCTTGCTGCTGCTCTTCTGTGCTGGATTTGTATTTAACTCAAAGCATAATTTGTCTTCTGAGCACAAAACTGATCTTCTTTTTTTTAATTTTTTTTTTTTTACAAACTCTTATTTTTATATTGCTTTTAAACGCCAAGGAAATGTTGAGAAGACTTGTTATTGCCAAAAAAAACTCACAAAGGATCAGTATCCAAGGAATCAGAACTTAGAAATCTGAGCTTACAGTGGGATTTGAAGGACACAAGGGTGTCTACAATAGATGTCTGTCTTGTGATGAGATTGGAGAAATTGAAGGAGCAGAGAAGGAAACAAATAGGGGTCTGTTGTCACCAAAGTTATGAAAGAGAGAGGAAGGGACACCACAAGGAGGTGGATAATCCTGGGTAAGATTTCAAAGTTTTCAGAGCACACCCAAATCAAACCTCTGTGGTCCCTGACATTTTGCTTGTTACAAACCAGTGCAACATTCCATCAGAGAAGTGCGTATTGAAAAATGTTTATTAAACTGGAATTCTTGGTTCGAGTGTGTTCCTGAGTAGTGACCCACCAAGGGGTGAGGAATTACACGACCTAGGGAGTGATTATGGTGGCAGGGGAGACTGATGTACAGCTCTCAGACCAGAAAATCTGGTGGATGAAATTAGAAGTGAAATTGCTGCTTTACTTTGTCTCTGAGGTAGCATTTCTGCAAAACATTAAACCAAGGTTTTTGGTACTAAGAACCTGAAATATGCTTTCCACCTGCCCCCCAAATCTCAAGTTAAATGTCAATATTGCTTTCAGAGATACAATTTTTAAAATGTCCTGGAGTAAATAATGAAAGTTTTCCAGCCAGACCAAAGCAGTTTTCCCCATTATACACAATATGGGTAATGAGACAACTGAAAACAGGAAAACAGTTTTCAATGGGAAACATAGGAAATACTTGAGAAAATATTTACAAAACAGAAGAGGAGGCATCAGGCCCGTTATCCTAAAATTAAAGTACTAGCTCAGGAGTTTTCTGTTTATTTTCTAGTCATGATCATTGGTTTCTGGTTTTCTTCTTGCTAGCTATATGTACCCTAAGCCCCAGTTAAAACAAGTAAACAGACTCTGATTTATTTCTTCCATTGGGTGTGTAACAACTGTTCTCTTCTCAGCAGTGTGATCTGATATCACATTAGTTAGAAAAATGAGCTATATAAGATTGTGTGCAACATACTTTTGTGGAAAATATACCAGAATAAAGTTGAAAGGATTTCTTTCCAATGAGCTACTTGAGAAGAAGTTAGGAAGGAATAGTAGTCTTGTTATACAGATAATTTTCATTTTTTTGTGTCTGCTGATGATCAAATACTTCAGGCTTTACCTCTGAGAAGACAAAAGTGGTATCAAAATGATTTTCACCACCTTATTAGCAGCAGACAAGAAAAAGACCTTGGTCTTAAATTAAGAATTCAGTTTTGAAATAAAAAATTTCTATATATAATTCCCATGGGTTTTTTAATGACTTTTTTTTTCTGTGTTTCTCTGTAACTTACTGGTTTAGCTACTACTACTCTTACTTTTGTTTTTCCTTAGACCTCAGCCTCCAAAAGAGCAGTGCATTTAAAATTCAGCATTAAATGAATAAAGGCCTGCTATACTAGAAATCTGTAGTGGCATCACTCTTGGGTTTTTTCTGTTGGCCACATCTTCATTCTGAAATCCAGTTGGGAAGTTGTTTTTCTGGATTTTGAAACTGTCCAATGGTCTCTGTAATACCACTTTGGGGTATCTCACTTTTGTCCTGCTTCCATCTTGGTCTGCTCTGCTCAATCCCTTCCTATGGATCATTCCCAGTGGTATTCCTGCCTCTTTTTCCATGTTGGAAACCTTTGCATCACACATGCACTGGGCACTTCTCTCTTTGTTTACTGACCTTTGATTGTTGCTTTTGCAAAGGTTTTGCTAATAGTGGTTTTGAGGCTTTGAGGTTTTTTTAAATATAGAAGAGGGATAAGGCTTTTCTGTTCAATTAAGTTATTCGAAGTTTATGTTTATGCAGGTAATTAAATGAGATCCTTGTATGTTTTTCTTGCAGCGCTTTAGTTCAGCTGGATCTGACTTTAGTCATGCCACACAGTATTTTCTAACATTTTGAATTCATTCCTTACTCTTATAGTTCAGTTGTAGCTTTTGAAAAATTTCCTGTGGTTTCTAGGATAAAAAGTTTACTTACTGTACCCTCAGTGGAGGCAAAGAAGTAGAAATTATTAATCATTCATTGAAATCTTTATTTTGTTATATTGTTCTCAAGTACCCGTTCTTGGAGAGTTTGGGAAATATTTCCATAATCTGATTTTAAAAGACAGTTTACTGTCTGGAATTTACATTTGGAAAAGCCTCTCTCTGTCTGTTGATGGGCATGGAAATGTGCATTATTAAATAAATAAATTAGATACCAGAAGCCAGGCTATAGGAAAATCACTGCCCTTTGTTTTGAGCTCTTGTAATGCGTGCTGTTAAGCTTGAGGAAAATTAGAGGAGGATTCTCATAATTGGCCTGAAGTAAATTTCAAAATTCCCACCTCAGTCTCTTCTCCAAGAGTTGAAGTAGTGCATAATCTCCTTATGCTTTGAAATCTGCATCGCCTTTTATTTAGGGACAGTCCTGCATGACTCCAAACAATGACCTTCTGTATTTTAATCTGGAAAGAACAAGTTCTGTGTCTCAGAGAACATATTGCCCCATTACATTTGCTGAAAGTTTATACTTAGCAAGGTTCTCTTATATGTATCTTGGCATATATTCTAGTCAGTTTTATTCCTGGAGAGCAACTCCTACATCATTATAACTTCTATTATAAATCTAAGAAAATGTCAATATTCCATCTGAAGGACAAAGTTAAATGTAGAAGTTGAATTGTGTTTTACACATACAGTGGTCATCCTATGAAGGATGCAAAAGCTGCCATTTTTGTCTCTTTCAAAAAATAGCCCAAGCATAGAAAGTAAGAGTTGAAAAGGAGATTTGTAGTCAAAAGATTGTCCTTTGGTCTTCTCACATAAACTTA
Source organism: Alethe castanea (assembly GCA_024734035.1). Classification (NCBI taxonomy): domain Eukaryota; kingdom Metazoa; phylum Chordata; class Aves; order Passeriformes; family Muscicapidae; genus Alethe; species Alethe castanea. The sequence goes on from JANRGV010000051.1 coordinate 10,602,511, forward strand.
ATTCCCACTTTTTTTTCTGCTCATTTTGAATACACAAATGGCATCCTGCAAAGCCTTCTGTAATGCTTTTTTTTTTCTGCATGCCAGTCATATAATACATGAAGAGTTCTGCTTCATATCAGGGATGGGACTGGAGGTGAAAACCAAAGTGGTTGGAATTGCCCTCGTGTAGCTGCAGAATGGCATTTCAGAGCAAGTTGGCTTCATCAGAACCTGGGACATGTATCTTTACAGTATCTTTAGGCAGCATCTCTCTCTAGGAACATTGATTCTCTGTTTGTTTGAAAAGAACCTGTTGTATTGTTTGTAAAGAATTTCTAGTATTTCATTACTGTGATATTAAAAAATGACTAATTTTTCTTTAGGCCTGCAGATATAAGGTGGAGCTAAAAAACTCTAACAGGTGCAGGTTTGGGTAAACAATTTTCAATTGTTAAATCATCAAACAAACTACATAAAAATTTGGGAGTGGCAGGAAAATTGAGCCACTGAGGTGGTATGTGTATATATTGATATATATTGCTTCAGCAGTGTTTTCTTGTTTTTGGGTTGGTTTTTTTTTTGGGTTTTTTTGGGTTTTTTTTGTGGGGTTTGTTTTTTTTTTTCATAAAAATCAGTGGGTTTGAGACAGTTTAAAATAATGGTTATCCTGAACTTATTGTATGGGTTCTTGGAAGTCAAATCAACACACATTTTGGGAGTTGAATTTTTAAATTACCATGTCTTGCTTTGTGTCATGACTTTCAAGCTGTGCAGAGCTTCTGTTCACAGGTACAGGTAGGGCAGTAGATAGAGCTTGTAGCTGTGTGAAGTTCTCATAAATCCTATAGCAGTAATTAAAGCTGATCTGCTTCTTCATGCTAAACATGGTTCTGGGATTTCAGTATGTTGAGAAACATTGGCTTCATAAGCAGACATGTGTTTCTAATTCAGCTATTTTAATTACAGGAAATTTAACGATAATGAATAGTAACAAAAAATAAAATATAAAGGAAAAAAAGACAAAAGAGAACTTAATTTCCATCCCAAGAAAGAGGCCTTTTGGTAATAAACTGGTGGCTTTACATTGGAAAATTCATTTGTTGTACTTCGAGCATATATTGTAACTGTTAGCAGCAGTCTCTCATTTCATTTCTGCTTTCGTTTTTATTTTCTCTTTGGTTCCCTTTTTATGGCTACAAATATCTATTTAATAGTTGGGAAAACATGATGGTAAGGCGTGATTCTAAACAGGAAGGCAGCTGGTACCTTAAGACTTTGGTATTAGGATATCAGATTTTGTCACTGCCGTAAAATCAGTAATAAACTTGGGCAAGATTTTGGCCCTGCTGAACAACAGTTTTGCCATTGATTTCAGTAGAGTCAAAATTTCATTGCTGGGGTGTGATAAGTAATAGCCTGAGTCAGAGTGTGTGGAAAAGCTGCCTCTTTGGCTTGCCTTGGCTGAAGAGTTTGTGGTCCCTGTGTCTGTATAGGAGGACCCAACCTCTGCCACTTGTGCCTTTCCTAGCAGAGTTTCTGGTGATGGAACAGGCACAAAGGTATGTAGTCTTCTGTTGGGTTGGTTTCCTTTTGTTTTCCAAAAGTGGTAGAAAAACTGTTTGAAGGAGTTGCTGATGCTATGTCCTCTCTGCTTTAACTTATAGTAAGACCTTTTGTAGGACATCATAGTATGAAATAACTAAGAAAGAAATCTTCAGCAATTGGAAGCAAATTTAGCATAAAGATGATAAAGTGTAGGATGATAGGCCTGGAAAACTGGCCAGTTAAAATACCAAATGATCCAATTAAAAATAGAAGACAAATTCATGCTATTGTTGAGGAACTGTGGAGGTCGTTTGTTCATGGTGATTAATTTGGCCAAGAGCAGCTGCAGCCTATATTAGACAGATTTCATTCAAAATTATCTTTGATATAGAGCATAATCAATTAACTGTGGTGATCCTCATGTCAAATGTTATAGCTGATGAATTAGCTTTACCTAAACCCGTGGGTAGATTTATTTATGGGCTGCATATCCTGGCAACATACATAGATTAAGGGCATTAAAGAAAAAAGTGAACGGCTAAGTAATGTAGCAGCTTGTCTGGTGGCCACTTTTTTGGAAATAAAATCAATCAAGCTTCAAAAATACAAGCTTTCAAAAGACTCAAATTCCTAGAGTCTGACAGTCACATTCTTAATTTTTTATACCTTTTAATTAAAAAAATATTGAATTAATTTTTAGATTGACTGCAACTTCCTTTTAACCTCACTGTAATTCTACTTCCAGTTTGAGAGATGTTTCTTCATAGCCCTTTTGGACTGTTTAGTAGCAGCAAAGATGTTAGAAACTTTAAATAAGGTAAAATTTTGAAACCTCTCTTGTAGTCCAGAGTGCTGTTCAAAGAACAAATGAAAACCTAAAAGACTTGCTTTTCACACCTGAAATGCCTTAGGTTTTAAAGAAATCTCAGTGCTTTGCTTGGAAACTTACCAAAAAAATCTGATATTTTTAAACTCCAAGGATCTAAACTGTATCTCACCCAGTAATTTCTGGTTTCTCTGTGCATACTTATGAGCAAAGATCAGGAGACTGAGATAATAAGAATTTCTGCCATCTTTCTTTTTAAGTTAGAACATCAGTTTGTTCCTTATTTTGCTATTCTTGGTGTCATGCCCTCAACTACATGCTAAAAATTAACTAGAAAGATGGGAAGGCATGTTTGCAAGCTAATGAACTTTAGCCATTTTAGTTTCTGATGTTTAAATACAGCACATTATGTGCATGATCTGTGTACAAAACTAATGTGATACAGTACAGAAGATGGAGCAAGGCTCTTCCCAGTGGTATTCAGTGAAAAGCTGATAAGCAACTCTATTTACAGATGATTTGAAAAAAATCACAGCTTTTTATCTGGGAGTGGTCAGCACCGAATCAGGATGCTCAGAGAGACTGTGGAGTCTCCATCCTTGGAGATATTTAAAATCTGATGGACACAGCCCTGAGTAACCTGCTCTGACTGACCCTGCTCTGAGCTGAGCTGGCCCAGGCAATCTCCAGAGGTGTCTTCCTGCCTCAGTTTTCTGTGTGAATCTGTAATATGATCTTGGCTAATATAATAACTTTAAAATATATAGGAAATTGTAAGCTAATAGCCTTACAGAAGCACAAATCAAACAGATTCTGAAATTATATTAGTGGTACTTATATAATATAAAATATATAGATAATATGCATTTAGGGTAGTATTCAAAGCCAACCTTAAAACAGAACTTGCTAGCTCTGTTCCTAAATTAAAAATCAAAGTATTGTTTTAGTGTCATAATAAACAAGAGAATTCTGAAGTATAAAACCATGGAAGTTGAAAAAGCAGAAAAGTCATAATGTTAATACTGTGTTTAAAACCATGTCCTAGAGGCAGACATTAACCAGCTGAAAAGCACATAAATTAAGATCTTTTTAAAATGCTGAGTTGCACAAAACATTCATAGAATTGATGTATGTTGACTTTCAGCTTCTTTTTTTTTTTTTTAATTTTTTTTTTTCTTCCATTAAAAGTGTGCTTTCCCCTTGAAGCTGCCCCAGTCTTTTAGGAGCTGTGCTCTGTCCCTGATTCTGGAAACTTTGAGGTGCATTCATGTGGAGAGCTAAAGGTCTCAGTGGGCTCCAAGTGCGATGTGATGATGTTGTTAACAGATTTATTTTCGTACTGGGATGGCACTCAGAGGCTGAGCCCAGAGCCCCTCACTGTGTTAGGTACACTCAGCACAGAGCTGGAGACTTTCCTGCCCAAGGAGCTTCTCCTCAAGCACACACTCAGGCTGAACTCCCCAACAGCTTCCATGCATGACATTGGAATGCTGCACCTTCCCCCAGCTTTCCAAGGGGCACTTTGGGGTATACCTTTCCTTGGATTAATTATAGCTCTTTAGGGAAACTGGTCTTGAAGGCAAAAGCTACATAGAAGAGAGGAAAATAAATTAAGGAATTGAGTTATGACGCATTTGGAGCAGGAGGAGTGTGCCTGGTATCTAACATTTGGATAGTGTGTTTGCATGCCAAAAACTTTTTAAAATGATTAATTGTTATGTACAAGCAGCAGTTGATAATGCAAAAATTCAAGTATTTTTTTTTTCTTTTAGAACTCACAGGCACTATATGCCAATAACTATGAGACATGGCTTCTAAAATGGTGTCCTTTCACTGCGTCATTAACTAATGTCCTCATCAGTAAACAAAGAAAAAAACCCAAATTTATAAACAGTTCTTTTGCCTTTAAATTAGCATTGCATATTTAGTATGTGTTTGTTTACCTATCTTTTTTTTTTTCTTTCCTTTTTTTTTTTTCAGTTGTACTTTAAAGCAATAAACCAAAGCTTCGAATAGCATGCATGGACATGTTTTAATATATTCATGAGTGATCAAAATACAGCACAGAAATCACATATGCTGCTCTGTTGCAACTTTCAAGGTTCAATCCATCATTCTGGAACCCAGGGGGCTGAGATTTGACATCCTGCCTAGAAACCATACTTTAGATTGGCTGGAACTGTGCCATCTCATGTTCAGGTTAAAAGAGCAGCTGTAATTTGTCTGGGTAGCACTTTAACTATGCACAGCAAATTGTAAAACCCATTTTCAGTAATAAACTGGAAGATAAAATAGGTCCATTTGCTTCATTTCCTGATCCATACAAGATTTTCATCATTTTGATACAATACCACTTGGAGTTAGATCTTATAATGATGTTGATTTCTGTAACAGTCTTTCTCAGATTAGCAGTTTTATTTAGCCTATATACACTATGTAGAAGATTTCTCTTTTGACATTTAGTGGAAGCCTTCTTCTATTGTTCTTGGGAACTGAAAATATGAGAATAATTTCATAGTAGGAGTTAAGTTTATATGGGATTGCCACAATAAACAAACCCTCACTGTACTCTTTTTCAATTGTAAATGCTAGATGTGAAAATACTCTATCCTGTCCTCTTTTCTCGCTTTTTATGTCTTAGTATGGCTTGCTTGCAAGGCAGTAAGAAATGTAAGTATTCTCAGCAACACAGTGAGATGTTATATACATATCTATATATATAATTTTTCTTTATTACTTTGTTTTGCAATTATTTTATATTTCAACATTTAGTGTTTGCAAGAGTGACTCTGAGGGAAGGGAAGGGAAGGGAAGGGACGGGAAGGGAAGGGAAGGGAAGGGAAGGGAAGAG
>JANRGV010000051.1:10607814-10621735 GCA_024734035.1 Alethe castanea
GGAAGTTTCCGGGAAGGGAAGTTTCCGGGAAGGGAAGGGAAGGGAAGGGAAGGGAAGGGAAGGGAAGGGAAGGAGTTTCTGTGTCATTTAGGAGCCCAAGAGAGCTCATCCCAGGACAGACTTTCCTCAAGGGATTTGCCAATGAGCCCAGCTGTGGGCAGCCTGACCAGAGGCAGCCCCTCTCACCTGTGTCTGGAGGCTGTGGGTTTTGCTTCAATTCCTTTTGGATGTTTCACAATTTGAGTTCCAACTCTAGATTTTGATAGAAGTCTGCAGAAGCTTTGTGTGCCCATAGACTGTATGAAACAGCTTTATATACCATTCTACTTCAGTAAACAATGGCTTGACTATTAAATAATGAGCCAGTCCCTTCTGAATCCTTGATACATTTACTTCACCAACCTTCCTATAAGTGTTGGATTGCTGGGTTTTCCTTCCCACAGAGCCATTTCTCTACCTGCATCTCTGCTTGGACTTCTCTCTTTCAGCTCCACAGACCTCTTTTTTTGGGGGGTATCTTTTCAAGACTTAGAGTTTGCTAAACCAAAAGGAAAACCCCCTGTCACTATTCCTAACCCCTGTTCCCCACCTCTGAGCTGAGGAGTCCCAATCACAGACACATCTCTGGGTGCTGCCCATGCGTCACTGCTGTACACCAGGGAAGGCTCTGTCCCTTACCCTTCCCCTCCCCTCAGTACCACAGGGCTTTTGGCACTGTTGGCCGGTCTCTGTTACTCCATTGTTGTAGCTCAGCCTACCCTACTGAAAATACACTCTTGCAAGATGCTTGCTTCCTTTAGCCCTTTGAAAATGCCTCTGGATTAAGAATTTATGCAGCTACAGCGTACTTGTATTAGGCATATCATTTTCTGGGGTAGCCAGGCCAGGGAAAATGAAATGTGTTTCTGTCTATTCCATCTTCTCCTACCACAGTGCAGTGAGAGAAGGCTGCAGGGTAGCATTGTGTGTCTTGGTGGCCACACAAGCACTTGGTATTCACTGGAGACTTGGAGGTACGACAGCTGCATATAAATATGCATAGTTGGAGAGATCTGTGCTTGTGCCTCGCTCTAGGGCTGATTGGCTGTGCTGCTGCCCCTGCAAATCAATGAGTGTTTCCCTCGTCTATCAGCTGCTCCCTTGCTTGGAAGCAGACAAAATGGTTAAAACACCAACAGCCCACAGAGGGCTCCTGAGTGAGGGAGACTTGTTTGCTACAGCACTCAAAACATTTCCCTGGATCTACAGTAGCTCTCAGTAGATGAATTTAGCACTCAGCAGATTAATTTAGCTCCCAGTGTGCTGGATTTAGAAAGAAAAACTAATATAGATGAATACATTCTGTTCAGCCAGCATATTTTGTTTTGCAACAATACACATGTCTTATTTGAACTGCAATCTGGTTGGAAAGCATTTTGCGAATGGTGCATTGGTCATAAAAATGAGTCATGCTTGCTCATTTTTTAAAAAGCTCTCATCTACTGCAGATTGAGGAAAAAGGTATTGGGCAATTCACTGGAGAAATTATTGGAATTTCAGCCATCTCTGATGAGCTCTGGGCAGATTTTAAGGTAGACCTTCATACTGTGTAGCCAAAAAAATGTAGCAACTTTCCCTTTGTTACCTGTATATTTCAGTGTGTGATGTGCACCACCCTGCTCATTGTGGCTTGGCTCATCTGCCTTGTGGGCAGGTTTCCTTGGAAGGATCTACAGGCTGGAAGCTGAGGATGTGTCCAATGGCTGTTGGGAAGAGCTCGAGTAGGATAAAATCAAGATAACACTTTCTTCCTTAACCTGGAACATGTCAAAGAAAGTGAGACTAGATTGCTTATGGATGATAACAGGGCAGCTACTTGCTTGTGATAACAGTAATGTTTATTATTTCAGGAGCTAGGAAATTGAATAAAAAGATAAAGATATAAACGAAAAATATCTAAAAAAGAAAAAAAAATCAGCTGATGAGATCATTTGAACAATTTCATTTGAACATAAAATGGTCAAGGAAATGAAAAGAAAAATGCTGTGATATAACAATCTGGCTTTCGAAAATATTATCCTCAGTAAATAAGTATCTTATAGCAAAGACTATCTCCCAACACAGCTTACAGAGCTTTTCTTGACAAAGTATTTCCACTACCAGCAGCAGAATGATAGTCATAAAACATTCTTTCAGTCTCTCAACATTTTTAAAAGGAAGAAAAGCCCATTAAAGAATGGGTTGAAGAGTGATACTCCTTTCAATTGAGTTGGTGCTCTGCAGTGCAGATCTAATTTACTCGGGAGGTTCTCTGCTTTACAGTAGTGATTCCCAATCCCATTTAATCAAAGGACTACTGAACCTTTTGGAGAACACAAACCAAAGACCTTCCTCTTAATGATAGTGCAGTGGTTTTTTTTCACCAGTAGATAAAAATGAAGAAAAACTTTGGAAGCTCTTATGAGGTTTGTTTTCCCCACTTGTTTGTATACTGCCTCGCATGTGCAGAGATATGCACATGTTTTCTTCTCTGTTTTTAAATCCTACAGTATTCTTGGAGTTTATCTTGTGATATCTTACAGGCTACCAGCAGCTTTTAGCCAGTATGTTGAGGAGTGCTGCAAAGAAGACCACAGAAGGCTGGAGGGCTGGCTCCTATGCTTGCCAGGAGCCTTGCCCACCAAACCACAAAGCGTTCTGTGCACAGTTGCTCTTCCTTCTAGATGGTAAATTCTGCACAGTGAAAATCTCTCAGGCATCATGTGGGGTTTTACCAGCTCTCCTGGGAGGAGGATGAGGCAAAGTGGTACACATACAGGACATGCAGGTAGGCAGCAGTGACTCACCATGCCTTCTGGCTCCTCTCTTCCAGGAGGAGAGGGAAAGTGTTAGGAGTAAATCCTACTGGGTTGCAGAGGAGTGAGCAACCACTAACCCACATGGACTTCACTGGGAGCTGCAGGAAGGGACTGGAGAGGGATTGGCACCACACTGCCCTGGCAACCCCTTGCCCCTGGCATTGCCCCTTCAGCCCCCAACCCCAGTGAACAAAGGATGAAGATGCAGAGGAACAAAGGATGAAGATGCAGAAGGCAAGAATTTTTCTAAGGGGTGAGCAGCAAACTTTCGGTCACACTGGAATCAAGGAGAGGCTTCTGCTGACTGAGGTCCAGCATTTTCTTGGTGCTAGTTTTGAGTCACACAATCTTTCATTTTCCTTGCCTCCGTTAAGGTGGTTTTGTAGATAAATAGGAATCGTGGGAAGCTAACCGTAAGTCAAAAAGATGCAACTATACTTCTACAAGGACTTGGTGAGTGCTGCAAGGCAGAGTACCCTAGAGCACTAGCCTGTGCAAATGTATTGAGGGGGGATTAGTAGTTAGATTTACTTTCAGTAGTCTGACATTTTTGCAAATAGACCAGCTTCAGTATCTTCCCTGCCATGGGACAACACCAGAGCATCCTGCTGCTGCAAATCCTTACCTTCCACAGCCCACTTCATTCATCTCCTCCTTTCAAGGTTTTTTGTGTTCTTGGCAATAGCTACAGAGGAAATTAAAGGCTTTACTTCCAGACTACTTTCAAACGTGGAGGCCAGTTTCTGAAAATCCAATTCTAAAAGCTTCAGATTTTATTGTTTTCTGTGCTTCCCTGCCAAGATCTCCTTGCTGTGGGAAAATACTGCCATCTGTAAGATATATCAAACTAGATATATTTTAATGTGTTGGTACTTGAGAGTATCATACCCTCACCCATGGCCTTGTTATGGTTTAAGATTGTGCCAGACTTCACGGCATGCAGGGCCGTTTTTGAAACGTTTAGTTGGTTGGTTGGGTTTATTTTCTCTTTTTGTTTAGTGTGGTCCAGTTTAAAAGTTGCAGCTTGGGACATATCCATAAGTTGGGCCAATTTCATCTAGATCTATTATTCATAAATGGACATTGTGGCTCAGATGTGTACATGGAAAAAAGGGATAACATATATTAGGAGAACTGACTTCTCTGTACATTATAAAAGTAGAACATGTCTCCAGCAGTGCAGCAGTGATGCTCTTGTAGATTCTTATAAAGAATATTTGCTGCTATAGTATTTATAGCAGTTAATGGATCTCAAAACTTTCTCCTGATCATTGCAGCAATATTTATACTTTTATACAAAACAGTCTCATGATCATATTAGATGAGTTAGGAGCACAGTTATTTCTTCCCTGGAGCACAACTGGCCATTTCTTCCCTTTCCTGTGATATAATTTTAAGCTGCTGTTTTCAACATTCTTGATATTGCTTAGTAGGTTATAAATGATAAAATGAACTAGATAAGAGATGTTTCAACTGTGCAGAAACCATGTTTTGTTATGGGAACAGGACCAAACAATCAATATAGATGCAGTGTTTAAAAAGACTCCCCATTGTTAGGTATTCTTTTCATCTTACCTTGAGAACTTAGAGAATAAACAATAGTCTAAGGCTGACTAGCTCAGTACATGAGATGAGGAAAGTATTTAGTATCAGCAAAGCAGATATCCTGTTTGATAAAGTTGCTGCTATTTAGACAGAATATTTGCTTTGTTTTGAAGTTCATATAAACTTGCATATAGAAGTTTTGCAGTTTTAGTCCTAGGAAACAGAAATTTTGTTAAATGAGGAACAAAAACATTTTATCTCCTGAAGTCTTACTGGTTCACTGGAAATCATTTTTATTTATGATTTCGTCTGCATTAAGCACATGATTTACAAGCTGTGTTTGTCTTTATCACCTTTTCATTCTCCTGTCTCTTTCCCTCACTTCAGCACTTACCTGTCTGATAGAGATAATAATTTGTAATAACTCTGTATCTGAGGGGTTGTACTGGCAAAGTCATAGTGGCTACCTCTGGCTGCTATCTCTACGTAGGCAGTATTTCTTCATGATATAGTGGATCTATCTCATTTAAACAGACTCAGGTGCAGGGAGAAAATCCCAGTCCTCAGTATAGAAAGTGAGTATCACTGTCCTGAATACAGCAATGTTTAGAATATTTATTTTTTTGCTCCATATTTGATGAAAGCTTTGACAAAGGGCGTTGAATGGTATGGTGTGATTGAAGGTAATTTCCCAAGGAACTAAGAAGAAATAAGATGGTACTGAAAATAGCATGGATTTCAGAGTTGCTTTGGAATTCTGTACACAAACCACGCATAGCAGGTTTCTTTATTAAAACAACCCTTTATTCTGGTTTGGGTTTTTTGATTTTGTTTTGCTTTTCTTTAACTCCATATGTTAATAGCTATAGGAACATCAATTTTTGTATGAAAGATAACAAATGCTGGACACAGCAAAGTACTACTGGCTAACCAGTTTCTGTCTAAAGGTGCATTTTTGCTTGCAAGCTAGCCAAGATAGCTCATTTATGCACAGAAAATTCCAAGGGCAGCAGGAGAAAATCTACATACATGAGATTTGCTGAACCCTTATCACTCAGGAAGTGGGAGGAAGGGTCTTTAGATTGCCATTCTAGTCTGGGTTATCAGAGACTTAGTCATGGTTCCTCAGATATCCCAATGTTAAGTAGCATAAGTAGTTTTCCTATGCCTCAGTTCCCCATCAGGTAAAAATAGGGATCTCTTACAGGGCTGTTGTGGGCATAAATACCTAAAGCTTGTTAAGTGCTTGGCTTATTCAGTAATGAAGCTTGTCTAAGTACCTCAAAGCACAGTTTAGGCTGGAATGTGTATATGCTGTATCCATGCAGGGATCCATTAATATCTTGGAAGACAGAGACCCAATGCACCTTAGAGGGTGGAAATATCAGCAATGCACTGAACTGCTCTTGTGTAAGAACCAAGAGACACTTCTTGGTGGAAGGCAGTTCTTTGAGCTGTGGCTGGACATGACCTAAGTAGAAAGTTATTGAATTGCCTGGTCCAAGGAGATGCCAGGGAATGAGAGAAAGCTCTTAAGAAATTCTCCATTGAGAGAGGAGGAGGTGGAGGAGCAACACAGGCAAGTACGTTATAAGAGGGAATATTTCTAGAATGGATGCTTCTTTGTGGAAGTCAGGCATACAGGGATAAAAAATGGAAGAGAATCAGGCAACGTGATATAACAACAGAAGGATTTTATTCTGGTAGACTCTATAGCTCAAGACATAACAGGGGAGCTGGAAAAGGAAAGGAAGAATATGATGGACAAGACAGAGAGGCCAACAGTAGCAGCTACTGAAATATTGATGTCAATTTATTGTATTTAACTAGTGAAACACTAATGTTGTGGATGAAGTTGTGCAGAGGAGGACTTTGCAGAAGGGTCAGAAATCAGAAGATGTACAGTTTGCAGCAAAGAAAAACATTTTGCATGAGACTATTTCTGTATTAGGATAGTCAGAAGAAGAAGAATTATTGAAATACTTCTCCCCAGCTGGAAAACCTCTGCAGGGAATCTGTCTGTTTTAGCAGAGGGAAGAAGGGTGCTGTAGAGATAACAGAGCTCTTTCAAGGTTAAAGGCAGAGGTCACGGCGGTGCTGTAAATTCCACCAGCTCCAGCTGTCTGTGCTGGGCCCCAGGAGGAGACCTGGGGCTGGTGGGGAGAGGGAGCCAGGCTGTCCATGGGCGACAGAACCACGGCTCCTCCTCGCTCAGGACAGCGCAAAGTGCGTCCAGAGTGAGTGCTGGGCCATGGAGGCAACAGGTTCCTGATGTAAAAATAGTCACGGGTGGGGGATGTGACTTGTGTGGAAAAATACTGAGAGATGAGGCAGTCAACAAAAGGGAAAGCAGCGGGAATACTGGAGCTGGACCGGGAAAGATGAGCTGGGATTTTTCTAAGAACAGGTATCAAAATTTTAAGATGGAGAATAATCTTTAGGATAAAGTGTAAGTACAGACAGTAACTTACTGGATTTGGAAGATGAAATTTTCAAGAATTATCTTTGAGAATCTCAGGGATTAGAGAGTTTTTCCCCTTGTTTTGTGCTTTTCTTTGCTCTGCTAAGATCATTCAGTTTCATAGGAAAAAAACAAAAGTACAGAGTGACATTTCATCCCGTCTCACCTCCTATATTCAGATAGATTTGCTAGCTGAGGTTTTTATTTGGTTTGTTTGAGGAGGTGGGCAGCAAACAGAATATAAATTTCTCCTGTTTAGTTACACTAGTGAAAAAATGAGCAATTTGGTGTTTAGCTGTCAGGTCTACATACTGTTCCTGTACAAACCTTGTTTAAGAAGGATTTAAGTAAATACAAATGAAGTATTGAAAGCACAAAACATCTGGAACATTTTAAAGATGCACTGAAGCATAATGTGATTATTTTCTATCAAGCTAATTATACCTATTATGAATTTTAAAAAATTCCACTTTGCAGCCATTGTTATGTAACTTGTGGATTTTCTGTTCTTTGAAATTCAACTTTCCATTCATGTGGTATATTAAAAATGTTACAAGACAAATGACAAAGCTCAACTGAAATAACGCCAAAGATCTTAACCAAGTTATTCTACTAGATAAATAACTAATATAGTGCTTACTGTTCTGCTTTTTTTTTTTTTTTTAATCAAAAAGAAATGCTAATGTAATAAGCCAGGGCTGAGCGGGATATGCTTTGTTTTTTCTGGTGTATGGTTTAATGGAGTTGCTCTTCCCCTATAGTGAGGTATGTAAGATCACTTTGTGAGCCACTATTCCTGTGTAGTATTTTGTATTCACCAGTCTGGAACAGGATATTTTTTCCTCCTGCTGGCATCTGGATGAGGGGTTTCTTCTCCGTGGGGCGACACTTTGGACCTTGGGGAAGCTCCAGGGAACAACAGGAAAGCAGAAATCTGCTGTTTTCCTCCTGAAGGGAGATGAAGAGGGTGATTTCCAGGAGGGTTGCCTGGCTGTAGATCTGCTCTGGGTGTCCCACAAAGTAGCTGCCACAGGGAGTGAGCTGCAGGGGATGCTGACTCAGTGGGAGGTGTAGATGTGCCTTCCAATCCTCCTCCAAACACAGTGGAGGTTTTACATCTCTATTTTTCTGCTAGAATGTGTTTACAGTGCAATTCAACACCTAGCAAATATATTAAAATTAATACTGGTTTATATATTTTAGGAGTAAAAAAGACTTAAAAGACTTTGCCCTTTCTTTTTGTAGCAGTGACTGAAACTACCACTAAGAAAATGAAAATAGTTATATAAGTTTTGTGTTGATAAATTGGTCATTGCTTGGGTATTGTTATAGGAATCTGACTGCAAATAGCAAAGCCATTGTTTGAGTCTAGTTTTACCCCATACTTATGAACTGACATGAGCTTGAAGCCTTACAAAGTAAAACAAATCTCACTGGGGAAAGAAGAGTTAAGTTTTTACCCCCTAATCAGTCATAATTTGCAAAGAACTTGAAGAACTCTAATTCATTTAATAAAATGTTTGATTCATTTTTCTGTATTATGCTTTTGAAACAGCCATTCACAAAATATTTTTTTTAGAAATTTGAAAATCCATAAAATGAAAATCCCTCTAAATAGTTTGTGGTTTTTATCACACAAATGCATGAGCAAGAAAGAAAGAAAGAGGAGTTGGTTCCTCTCATACCTTCGTATTTACCTGAAATATAAAAAATACCAAAAATGGCCTACAAAATTATTCAGTCCAAGTTTATTAGTATCTGAGGTATTGGTAGGTGATTTCTTCATGTCTTTTTTAATTAAATATGACTTCTCAGTCTTTTCAGATTAACCCTGTTCACTGGAAACATGTATTAAAAAGGGGTATTTTTTTAACATTTAAATTCAATGATTGTCAGCATTTTTTATGAAATTCAGAGGATTTTGTTTCCTATTTTTGCATACACCTATTATCATCTCCAGTATTATTAGCCTTTTCCTCCTGAAATGTGTAAGTTCCTTGAGCAGAGCTACGCATGTCCTAGGAGCACTGAGGGCACCCTGAGAACACTTTTTAAGTTTAACTGGTTGTATTGTGGGGAAGTGCTACGGATAAAAACCTGGAAAATAAATGTCATGACCCCACGTGTCATGTATCATGGGTTATCTGAACCCACCTTGAGAACAGGAACCAAATTCCAAGCTGGAAAGCTGTGGGTAGCTGACACAGGGGTTAAAAGAGTTGCATGCTGAAATGCAGGAATTTGCAGCTCTCAAAGTTCACTGGACATATTTGTCATTGTGTTTGTAAGCAGCCAAGTGTGCTGCTGGTGGAAGGTGAATGAAGCCCTTTGCAGTATTATACCGAAAAAAAAAAGGTCATAAAAACACTGTGCACTGAAATCTGTGCTGTCCTGAAATGTCTTGATGCTACCACAAAGGTATTCAGCTGAGATGCATCCTGTTTCCACAATTTTTTAAAGCAAGCATCTAAACTGATACATTTCTTTCATACATGGTTAGGTGGAGGATGTACAGAGCCATTTTTTATAAGAAAACTTAAGTCTGTAATAATAAAATAAGGTTGGTTTTAATACTTTAAAAGATCCTTACTTTAATTATCTAGTGTGCATTTCTGTGGGCCCTCTGTCCTTATTTCTTTTCCCTTTTTCATATAAATGGGTGTGGATTGTGATGGAAGAAATTTAGGCATTATAATGCACATTCCAGGATTGTTTGTGCTGTGCTGAGCTGATTTTAATGTCTACAGGACTAGGGTCAGAAAAGCAACTTTAATTATGTACAAACATCCAAGAGCTATAGACAAGAACTCCAACTACTGATAAAAGTAACCCCAGCACTGATGAGTGTTGCAAAATAAAGATCCCCCAGAAACCCAGTTAATGGCATCTTTGTTCCTAACCTGTGACTTTGTAGAAGTCCTGATACTTCAGGTTTAAAAATTAACAATGTGGACCTGAATTGAAAATAATGCTTTGAAAGTGGGGATGAAACAAACTCTTCCCTTTTCATCTCTCCCCAATGATTTGCAAGCAAACACCACCCCAGGCAACTTCCAAACTTCCATAATTGCATTGAATTCCTTGTTAATTGGGCTTTTCTCTTGCTTTTGAGTCCATTCTTGAGTAATTCCTGTGTTATAATGATTTGTGTGCCAACAATAAATGTGGAGATTTAATAGGATGAAGGCTGTGGCTCCATATAAAGATATTTAGCACTTAACTCCCATTGAAATCAATACCTTTCCAAATCTCGTTATGACTTAAAATTAATATGCATAAAATAGGATTATTATTAAATGTTTGAGGGATGAAAAGAGAATAAAAACACTCTTCTCCTCTAAAAGGATTGTGAAAATTGTGTCTTTAGAATTGCATGATAATTGTTCCTGTAGCTTGATGCTTTTTGCATCATATATGCTCAATTTGAAAATAAGAATTTGATGACTGTGTTTTGAAACTAGAAGGGAAACTTGCTTCATTTCTTGCTTGGACCTCATCACAAGTTAAAAAACCCTGTCTTTTATCAGGCTCTTTATGATGCCTGTTCCTCCAGAGCAAGTGGGGTTAACAGTTAGTTTGTGATTCACTAGAAGGTCAAGAATCAAAATTATTTTCTCTAAGCAATGCAGAGAAAAGTTGACTAAGGAGGAGTGAGCAGCATCTTTTGCTCTGAAAGAGGCTGTGACACAACTAATGAAGGAAGTGGAGCTGCTGCTCTTTTTTCCCAGAGCAGAGCCATAGGTTTGGGGATTTTGGCTGGTTCAGGAGTGCTGGCAGCAATGTCAGCATCAGCAGGGATGGGTGACCATCACAGTTCTGAGACCTGGCCAAATCTGCACATTTCATCCCATCTCTCATGAGTGCATTTGCTCTTGTGAGTTTTCATGTACATCATGTTGTTATTGAAAGGAACAGCAAAAGTACCCAGCAGTCTAACAAGGAAAGATAGTTTGCTCTCTAATGCTAGACACATGTAATGATCAGGAGCATCCATGCTTGGTCCTGGAGTCTCTAACCATGAGTGATTTGGGTTGGTGGGACACAACTGGTGACCTAACAACACTGTCAGGAAAAAAGGGAGATGAACATTCATTGGCAAAGGCTGTTGTCTTTTAGTGCACATAGTGATAGTCCTTCTCATGAAAACATGGCCTTCTTAAACAGAACAGATTCTGGTTATGTTTTCTGTTGGTTTTAGAATTGGGTTTTTTGGTTGTTTTTTTCATTGTAAAACTCATTCCCATGTAGGACCTCAGAATAAAGGATTATGTGCAGCAAATCTTACAAAAGCACACTCACCAGTTTATTTTATCCTTTATTCTGTCATCAGTCATCTTTTCCCTGTTTTTGCATTTACTCAAACTCTCTTGCTGTTAAACTGTTTCCCTTCTATTAGATCTGAGCAGAGAAACTGTTTTATCTACAGTTACATGAACAGTCCAGTGGTGCAAACCCGTAACAGGACTTACACGATAAGTCTTTCTGAAATGAGATAAATGTTCTGAAAAGTCACAAACAGGCAGATGGCTGAGGAAATGGTGAGGACATGACCCTTTCAGTTCAAAGTTTTTTGATCTAAATCACAGATTTTTAATTAAGATAAACAAGCCTGACTACATCAGCAAGATGCTAATGTAACAAGAGAAACCTTTATTTTAAACAAGATATTCTCTAGGATTTGCTGAATACTAGGCTGATTTGACAGGGTTTTCATGATGTCTGTACCTTTTCTTGTTGCTGTTCATTGGTCCATTCCCAAATTCTCAAGCATCATGGTCAGTGGTTTCCCTTTTACTGAAAAATGTAAGGCATGTTGGCCAATACACACGCATGGAATGATGTTCCATATGCCAGAAACTGCTGTCTCAGATGACTGGCAAAGAGGTGAAAGATCCGTCTTTCTGTGTCACCGTAATCTTTTTCAAGAGTCTTTTGTTGACATTGTTTTTGACACTTCCAATTACAAGACTCAGTTTCTAGAGTCCAAGACTGAAACTGTGTTTATTTCTTTGGGGTCAATAAATGTCTGGTGAAACACTCCCAAGAAAAACTTTCTGTCACATCAGTATGAAGAAAGGATGGAATGTGCTGTCAGTAATTCCCTGACCTTGGGGAGCATCATCTGCATCTTCCAGCACTGGAGCTGGTGATAGTGGTCAGCAGATATCTTTCTTCCTAACAGAATTTCTGAAGATTATATCCAATCCAAACACATTCTTAGATATTTACTTATCAAGAAAATTATTTGCAATGTGCTCAGTGTTTGTTTGCAACTGAAACCTTTGAGGGCCTTGAACATGTAAGGTCTGGTATAATGCTGAGTCCTCTGAAAAAAATGAGTCCATGTGATCCAAATTAAGTATTCAGTTTTCAGCCTGATCTCTTGGCAGTGAGGAACTCATCTGGGACAATGTTATTCCTGCAAAGGAATTTGCTGAACTTGAGTTGTGCAGTGTTTGCAACACAGTCAAAGCATTCATGATTAGGATATATGGACCATGGCAAAATTGTTAATTTTTTCTATGAGGATTTGAATACTACTTGTTTAATGTCTCTCCAGACCACAAGTCAGTCAATGAAATTTTGCAAAATATCAGTGTTTGAACTTCTTAAATGTCTGTTTGTGCATGGAGGAGTTCCCATGGAAATATTGTGTGACTAAGTAATTAACAATTGTAGCATATTCTATACTCATTGAAGAAATAAAAGTTGCTCAGGAAGACTAAAAATTGGCATTTTTTGCTGCTAATATTCATCACATAACAGTGTTACTAATGTTTTTTTGACATTATATATATTTATTTGAAATGCTATAGAAATTAAAGGAACTCTGTATATTTCAGTGCCCTGAAGAACATTTAATGAGAAATACATGCCTTTTATATTTCACTATATGAACATCTGAGTATCTTTTATAATCATAGTCATACATTTGGATTTGAATTAAAGTACACAAAAGTTGATACCACCTATGTAACAGATGCCCTTAAACCTTTCTTTGAATACCATGGTTGGGTATGTCTGTTGGGTTTAGTTCTGTTTATAAATGTAATCCTGGCACAAAGTCAGGAATCTTCTGAACAAACAGGGACCTGCTAGATTTTAAGAGACTTTTCAATTAGAATTATTTTGCTGCTTGCACCTTCTGTATAGGAGTAACCACTCATTTCTAAATTTTTCATCAAAAATATGGGAGAGATAAATAAATTATAATGAAGCTTTTCTTTCCTATTTGCAGATTTCTTTTACAATATGTTCTGCTCCAGGCAGTGAATTTTGTTTAACTGACCAGGTAAGCAAATATGCATAGTCATATTTTGTTTTCACAGAAATGTTTTCCAGACATTTGGAAAGATTGGTATTCTGAATTGTTGGATAAAATTTGCAAAATCTATTATAAATACGTTAAAAACTTTTGTTAGTTTTTAAGTAAAAAAACCTCAAAACAGTTAAAATTTTAAGAGTTCTATTGTTTTCAATTAGAAAATTTACCACATTTTCCAGATGTTTGAACTTTTATTGTTTCTCTTCTTCTCTTTTCTTTTTGTTTCCTCACATTTTACATTGATATTTATGCGCTTTTTTGTTTTTATCAAAGTCATACAAGTGGCGCTTTGTTTTTGCTATCGATTTCCCTCTACCTACCAGTATTTCAACACAGAAAACAAAACCATCTGCTGAGAATTCCAGGGATGGTATTTTAACACCTTGGGAATGGCAAAGTTATGCTCTAGTGGTTGTTGGGAAGTAGAGATGGCTTTGGAAATTTATAACACCATTTCTGAAATTAACACAATACAACTCAGAAATGAATTAAATTACAGGTAAAATTAAGATAAAGCTCCAAATTAAACTCTTGCTGTGCCTAGGTTCGTAGGCTGGATTCTGTGTTTTACCTGTGGAATTTCAGTTTGGCTGGCTGCTGTTGCAGGTAGTTTGCAAAAAATCCCGTTTTTATCCACCTCTTTTTATCATTATGAGGGATTTGGCAATATCATTTATATGCAGCACAGCTTTAATGTTGCCTACACAAATTTGATATTTTTTATGTTTTTTTTTCTTTTTTTTTTTTTTTAGT
>JANRGV010000051.1:10633017-10646339 GCA_024734035.1 Alethe castanea
TGACAAGTAGCACTCTTTGTCAGGCATCTTCTGTCCCAGAAAGCTGTTATTTAGCAAACCCAAAGGGAGGCAGCTAACTTTGGCCTCCTATTTCTGAAAGGAGGTTTTCAGAATGAATATCACAAAAAGAGGTTATAATAAAATAGCACTGTGGTAGGAAGCCTTTTTAGGTGAAAATGCTATTTCTTGTGATATGCTTCGTTTGCAAAAACTTCAAGATTAGGATTTACATTGTGACTGAAAATACATACAAATACTATATTTATTTTCTTTCTCATTATTAGGTATTTGTAGTATGTTGCCAAATCCTTTGAGAGCAAAGCTGTCCTCAGGCTTATTTATTTAGATTGGTGGTGTATCTCAGGTTCTTCACTAGGCATCCAGATATACAGCCATGTCCTGAACAAGAAAGATTGCTGATACTTTTGAAGACAGAAGTGGAGGAGGAAATTCAAGTAGTCACTGCTCATGTCGAAAACAAATTTTTTGTCATGTAGATAAGGAGGCAATTTATTAGGAGATCCTCCACATATATAGAAGAAGCCACTTGGCTAGTTATTTGAAACTTGTACGAGTTGTCAGTAGATACCAGCATAGGGTGATGATCTGAGGTAGACAGTGACATATTGATGGATTTTGTTTTGCTTCCTCTTAATGTTCTATGTTGCTGTTTAAATTATCTCCAAAGACCTCAATGAAGTATTTTAAGGGAAATGTACTGCACTGATTCTTTGTTTACATAATTAAACCCAGTATTTGTTGTAGGTGGCTTTGCTTTTAAGGCTCCCATACTCAACAAAGTTCTTCAGACTTGCTCACTTTGGATGGTTCATATAATTTCAGTGAGAAGGATAATTGTACAGATTTATACAAGTGTAAGAGTTTGCATGGTTAAGGCCTAGAGACATTTTTCAGCCCCACTCCTCTCCCAGAGCATGGAAATAAAAGGTTCATCATGGGACACACTGTGTGAATACAAGGTTTCTGCCTGCTCTGTGCACAGGATTGCATTCAATCAGGTATATGTCATTCAAGTTGATATAGATGTTGGCATTCCTTGTGAAAGTTTATTTTGCTTAAATTAGGAAAAAAAGTTCTTTTCTGTGAGGGTGGTGAGGCACTGGAACACATTGTCCAGAAAAGTTGTGGCTGCCCCATCCCTGGAAGTGTTCAAAGCCAGGTTGGATGGGGCTCTGAGTAACCCATCTAGAGGAAGGTAAACCTGGCCATGGCAGAGAAGTTGGAATGAGATTAACTTTCTCTGATTCTATGAATTCACCATCCCAGGACTATTATTAATCCTCTGAGGACAGCAGCATTTTAACTAAGGGGACTGCTGCCTACATGTTGCATTCTGCCTCTTTCCCACTGGATAAAAGCTATCCAGAAATGCATTCCAGAAATCTCGTTGCTTGGTTTCATGCTCTGGGAGCATTGGTTACCATAGTGGTTTAGAAAAATACTTTTTCAGGAAGCAGAAGCATAATCAAACATAGTCCACTGGAGTTGTGGTGAAGGAACCATCTATTAACAAATTGAAAGCAATGCATTTATAAATTTAATGATTAGTAAACTTCAATTTCCTGCTAAAATCAGAAAAATATAAAAAAGCTGGCATGCCAGTAAGTTCAGAAGTATTCCTCTAGTTAACCAGCAGATGCCAACCCTTTGAATACACCTCCTTATGATTCTCCTGTGGCTGCTGTAAACTCTCTTCAGCAACCTAGTCTTTCTGGAAAGCAAACCAGACAGTTCCCTCCACCCAAACTGTAGACTTTTCTGTAGATACTGATCTCTGAGCCGCTGGAACAAGCCCTGCCTCCCAGTTTTTAAGCCAGGATATACCTAGGACTGATCAAAAAGTGTTATATTCATACTGGATTCCTCTTGTCCAAATTTTACTTCACATGTTTTTGTTGTAATGAAAAAATGCAAATTCTTGACTTTGATCCCAAAGACCTAGGTACTGTGCAAGTTTAACATAAAAACCCTTTAATGTTCTCAAATTCATGCAGTCTATATAAACAGTGGTTCATAATTCCAGACAGAAGTTGAAAGACAACTGAGGAGTCTTGTCCCAATTTGAAATAAGAAATAAAAGTCTTCTACTTATTACTAGGAAAGAAAAAAAACAGCATTTAGGTACATGGTGCTTTCTGGTCCTCTGAAATCTCCTTTATGCCAGTCATTCATCCAGTACTGAAAGTTTCAAACCAATGACTAACCTACTGTGCTCTCTGGTTTTGGTTAATGGTTCAGCATATTTCAGGTTCTTTAATAATCATTCTGTGCTTATTTATATGTTACCCTTTGTCCAAGCTGCAGCTTTGCTGTTGAGTGTGAACTAGAACAATCTCTAGAAGTCAGATGTGTTTTCAGCTACACTATGGTAATCTTGGCTGTGATGAGGCTCCTGTCTCTCCACCAAAATGAAAATTTGGATATTAACATGAGATTCTTAGTGTATGAATATATCTAGGGCAGAAGAAATATGTAATATCCTAAAATTCAATGAGCTGTGGAGTCACAAGTTACATGAATTCATGTATCACTGCTGAATCTGAATTATTTCAGGATTTTCAGATTGCACAATAGCTGATCCCAGTGCTGATTTGAGAATCCTGTATGGGAAGATGTGAAATCTCTTGTGGAAGGAAGTCTGCTTGTATACAGGAATATTACTAAAATGTGTAAGGCAAAAGCTAAAGAAATGCCCTGATATGACTGCACACTGTAAATTTCACAGAGATGGCGTGGAACTGCAATTTGATAAGAAGATAAAGGGTTCTCCTATGAGGAAAGGCTGAGAGAACTGGGCTTGTTCAGCCTGGAAAAGAGAAGGCTCTGGTGTGACCTAATTGCAGTCTTCTAGGACCTAAAGGGAAAATTCAAGAAAGATGGAGAGAGACTATTTGCAAGGGCCTGGAGTGACAGGACGAGGTGGAATAAGATGATCTTCAAGGTCCCTTCCAACCCAAGCCATTCTGTGATCCTGTGATTTTGAGTTATGTTGCACTACATTTTCCCAAAAGTATAATTAATATATCTTTACTCAGAATGTAAGTATTCCATTATTCCTGTGAATTATTACTTCCAAACAGCACAATGTCTTCTCTGTGATGACACCTGCCAGCCATAGTGTGGCTGAAAATAAAAAGTGTTTGTTTGACTTTGTCAGAAAGAGACAGTTCATTGAAAAGAAAGCTACTTATATTAACAGCATTTTCTATTGGAGAGGGGGATTTTAAAAGATACTGCCTATATATTTTCAACAACCAAACTTAATTTTTGTATTTCAAATAACTTTTCAGGCCTGTAAACTATATTTAGTGTATAAATAGTTCCCTCTCTACAAGTCAATAACCTGTAAATTATACATGTGTAGTGGAAGTAGGAGTTAAGATCCAGAGTCCTCTCTTCCCTGCCTTTGATCACTCATAGCTTGCTCAATCTTATAAGAAGGCTCTGTGCCTTTGATCTCCTCTGCCTCTATCTATGTTGTTCAGGTTATCTGGGGATGCTGATTATTTTGAAGTCTAGGTTTTCATCCTAAAATTAAGTCAATTCAAACTAAAAAATAACTGTAAATCCAGCCGTTTGTACTGAAAACATAGAAGAAGCCAAAATCTAGAATGAATATTTAAAACATTTCAATGTAAGAAATGTTAATTTCTTCAATATAAAAGTACTTTAAACTCTAGATTTGAGGGATTGTGCTGTTTGGGGTGAGATTATGTTGCAGAATCAAGAATTCACAGTAGGGAAATTGAATAGTGCTATATTTAAAACTGTTCTAACCAGTTTTCCTTCAAAACTACTTGATGCTTTGGTCCGCTGAATCAAAAACACACCAAGCATTGGACTATAATGCACATGTTCTTTCTTTTCAACTAAGAGTTTTGACCTGACCAGTGCTTTTCAGGCTTATAGAACTAAACCTGCTGGGAATGTAACCCAGCAAAGTGCATTCACAGGTCCCATATTTTTTAATAATTAAAATAAGAAAATGTGTGGGATATTTTTGGACATATGGATATATATATCTACCTGGAAAACATTCTGATGTTTTGGAAAGTACTGTCCAGAACTGTAGGAATATAAGGACCTAGGAATACATGTCATTTCCTTCCTGAAGTAAAAAATGATGTTTCAAAAATTCTCTTTTTCTCTCCAATGAACTCTGCCATATTGAGGTGTAAAACTGTCATTTATAGCAGTCAGGGGATAGGTGACACACAGCTTGTGTTCTCTTTTGGTTCAAGGCTAAGCAAAATGCTCCTCTTAAATAACATTTTATAAGATTTTAAGGTATGAGCAGCCAGGATTCACATATGTTCATATGGGAAAGGTATGAAGTTAAAAAACCCAACTCCTTATCAGTGACAGATAAATCAATGGTACAAAGAATGCCCCTCCAACATCCTTTATATTACCAGTCTGTTTCAGGTCAAGAATGAGTCCTGAAAAAAATAAGTGTCCTTGGGGGACCCTTGCTACGTAACCTGTCAGGCAGTAGGGAGCAAGAAGTCATCTGGACTTTCTGCAGAGTTCTATCTGAACAATCCCTGAGGATTTTTACTCCTGAATCTTGGGAGAGGTTTGTTGTTGTGATGGTGTTCTTTGCACACGTGCACGAATGGCATTGCTGCCATTTTTGGAGGGGAATCATTGGGATGGGAGTTATACTGGGACAGGTTTAGGCACTAGGCATGCTGCTAAATAAGGAATCCATAAAAGTTTCTGGCTTCCATTCTGGCTATACTTGTCCTTGTTTTGAAGAGATGTTAGGAAAAGAAGCAGACATTGCTTGATTTATCACAAGTAGAAGGCATGTAAGGAGTTATTTGTTGTTTACCCTCTTTGCTAGCTAAGTCTCTGTGTGCACTGTCTTCCTACTCTAACGACCAGGAACTATACTAAGATATCTTCAGATTTCAATTTTCAAAGGTGGTGGACAAGTTGGTGCAAACTGTGTGGGTTGAATTTAGAAATTATCTAATTAAAGGTGGTATTTATGATTCAGTGCAGTGTACTTAACACTGAGCAATGTCAGGTATTCTGTGCTCAGTACAGTAATGTTGTTTTTTGAAAACAAGTTAATCTTTGATTCCTTTGCCTCTAGAACTGGTAAAACATTTAACTGCCATGCTACCCAGGAATTTTGAGTAGTGATGCGCTAAAAGCTTTCAAATTTAGTGAAAAATAAAAGATGTTCCAGATTTGTTCATCCACTGAATGGTGATGATAATGCTCGGTTGTATTTGCACTTAGTCCCAGAAGAGACAAAGTAAAGAGAATGTGTTTTTCTACATCTAAGACTGGGTGTATACAAGGGGATTGGATATTTTATCTCTTTCTGTGAACTTCATTTTTCTGGAGTAACAGTAGTGAAATAATTTGGAGCTGAAACATGTAGAAGGAAATATCTGTGGCAAAGCTCTTCCTAGCATCAGGTTTGGTTTGATAGAACACCATGGCATTTCTGCCTGAGTCACTGTGTTGTTGCTTGTGGAGAAAGGGACATATCTCTTTGTGCCTGAATTATCACCTGTAAAAGGCTAAGTTTTTCTAAGGGATGATGAGTAGTGACAGATCTTGGTTTATTCTTGAGCCTCACTATGAACTTGTCTCTAAATCATCTGTCCTGCAGCCATGCTGTTCATTCTACCACAACTGTGCTTCCCTGTGAAGAAGAGAAGGGTGTCTCCTGTTTGCTCCTGGTACTTTCTTTGTACCGTGGAAGAGTTACTGGGAGAGGCTCATCTGAATTTTCAGTAGCTATTTAATTTAATTTTATTTGTACCCTTTGTTATTTATGAATATCTGCACACTTAAGGGAAGACTTAATCTTAAAAAATCCACGAACAAGGCTTTTCTTGCATGAACAAGAGTATTGGATGTGTATTATTCAGATTTTTAATGCTATGTATTTCTAAAGACTTTCTTAATCCAGCAGCAAAGCAGAAAGAAGGTTGTGAAGATTTGGTACACAGCCATACAGTCAAAAGTTAAATTAGTTTCAAATAACACAGTGAAAAGTTTAGAGGAGAAGGAGTTTAAAACAAAATGGTGCATGGGAATTTCAGAAAGGGGAAAATTACACTTAAATTTAAGAGGAATGACATCTCTGGCTCTTACCACAGAGCATCTTGCTTAAGTCTCTTAATTCGGTGCCGTTAACCTTAAGGCAGAAAAAACCAGAAGGCATAGTGCCATTTGGGGATAAAATTAGAGTAGCTAGCAGATGATAACTTTTAATTTGCATGCATTTTACAAATAATTTTTGTCACCTCTATACACTAGGGCCTTTAAGAATGTGATCCACAGAGCAAAACCATTTAGTTCTAAAGTGTTATGCCGTGCAATATAGCATGTTAAAGTTATCCAGAAGTGTGCAATATGCCCAGCACTTGCATGTCTTCTTCACTTTGTGCATTTTCAACTTTTAACTTGTAGTTTTAAAGTTTTAAACTTGCTGGTTTTGTTTTCATATTCAAGAACAGCCATGTAAAGAGCAGAGATTCCCTTCATACCTCTCCCTTCATACCAGCATGGTTGTTATGTTTCTTTCCCATTCTCTGTTAGATTTTCTGTCGTATCTTGTGTGAGTAGCCATGCTCAGGGAAGACTGATTTTTCCTTTCCCATTGTTTAGTCTTTTAACCTGAGAATTTTGGGGCGATGGTTGTTCTGCAGGAATTGAGTACAGTACAAGTATATTAGTTTGTGACCAGAAACCCCCAGCACAGCCTGGGTTTCCTGTCCTCCTTGCCTTCCTCTTGCTGCCTCCTGAGTAGAGGAAGGATCAGCACCCTCTTCTCCCATGGAGAAGCTGTTTCTGTGCAGCTTCCCTCCACCCAGCCTCCCTGCCTCCCCCAGCTGTGCATGAACAGGGCCAGGCACTCCCATAAGACACAAGTTCTTGGTTTCCTTTGTGTTGCCCGCTAATTAGTTCATAGGCAAAGCATTCTGAGGTTCATCTGCATCTCTAATTGTTGTCAGACACATACGCATGAGATATTTTAACAGCTTTTTTAACATCCTTGTTGAATATTGGTGAAGTCAGTACTCATTATTGAGGGCTTGCCACATGTTGAAATGTTTTTCTGCACATGGAAAATAAAAAAGACTGTAGGATGCTGTGACTTACACCCCTCAAAAGCTGCTGCTCAGATTTGCCCAGTCCAGACTGTCTGTTATTTGTAATTATTGGCAAATATCCTTCTGAGATCTGAAAGTCAGACTGTTCTCTTGTCCTTTTCACATATCACCTCAGAATAATAGTAGCAAATTTGAACAGGATATTAATTCATTATTGTTTAGTTGA
Source organism: Alethe castanea (assembly GCA_024734035.1). NCBI lineage: Eukaryota > Metazoa > Chordata > Aves > Passeriformes > Muscicapidae > Alethe > Alethe castanea. The sequence continues at coordinate 10,640,344 of JANRGV010000051.1, forward strand.
AGGTTTCTACTCAATTCTAATGAAACCCTTACTTTTGCACCATGGTGCAAAATGCACCTGGGTACATGGGTGGCTCAGTTCAAGATGTATTATGGCCTGAACATTTTTATAGTTAATTGTAAAATGTAAGATGGGATGAACTGAACTTTAGTGCTGGGTGCCCCATTAGGAAAAAAAAAAAAAAAACAAAAACACACCAGAAAAATTTGGATTGATTTTTGCTCAAATCAGTAAGAAAACTATTAAAGTGATATAAATTGAATCTCAAGTTTCCATTTCTACATAACTGTTAATTAAAGATATTTGGCTGAGTTTTCTGAGATTGGAAAAATTAATTTAGTTCTAAATAATCTCGAAGATATGTTATTAAATCTCAAAGACCTTTATGGAAGAATCCCCTCTTGCATCTTTCTTATGGCTGAGGAGTAATGACATGCAGAGTTTGTTTATGGTCCTTGGAGGTTGGTGTGATCCCTGTGGTCCAAGCCATGGGTCTTGTGCCAAGTAGCTGGAGTGATAAGCAGCATTTCCACTTATTGGTGGCACCTGTTCAGCCGTCTTTAGTTCATAGGGAAAAGAAAAGGATGTCTGGATTCAAAACCATGCACATGTCATTGCAGTCTGGGAGACCCTTTGGGAGAGCTTGCACCATGTTTGCACTGCATCAGAGGGCTTTTCTCCAGCTGCTGGCCCTTGAAAAACTCCAAAGCTAGAAAAGAGGTGAACTAAGCCGTGAACTGACTTTCTGGGCCCATAGTAAGTTTCTTTTCCCACCATTTGACCAGAGCAGGGCAAACCACACATGCACTGGTTCAGCAGATGGAGCAGGGTCACTTCCATTCCCTGATGTTGTACCCAGCACCTGCTCCCAGTCCCTTGTCCCTACTGGGCTGCAGTGGCTGTATTTTCTCCCCATCCTCTAGGTTCCACCAGCACTGCCAACACCATCTGTAGAGGCTGCCCAGAGTGTTTTCCTCCTCCCAGTCATACCTGCTTGCCCAGGAACCTGAGTTCCAGCCTCCAGGATGTGCCAGGAGCAAGGCAGGGCGTGACCTGGGCTGTCAGGCTGCCGCATGAACTGTCCCAGTCCCAGCTGGATGACAGCCCCAGGATTTCACTCTGAGGGCTGCATCACCATCATAATCATCTTCCTCTACTTCAAAGTCCTCTTTCTCACATTTCCTTAGTTTGGTAATGAACCTTCAGTTTTCTCCAGGTAAATAAAGTAAAACTGGAAAGGACTGTAAAACAAAACATAAAAGTAGCCAAGCTGGAAATTATAACACAGTGTCCCTGGGAATGGGTTCTCCTGTCCTCACACTGCAGTTTTTAGCCTGTTGTCTTCTAGTTTGTTTGCCTTTTTTTTCCCAGATTTTAGCTATAAGATCTCTATCGTGCAACCTCTGCAAGAGCATTTGGAGACATGCTAATACATAGAGAGACTCCTTCCATAACTCAGTTTTTATTAATGGAAGGATCAGAGAAATTGCCACATTTTTAACATCGCTCTTTGCAGTAGCAATTAACATTCATGGTGTAGAAACAGTAAACTCATTTGTTGACAACACAGAGCTAGCTCTGAAGTCAGTTCTTCTGTATGAGGTTTTCAGGTGCTGGGAGAGCATGTGTTTGTTCCTCAGTAGGTTACGTGGTATTTTCATTTGGAAGTGACATTTTACGTGACATTTTACTTTAGAACAATAGCTGGACAAAATCGAAAATTCAGGTCTGTAGCAGAAGAGTAATGTCTATTACTTAGTCTATTTAGTAACTTGCATCATTTATAAATTCTGCCTGATTGCATCTCTTTTCACAAAATCCCGTTTAATCGCATTTTGAAGAAGGGAGGGTGCTGGCTGGTTTCAAATGTGCTGGTTTGCAAACTTGCAGACCAGCTGTCCTACTCACTGGGGAAGATAAGAGGGCTCAGATGAAGAGTTTTGTGCTGCTGGAAACAGAAGCAGTTTTCTCAGGAGACTGCTTTGAGGGAGATTGCAGCAATATTGCAGCCCCTCTGTTACTGGTGGGTACTGCTGCATGCATGTATAATTTGTGTTAGATAAAATCAGGAGGTAATAAAGGCAGGTAAAAAGAAAGGATAAGAGATCTGCTATGTAGGGTTTTTTTTCTTTCCTTTTCTTATTTTTCTTGAGAAAAAAATGTCCAGGGGATGCCACATGAATTTGGGGAGAAACAAGTGCTGCTTTAAATCAGAAAACTTGTGTTATACCAAGTGCTTTATTTTGGGAACCATTTCAGTATGTTATGAAGGAAAGTTGCAGACTAGGCATGTTTACTAGACCTTTAATTGCTACATTTAGGAGAAAGGCGCTTTTTTTTTCCCTTCTACCCTCCCCCCCTCCCCTTTTTTAACGACAAGAAGCCAGAGTTTGCTGTGCAAATGAAGCAGGCTTTGCAAGAATCAGATTCACTTTGGACGACTCTTCACATTCCTCGTCATCATTACATTAGGCAGCACAATTCCATCTCTGGTTGTTGGGCAGAAAAAGTGGGCAGCCTGCCAGGTAGACGTTTCCATGGCTCCCAACCCCCAAAGGTGATGCGTTTTTCAGCTAATTCAATGAAGAGTGGGCTGAACTTTGGGTATAAACTAGACAATAGCTGCCTTCGCAGTATCAGCAGAATGGTTTATGGGAATGCACTCCACATTTGGCAGAGCATCATGTGACCTTACGGCTGAGATTTTGTGATGGTGCCAACGGAGACTTGGAAAGCGGTGCCCGTTCTGACTTTTTTCCTCTTTTCTTACATGGCTCAGAAAATGGTGGATCTTAATACTTGACTTTAGCCAGACTCAGCAAGCGATTGAGCTTTGAAGCACAACTTTGCCTTTATTCTGGCTTTTTTGGCACACCACCAGGAGGCTGTCCCTTTCACGCCTGATAAATTCTGCTTCTTATCTCCAGATAGAAAAAAGAAAGAAAGAAAATATAAGCAGAATAATTATACTTCATTACTGCATTTTAGAACTACGCGTTTGATTTTTTTATTGGTGACGTGTAGTTTAGAGCAGCCCTCCTGAGTGTCTGAAGGATAAAAGTTGTTATTTTTTTTATTTTTCCGGGTTGTTTTTTTGGTTTTTTTTTTCCTTCCTCCTGTTTAATGAACAGGCGTTTGAACTGGGCAAACGGGGCGACAGCGTTGAACATGAGATCATTGCAGCCTAGTGTAGCAAACTGGCACCCTGCCTTTTCACCCCTTTGCTCCGGCACATTCGTGCAATCCCCATTTATAAAACCAGCACAGGGGCGAGGTGAATTTTCTGGTCTCTCCCCACCGCTTGTCCTGGGCAGGCAGTTGCGGCAAGGATTGGTGCAGCTTTTGCGCAGTGCTTTGTGCCTGGAATTCCGAGAAGAGCGGGAGAGAGAGAAGACAGGCATCCTGGTCTTCTTCCGAGAAAGAACAGGAGCCCTAAGAAGAAGAAACAAATCTGAGTTTGTCCTACATACAAGAGTACAGGGAAAAAAAAAAAAGTGACTCTCCTGCTTCCAAAAAAAAAAAAAAAAAAAAAAATCTGGCATGTTTCACTACAGAGGCATCAGGACGTGTTAGAGCTTCTTAAAGCAGTGTAACAAAATGAGCATAGGAGATTGTTTCTTTAAGTAAAAACAAAAAAAAAAAAGGAAAGAAAAAAGAAAGATGGAATTTATTTTTGTTTGTTTGCTTTTTTTTCACAATTGCTCACATAGCAGTATTTGGCACTGGGTGAACACGTACCTTTCATACCAGGTATAGATTCTGTTTCTTTTTTTCCTCTTTTTATTTTTTTTAAGCCGTTTTAGACATGTTGTTTCACAACTGAGTTCTTGTGTATTAATTTTAACGTACTCTGCTTTTCACACTTTTTAAAACTAACTTTTTCTTTTTGATCTAATGCTGCTAAAAATAGAAAGTAAACAAAAAATCGAGTGTCTGTAGAAATAAGTTGTTAGGCACATTTTGTCTTAGCTAAGCACTGGAGTTATGCAAAGACCTTAATGTTACATTTACTCAGCCTCAGCTTTGGTTATCTCTAAGAAAGTTGTAGGTATTTAGATCTGGTTGCTAAGGAAAATTAATTCTTTTTTTACAGTGTGACTCATGCTTTCAGTTTCTAAAGAGGAGAAGCGAAAAAAAACGCGTGTTAACCAGCAGGAAAGGATCGCTCTTGTAGCCTGGATATTAAAGTTGTTACTGAGTTAATTCGTATATGAGTTTCTTACAGTTTGTATCTAAATCCGCTACAAAGAAATCAGTGTGATAAGCACTGGAATAAAAGGCACATTATTGGGACATTCATGAAGCACGCCTGGTTTGCAGCCAGTAACAGTAACTATTTTAAGATATTTGGAAAAGCAGCACTTGTCCAGGAATAGCTGAAAACAGTATTTAAGATACCCATTCAGGATGTTTGTGATCAGTGCATGTACAGTTAAAGTAAGTTTTGAGTGTATGACGCTTTAGTAGAGCCTTTTATTTAAGGCATTTGTCTGTCTGTTGTAGCATATTCCTAAGCAATTAGAATAGTGTGTAACTAAATTAATTCTGACTGGCAGATTTTGAAAAGCTTGGCTAAATCGGTGTGTTATGTAGTTGGATTTTTTTTTCTTTTTAATATTTTCCTAGCCTTTTTAATTTATGTTAAAAATACAGATGTTCTCGGCTAGAAATTACTTTGAAATTACAGTGTCTCTTTCATTAGAAACTCTTACATTTGGTGTTTCTTTTAGAAATGTTCATGATATGTGTATCTCTAATAAAAAGCTTTATAAATATGACTTTATGAAATAGGACTGTTTTAACATGCTCTTCTCTTTTTATACACTACTGAGTAGAGTGTAATTTCTGCGATTATATGCTAATTTTTCTACTTTATATTTTTGTTGTTCTGCAATGAATTCTGGGAAATTGCTGAATGGAGACCTTGTATGTATGACACATACACCTCCATATACCTATTTTGGACCAGAAAGTGTTTCTTAGATTTATGGTGGTACTGCCCTCCCCAATAGTTTGTTGAAATACTTTTGTTTGTCATTCATACCTAAGCCTGTTGAGAAACCAAGGCTTGCATTAGCTTAAAATAACTTTTCAAATTTCTCTATCTGGTCAGACAAATCACTATTTTCCCCCTCTCATAAGTTTTTCACAAATGTTTCTTAATTTAGCCATTTAGTTTATGCCCGTATTTTTCTCAAGTTCCGTATCAAATTACCTCATTTTGTTCACGGCTTGATAAAAAGTACTCCCTTTTGTTAAGTTTACTCCTTCTCTTCTGAAATTCCTAATAGAAATTAAATATTTGTGGGTTGAAAAAAAGGCTATAAAATAGTAAAAGAAAGAGTCTCTTTTCCAAATCATGCGTGTTCACAGCATGTCTTCTCATGAGGAGGGGCGTCAGCAGTGTCGGGTTGATATCTTAAAAGTATAATTACTAATTTTGTGATGTTTCATGTTCAGAAAACACTTCACCTAAAACAGATAATACAAATTCCTTCTCTCACTGTTTTTTTTTTTTACTTTTATTTTAGTGAAAGAAAAATTAAAATGAAAAAGGAAAATGAAGAAGTTAATTATACCAGATTTCAGCGAAGGTAATACAGTGATCTTAAATACCTCTTTCCTTTGTTGGTTGGTTTTTTGTTTGTTTTTTTTTTTTATTATACAATAAGGCTATTGGCAAGAACCTGAAGCAGTTTAACTTTTAAAAAATATTTCCTTAAGACAGCCTACAGATATAATTTCAGAGATGTGTATTAAACTTTTGCTCTCATTATTTGCTGTTTGGAATGTTGCAGTTTGTGTAGCTGTAACTGCACAAAGATGTAGCTTTATACTGTGTGTTTACATGAAGCTTAAGAATTAACTGAAAAATCAAAACATAATTTGTTCTTTGGTTATGCCTAGAAAATATATGAGATATATAATATATATTACATACATTTACTAATATACTCATATTAGTAATATATTTGTAGTACATATATCTACTTTCT
>JANRGV010000051.1:10646347-10682498 GCA_024734035.1 Alethe castanea
ACTATAATGCAGTGACCAATTATGTTTCAAATGTGGAATGTATCTTCTATTCACAAAAACAAAAAAGAAAGAAAATTGGATAAGGAATTTTCCAGCACTTATTACAATCATTCAGTAAGTCGTATATGCAGTCTGCATACTTATTTCTGATACTAGGATAAATATTCTAGTTTGAGAGCTTGTCTCTACATATTCTCTTCAGTGTCAGCAGAAAGCAGTTACCTTATGAATGCTGAAGTGTTGTATAGAAAGTGAAAGCAGGTTTAGAAGGGCCTTTTCTAGAAAATAAATTTAAGTTATATTAAAATACAAGAGGGTATGAGCATGCAAGATTTAATACACTAAATTAAAAAAGAGAAGGGAAGGAAATACAATGGCAGAATTAGGACCATGAATGGCACTATGGTGAGAACTAGTGGAAGGAAGGCATTAAAATTTTATTCAGATACAGATTTCAGTTACCTGCTCACCAAAATCAAAGGACATCATTATATGGAGCCTGGTTTTAGAATTATACCTGCATCTCATGGCTGTATTTTACAAATTCCTTCGCATTTATATTGTTGCAAGTTATTCTGATGTGGCAGGTGTTGTGCTTAAAGGTACAGTGTTTATCAATGCTTTTGGTTAGAGTATAAAAGTTATAAAACTGTGTCTGTGTGTCACCTTTCTGAATGACTGAGTTTTGACCCAAAGGAACTGTTTTCAGTCTGTTGTTTAGGGTACCCTACATTCAGTGTGGGATAATTTTTATTGGATTGCTTTCTGGCCACAAGAAGGATGGATTTGTTGTAGGCGTTAACCTTGAAGTTTTGCAAGATTACATTTCCACTTGCATTCTTATTACTAGGGAATTGCATTGATGGGAGGGTTGGTGAATAAAATGCACAAACTAATTTCTTTGCTTTTATTAGTGACTGTTGTCTAACCAAGTTATTGGCAAGCAATACTTTAGTGGCTGTGTAATGTGAAGAAATGTCTATGCAGTTTTCACAAGGTTGTATGGGAGCAGCCCTCCACTTGTTACATCTCAGATTTGGTGGGGTGAATTTTATTTTGAGTTGTGGTGCATGATATGGGCTCAGACACAAAGGAAAACCTGTACTGTTCACTTCTATGTCGTCCAGTTATTGATTCCAGTCAAGCACACCATAGTCAGATGCAAGTTGGGAATTGAGAGTTCATCAGTAAGACAAGGAGCACAAAAAAGGACATTAGTTCCTGCCAAAGACAAAGCAATCTCTTGCTGTTAATCTGTTAAAAAAAGAAAAAAATTTCTTCCATTTTCCATAGAAACTAGTCACAAATCTTTGGCTGGTTTGTTGCCTCTACCATTTATGCAGTTAAGCTTGGAGGAGCCTTCTTTGCAATAGTTGGTAATGTTTTCGTTCTTGGATATTCATTCTCACATCAGACTGTATGTTTGTTTGTTTAAAGTCTTCTGCACTCCCTGTGAGAGGAAAACCCTAACCAGCCATGCCAATTGGCATAAACCCGTAGATCCGATCTTGTGTTGAAAAGCACTGCACAAGCTCGCTTCTATGGGTCTGTGTCAGTGTGGTGATCTGGCAAAACTTCATGCAGCACCCACTGCAGTGGTGCTTGACAACAAGCCCAAACGAGTTACAAAACCATGTACCGGTTTTGGAATTCTTCTCTTGTCCATTGCCTTCCAACTTGATTAAGGGATTTGTTCTTTTATAGGTTGCTTTAAGCATCTTTGGCTTAATATCTTATTAAAATTAAGAAAGAGGTGTGAGGGACTTGTAGGGTTTCCAATGAGGGAGCATAGGACATATGATTTCCTGGCCTTATTAAATATGCCATTCCACAGCATTACACTCAAAAAGAAAGAAGTTATTTATAATTTATTCTTATTGTAAAGTAAGACCAAATACTCATTTCTTTCCAAAAATGTTCTGGGCTTGCATCATCTCTATCAAATATGTATGTATACATATACAAACACAACACACATTTCTATCTTTATACATATGTAAACAGAATAGAACAGAAGTTCTACCTCTGCGGTAGAAAAATCAATCTAAGAATATGCCTTATAGTCTGAAAAGTGGGGAATAACTGCAGTTGAAAGCCTTCCCCCTTGGGAAATATGTAGGCCAGTGGCTGCTGTCACATTTCAAAGAAAGGCTGAAGAAATGAAGAAGACTTTATGGTCACCGTCGGAAGCTGTGTGCATCCGGGTTGAGGTAGTAGGTTGTATGGTTTAGAGTTACACCCTGGGAGTTAACTGTACAACCTTCTAGCTTTCCTTGGAGCACACTTGAGCCATCGAGGAATTCATCACCACTTTAATCTGATCAGGGAAAGTATGTGAAAAGGTATTGTTTCATGGCTGTACATAATGATCACTCTGAGGCTTTATTGATGTTGAAATAGTCCTGATGACTTGATTATTTCATTTAAATCCTGTTATGAAAAATGCTGACACATTGCCTTAATGGACTGTGACTATGTACTGCAGACACTTAAGGAAAGAATTATGATTATTATTTTAATTCCATTAAAATGAAAGCTTTAAAAGTTATTTGGGTTTATAAACTCAGGAAAATACCAAGTATTTAATGCTTTTTTCTTTCTTCAGGGGATAGCTTGTCCTATACATTTTATTTTTGTTGCTGGCATTATATAGGTCTATTTTTTTTATAAAGGAAAAGAACATTTTCTTTTGTCCTTAAAATACTTTCCAGAAAACATTGCATGCTGCTGCTTGGATAGCAGTGGCAATGTCACAAGTTGATCCTGATCTTCTCTGGATTTATGATATTATTTCTTTGTGCCCGAAGAACTCAGTGTTATGAGCACAGATCCAAGTCACCTGCAGGTCCATCTGTGTTCCCACCTTCCTGTGACTCACTGACCCAGCCCAGCCCCACTCTGGGGTCTCAGCATCTGTGTCCTTACACAGCATGTCAGGCCAGGGTCAGACCTGACCCAAAATGGCCTTGTCTGTTTTGGTCCTTGATTCATCTTTCTAGCTCAGCAGGACTTGAAGTCACACTCCCTGTGTAAATGGTTTTCAAACACTGCAAACTGCGTCCAGTGTCAGGTCCCAGGACTGGGTGCCTCCACCCATATGGGATGGATGCCATAAACAAAATTATCCCTCCTCAATTCTTCAATCCTGGTGTTCTCTGTGTCTGCATGCATTTTTTTTTTTTTAATTTTTTTTTTTTTTGGCAATACCAGAATGCACCAAGGGGGAAATATATATATACATATATGTNNNNAGGTTTCTGCCCCAATTTGTGTGACCCCATTTCATTCTATCATTCTGGTTTGCAGTCTTCCTCATCCTGTCTGGGAAAAAAAGAAAAAATGTCCCTTATTATGTATATCCCATAAGCAGGTATCCTAACAAAGAGAGACAAAAAGAGTGAGTGCTTCCACTCCTAGAAATAGCTATGGAGCAAGAGAGAAAAGAGCTGTGCCTGTATATTCCCCAAGATTTTTTATGTGAGTGGAACTGATCTCAAAGTTGAGACCTCCCCAGTGAGATGGATAGAAAATATTGCCAAAGTCAGAGCATCTGGATCAGACAGTGATGCTCATTCCAAAATAGTTGGGAAAAAGTAATACTGTCTTTTTCCACATACTTTTCCATTACAAGAGAAAAAGAGTATTATTTTCAAGAATAATGTATCATTAATGACAGCAATAGTGATAATTTTGCTGGAAAGTGATTTCAATTTGTTTCTGTAAAGCAAAAGAGCAGACAACAACCCTGTGGTGTTGCTGTCAGGGGCAGATCAGACTCCTATGGGATGAGGAGAGGGTGAAATGTGACTGCTCCTCATGAGGGTGAGGACTCTGTTTCTGGAGCTCTCATATTACCAGCAAACAGTTCTTTTTAAAGGGTATTTTGTAGCCCTGAATCTCTGACTTGACTTTTATTGGAGGTGAACATAACAAGTTGTTTGATATTTTCAATGTTTAGTTGTTTACATCAGCAAAGACAGTTAAGAATGTTTATTTTAAGTGGATTTGAAAGTTGATCATATTTTGGTTATGTTTTGTTTCCATGTCTGTCTATTAAAAAAATCATTTGCTCACAGGTCCCTATGTTTCTCCTATCAGCTTAAGGTTTACCTGAACCCTTTCCTAGATAAGGAATAACAGGAGATGAAAATGGATTTAGTTTATCTTTTTAACAGCACTTATTTTCAGTGATTAATGTGTGCAGTAGGAAATTGATAAAGAGGATCTGCATGACAGGTGGATCCAGACTGAGTTTTAAGTCTGTCTTAAAGTATATGGCACAGAGAAGAGATAAGGTTGAGTGAATCAGAATTGTTCCAAGCTGATGGAAAATGCTTAAGGGAGCAGTGGTTAAATGGGAGGATGGAGGGGAGATCTCCATCAACCAGTAAAGCCTAACAGGGGCCACTCATAATCTGAGTAAAAACTACAATATCTTCTGTGGATTCAAAAAGACTCTGGTCACCAGTACATTTTCTTTTGTTATTTTAATTTTTTTTTTCTTTTGTAGTTTAAGTTCACTAGAGAGAAACATTGTGATTGCTGGTTTCTGCCAATAGAGCAACAGGTGTTCAATCCTTTTATAATAATTCTTCAATTAGTTGCAAAATAAGGGGAATTGTTTATACTAAGCTGAACTGAATAGAAATGACTGATGCAGAAAATGTGGGAATGTTTCATCTGTCCTTCTAAGCCATGATAAATTTGTAATTCTATCAGGCCTAGTTGCAGGTTGCTATGCAAATTTTCATTGCGGCATCACCAGCTTTAATGAATATACATTTCCTCTATTTCTTTCTCTGTTCTTTAATTTAGATTTTTTTACCCTGTAATGTGCAATGCATTGTTTTGGCAAGAGTTATCAAGTTACGAGCAAAAGTGAATGAGACTGTGAGGTAATTCTGAAGCGGATTAAGGTAGAGAATGAAAAACAAAGGGAAAAAAGGCTCTATTAAGAACAGCTGGATGGAGTTAGGTCTTCTGTGATTTCATTTTAAAGTCATAAAAGATATTGTCTGTTTTAAGTGAAGTCTGACATATTTTACCTTTGCAGTGTGGTTGGAATATAAGTGTGCCTCCTAGGCTCAGCATTACACTGATTTGATGATTCTGTAGGAAATAAATGCACTTTGTGACATGGTTAAACAGGGATGGTTTCCAACCTAGGGCCCATCTGGTTTCCAACCTAGGGCCCATCTGAAAGTGTTTGTTCCTGTCAGTAAGACAGAACATTGTCATTCTTGTGTCTTTACTTTGCTTCTTGCATTTGGAAGAAAAAAATCTTTAAGATTTTTAAGATATTAAGGGAAAATCTGGAGATCCAATGGATCTGCAACTCCCAGTTGTTCCTTTGGGAGACATGTCCTCAGGGTTTCACAAGTTTGGTCCTAAAGAAAAGCTGCAGAGGCACTGACCCACCCAGCACCCTTTTGCTTGCCACAATTTCCTTGGAAAAGATTAAATCTGATCCGTGGTGAGCCCTGATTCCCAACAAAGGAATTACAGCACAGCAAAAACCAGCTGCAATGCCAAGTCCTGCCTGTCTTAAGAACTAAGTCACTTCAGAGAGCTGGGGAGAATTTGTATTTCCTTCTGCAGTCCGCAGTGTCTTTGTCCAGAGGCACAATGAAAACAGAGTTAGAGGGACTTTTCTGAGTTTACAACCATGATTTAGAAGCACTGACAGAGCTTGGATGTTTTGGGCACAGCCATTTTGAGACCTTTCTCTGTACCAAAGGTACCGTTAATCCAGTTTACCAGAAGAGGTAAAGCAAGTTTTTACTTGTTTTGTGCTATTGAAATAGCACAGAATAGTCAAAAATATTTGAGTAAATTTCTGGTTTTGTTATTCTACTCAGCAAAAGAAAATGCTGAGTTTCACTTGTTCTCATCCTTTGTTTAACTTCCTTGTCTTCAAAACAGTTGAAGTTCTTTAGTGATTTTTAGGTAAAGAATGTGTTAAAATATTTAAAAGCAATCCCAAAAAAGGTGTTCCTCACAAATCTGTCCCTTAAACATGACAAACAGCCTTTAATAATCTCCAGAACTTGCTTATTGAAACTCTTCAGCAAGAGACCCGTGATAGGTTGCTTAACTGATAAAGCTGGAATAGAAATGCACTTGAAATTTTTCAGATCTTTTGGATATGGTTTCTTACGACATTCATTTATCTATTGAGAGCAGCTTCTGATTTTTTTAATAAAACAAACACTAAATATATATGGCAGACCCTGTTTAAATGTGGGTATTGTTTTTATAGCACAGTTAAATACAAGTTTGAAAAGCTAATGCTTTTGTATTACACAGTACAGAAGAATGAAATAGTTTCAACTTTAGCCTTCACATAGTAAAAATATTTACATCAGAGTGATCTTTTTGGTAGAGTTTAATTTTACATAAGGCTTCTGTATATTTCAGTTGTAATTAATTGTAAAATATAACCTGTATATGAAAATTTTGGGATAATTTAGGGTTTTTTTCCCTTCATCTCTTCTTTCATGCCACTTCTAGAAACAGTAAGAGCAAGACTCACATCAATGAAGTCTTTTCAAGAATGCTTTCAAAATCTGAGTAAAAACTCAAAGATCAGGCCTCTTTTTTTTGTTTTCTAGAATGACATCCTCATGTTCAGGAATTCCTTTCTCCTTATCCCTTCTTTTACAAATATGGTTTGCATGGTATTTGATCTTGCAGTGAAATAGGCATGGATCCCTTTGCTCTATGTGGGCTTTGTTGCACCTCCTTTTGAATGGAAAGATCTCCCCCCTAAACACCTGTATTTGGGGGTTTTCTGGATAAGGTAGTTGTCTGTCCTGAGTAAGACTGGCACCAATATGCACCAATCATGCACCAAGAGCCTCATTGAAAGGTCACAAATACAGAAATTAATCATTTTTCTAAGAGTCAGAGCAGCCTGGTGTTCTGCTTCACTTTCATGGTTGGGAAAAAAGGGAGTGGTGCACACTTTTATTTGCTTGCATGTGGTTAACATATATATATATTATCTGTTTTTATCTGAATGTTATGAGCCACCTCAATTAAACTTTATGTCCATGGTTGAGAGAGATTTATCTGGGTTTATCTGTGGTTTATCCGGGAAATACAAATCCCTTCCTTTTACTTTTGGTCTCCACACATTTTTCCACTGGTCCTTGTTTGATTTTTCATTTACTGACAGCATGATAATCCTGGGAATAGATGTAGAACATTGCAGATATACTGGCAGCAGGGATGGATTGGGAGTGCCCTGATGGCTGGAGAGAAGAATGGGATTGCTGTCATGTTTATAAGGTTAGCAGAAACCAAAGTTTACTCAAAACATATTCTCCATGAGTCTTTTCTGTCATGACTCCTCAGCTTGGGAATGAGAATAAAGCTGTTTATTACTATCACCTTTGTGGGTCTGCCTTGGGACCATGGAGTTGAATTTGGTCAAACTCTGTGTGACTCTCATTTTTCCAAAGCCCCTGGACAATAACTGTAATGTAAGGCTCATTTTTTCCTGACAAAAACCCCAGCCTTGTGGTTAGTGTAAAATCAAAGCAGATTTGCATGTCTAAGAAAAGATGACTGTCAGTCACACATATCTTTACGTATATTTACTGTTGGGGATTTTTACTTGGCACTATACCGAAATGAACAAAAGAACACAATCCCAAAATTCTCCATCTCAGCCATTGAAATTAGTGTGCTGAGACAAATTTCATCATTTCCCATGTTAGGAAGAAACCATCAGATGGGAACCTGACCATGATAACTTCACTTGTCCTTGAAAGAACTTTGCTTTAGACTATGGATAGCCTTTGAAGCATGCTAAATCCATATAAATGGCTGGTTTCCTGGAAAGTTACACAAGAAAGATGTTCTGTCTGGACCAGGAATTAGATTCCATGGTAGCCTGTGATCAGGAGAGATGGAGGCATGGCTTGAAAGTGCCACTGGTATTCAAGTGTCCTGGGCTGAGGATCATTGGCTGCTATTCCATATCACAGCTTGTCCAGCAAATCTTGCACTTTCAGAGAATATTTCCATCTCCACCTTTTCAAGAAGCTGAAGTGCATTTAATTTGCACAACTGAAAGGGATTTATTCCATAAGTTCCTTGAACCCACAGATTTGTCTGTGTCAGCTGAGCTTTTTGTTGAGAGGAGAATTTTTTAGGGGTAGAGTTTTTAGTAAAGTAGGACTGATATTATGTTGAGCTAAGTTGTTTGAGAGCTGCTGCTGAGGCTGACGTCCCTGTGAGAGGACATCATTGTGAGCTGGGGGACAGGCAGCAGTGGACCAATGTACTCAGCTCTATGCTAAGTAATGTTCTTTTGTCCAAATGTTAACTTTTGATCCTTAGGCTAGATTTTTCCAACAGTATGCATTTTACCATATTCACTTCTAATTTCTTCAGCTCTGCTGCCCAAATATATATTTCCATGTTGTGTATGGTAGAGAACTAAGCTCAGACCACCTAAATCATGTGTTGCACTTGTGTCTCATCACTGCCTGGATAGGAAGGCAGTGTCTGAAAATTCCCAGCCTCTGCTGTTTACAGCCCACACACACTTGGAGACGAGACTGCAGGCTCGAGTCCATCTGAGGTACCACAGCTGGCAGTTTGGCTAGGGAGGTTTTTGCTTGAGAAAGTATTTTTGTCTTTAGGCAGCATTTACTCAGGATGTGGCTTGTGAAGTACGTGATTCCTTTGTTGCTAAAGGCATTTTTGCAAGTGATTATTATTAAATATTGCAAAGCCTATTGCTCTTAAATGTTTGTCTTCTGATATAGGAAGAATTTAGATGTATTTTTATCATTATTTTGGTTTTGAATTATAGCTGTAACAGAATGACCAAAATGTAAATTTTAGTGATGAGTCTAAGAACCTAACTCATACTTTGTGCAATATTTTGAAGCTATCCTGCTTTTTTTTCCCAAAATATCTTGGGCATTTAGGAGTCAGCATCCTGTTGATTTACAACATCTGGACAAGTTTTAAAAGAGAAACCTCAGGTGCAAGGCCATTTTTACAGCTCTTTGACCCAATGACAGGATGTTAAATATATAAAGTGGTTGGGGCTGCCTCTAGGTTGTATTTCTGTATGTGAGACACTTAAGCATGGAGTGCCAATACATTCTTAGCAGCTTTTATGAGACAATAGCACCTTAATTTCTCTCCTCTGGCTGTTGTAAAGAAAGGCAATATAAACAATGCAGCCAGAGAAAACAGGCGCAGCCTGCACACCTGATACTCCTATCGATGTCGCTGCCAGCCAGGCATCTAAAAAGGGACATAGGACTCCTTTCCTCCCCTTGCCCTGCTCTGTGGGAGGAGTTGTCTGCCGTGGGAGACAGTGCTGTCCCCAGGCTCCTGTTTTTAGGGCAATGCTGTCAGGGAATGCTGCCAGGCACTCCTGCCTCTGCCCTAGCACCAGCAGGCACTGTCCTGCCAGGGGCATCGCTGGAAGGGGCTGCAGTCACCACCCTGCCAAGGACAGGGACACGCACCGTCGTGCCCAAAAGAAAGAATTTGAGTGTAGCACTGAGTCAGTTCGGGGTTTTTTGGCTAAAGAAGTCCAAGTGTTGGTCTGTGGAAGTAAACACGCTGTGTGCCTGATGAATGTGCTATTTATTAGCTGTGTGAGCTGCTGGAAATACCAAAGCGGATAAGGGCTGCGATTCAAGGCCACGGGGCTGGGCTCACACAGCTCCCCAAGCCAGGAGCCGAGGACGTGGGAATCCTCACCACGGGAACCCTCCTCACCCTGGGAGTCCGGAGAGATGCCGGGCTGTGCTCATCTCCAGGAAAGAGGAGGTCTGAGTTAAGGATCCTTCTCATACGTGAGGAGAGGCTGTTGTTTGCTATTGTGTAATTTGATTTGACTCTAATTTAATGACAGTTCTTAGCAGGCAACATGATTTGCAAGGCTGATTTCAATTTTTATTGATTGGGCCTTTAATTTACTTGGACTTGTACTCAGGAGCTTCATCGGAGATTTAATGGAAGTCTGCAAAAACAGCTTGGTAAGGAATTTTTTGATGGAACTTGAACTCAACTGATTCAATAACAAGTCACTCAGGTGCAGTGTGAAAATATTTTAAGAAAGGAAATTCTTAGTTAAACTTAACTTTTTAAATAGCAGATTGGAAAATCCATTATTTAAAACCTTTCTTTGGACTCTTGTGGATATTTTTCCCCCAAATTCTCACGCTCAATATCTATTCAAAGGTAAATGAAATATTTCATTTTTAGAATTTTGCATAATGGGCTTTTAAAGGGGACATCTTAGAGATTATAATTGCAAAACTTTCACTGAAAATAAGTAACTTAAAACTTCTTGCAATCTATTATTTTATTCATTCGTAAGAAATTTACCAAGTGCAGAATAAATTCTGTAAAAGCTGCAACAGTCTCCTACTTACTTTCATGCTGCAGGTATTTTTCAAAATAAAGATTTCAAAGTATAAAAAATAGATTATATGATTTTGAAATCTATCATTAATTTTATAAAGACAAGCTTTATTTTTTTTAATATTTAAAAATTAATATTCATAAGTTTTAGAAAAGAATGCTCCAAACAGAAATGAGCAAGGAAGAGGTTAATTAATGATAATTTTTGTTACCTTTTCTGAAACCAAACCTTTGCACTTGAACTAGTGAATGAAAAAAGGCAAGAGACACAGTGTATCTGTATGTGAGGAAGAAAGGAATGGGGAGGGTGAATTATTATGTGATAGGAAGTGTAAGAGGATGTAGGAGAAGGAAGGAAGGAAATTGAAGCTGCACATGGAATAAGAGAGAGGCTACAAAAAAAATGGAACTGCAGTCACTGCTCACTGACACTTAGAGGGGCTCTGGGCATGTAAGCACAGGAGTTCAGGAAAGTGTAAGAAAAAAAGGAACTTGAAAGATATGGGGAAAGGACATGAGGATGTTGTAGCTTCACATCGTTGTGCTTCATCCACATTGGTCCCTCTTGGTAACTGTGAAATATTAGAAGAAGGAAAGATTTACAGGCAAAGCTTCATATTTGTAAATAAACAGAATGTTCCCTCCTGGGAATAAGTTTTTGTATTTCTGGTCAATTCCTGTTTGTTTTATAAGCAGAAGACCCCATTATAATATATAAATTTGGAGAGTAGTAACTATGAAAAGTAGTATCTGAGGGTAGTACACATTTCAGACAGATTGCAACCATCTCAAAATTATCCCCCACTACTGAGAATTAGGAACCCAAAAATATAAATCTACAGATAAACTGAAAATTCAGAGCAAAGGCACCCAGATAACTCTGACTAATACTGACACAGGCAATATAGCAATGATGCTGCTTAGCTCAGTTCAGTCTAAGACAACAAACACTAAATGTGATTATATCATGGCCATATTCTAGCTGCACAATGTCATCACAAGGGAGAATTAACTCATGTGTGTGCCCTTCCCTTGGCTCCTGCTTGGTGTATTTGCGTAAATGAGAAATATAAAACTCCCAAAACCCTGAATCAAAAAAGAATAAGATAACCCCAGCTTTTGTATGAACTGTAATTAATTTGCAGCCTGTTACCACAAAACCTAATTTAGGGAAATTCTTAGTTAGAATCAAGAATGTTAAACACTTGTGTGAATAAGAACAGTATGTGCGGTGGTGCTAGAAGCAGCAATATTTCTGATTCAAACCATGCACTGAAGAGTTGTTGAGGGTCCAGAACTTCTTTCCCTATAAAATTATAAGAAAATGAAGTTTGTTGACTGCTGATTGTTTCCAGATACAGAATGATGGTCTATTTGTCCTTTTCAGAGTGTAATAGTAGTTCCACATGACACAAATTAATGGAATATCTCATTAATTCCCTAAATGTCACTAAACTAGTCAAGTCATAATAAGTTTCCATCTCCTTGATGTAAATTTAGCTGCTTCCAGAATTTCAGTTCTGTGAAAACATCTGCAGAATATGGAATGTGTTAAAACTGCAGGGTCTTCATTGGGAGATACCATGATCTTAACCTATTGAGCTATTTCTGTGAAGATCAGCTTATTCAACATCCAAAAAGAGCTTGAAGATTTGCATGCAAGCTTTTTTGAGGAGAATTTGTGCCTCTCTATTCCGTACATGAACACTAATTTCTCTATGTAGTAAAAGGAGGAAATGTGAATATATATGGTATGAGATAAGAAATAATATTATTAGGTATTTCCAAATTTGAGTTTTGCATTACAAGGTTATTTGCTTGTGAAGTGAAATGGATAACCAGTAAAACAGGTTTTTGCTATGAAATGGTGATTTGTTCTTTGCCTTAATCTTCATGTAAGCTATCCTGAAAGCTTTTGTTTTAAACAAAAGGTAGTATAACACAAAGTGAAGTGAATCATATTCATAGACACTTTTGTGAGAGGAAAAAAACCTCAAACAGTATTGTCTTCTAAAAGACAATCCTAATTTACCAGATTTCAGATAGTAATTTCTTATTGAAGAGAATTATAGTAATTTTACAATGTTTTTAGCGTTTCATTAGAGGATTCTACTGACTTGTCTGATCATCGTCAGTTGTTTCTCTTGTCTCCATTTGATAGAGCTACAATATAGCAGTCAGGCCTGAATTTACTGTTGCTTTCTGTCAGTGCATTTTATATACTGCATCTCCAATGCAGCTTCCCATATGTGATGCTACATTTTTAAAACTTGATAGTAAATTTCTCCCTGAGTGAAGTCTTGAGTGATGATTTATTTCAGAACTAATGATCTTGAAAACAGGATCCTTGCATAAAGAAAAGTGTTTACTAATGTAAGTCTATAGTTCAATTAACATATATTAAATTAGGAAATACTGAGAAAGTCAAATTCTCGAAATGTATTAAGTGCATTGCTTTCATTTATGGAATTTTTCACTCACGGCTTTTCTTTTAGAATGAGAGTAGATCCTCAATAATACCTTCAAATACCTTAAAAACCAGAAAACCTCACTATCAGAAGAAATAAATAAAATCCTTGCTGATGTTAAAATATTCAAATTAATTCAGTCCTAGTAACTTTTATCAGTAGGGTCCATAGCATGGTATTGGAAATACTGAAAATGTAACTACTTTATAAAGTGCAGTATCATTTGAAAATACTTGTTCTAAAAATTACTGTATGGCTTCAGAGCTACAGAGGACTTCAGAAGCTTTAAAGCTGCTTTAAACTTTAAATGTGTGGCTTGAAACAAATGTGTTTAAATATATTTGACCAATACTTAGGAGTGTTGATTAATGAGGGCATGCACATTGAGTTCTAACTCTGTGAAAAGTAAGAGAGCGAGAACATTTCCTAACATACAGATGTGGAGAGGGGGGGAGTTGTTTGGGGTTTTTTTTAATTGTTTGTGGTTTTTTTGTTGTTGTTATTTTGTGTTGTTTGATTTTTTTGTTTAGTTTGGGGTTTTTGTTTATCTTCCACAACCTTGGTCTTGAAGATTTGTTAAAGAACCTAAAAATTTTTTTTTTTTTAAATGGTGGTAAGTGATCTAACCAAGAGGTTACAAGGATACAAATTCATGTAATTTATACTAAATTTTAGAATCTTCATGTTTCTTATTAATTTAAAGCTACTTAATAAAACACACTGTATTTGTTCCGGGATGAAATTTTCCTGAATATAGTTTCACCAGTTCATTACTTGGTTTGTATAAAAGTTTCTTCATTTATCTTAAAAAAGAACAAGGTAAATGATAAATGATTGAGGGAACATGGTGAATTCTTGTCCCTTCTTTAGCCTAAGAGCTTTTCAGTAAACCTGGAGGTATGAGTTCCCCCAGAGATCAAGAAACAGTTTCATGCAGACAGACAACAGTTGTGTGCTTTATGGAAATAGCTAAGTGAAGACTAAGTAAAGAGCACTATTGAGGAAAAAATCAAAGTATAGAAAGCATACAAATGAAGTCTTAACAATGTCAAGTTTTTTCTGGGACATAATAATTGTTCAATTTAACTTTAAATAAAAGTTAAAGGGAAATAAAAGTATTTGCAAAAAACCCCAACAAGCTGCCAAGAGAAATGGGCCTTGTTGCTAGCAGTATGAGTAGTCAAGGGGAAAAGAGATATGAATCATTCATGGTGATCTATTAGACAAAGAATATTATCCCATGATACTCGACTCAGTGATCCTAAAAGTCCTTGTACTTGTATGTCTTAACATCTTCAGAATAACATAGTTCAAGAAGTGTAAATATTAGTGTTCATTTGAAACTGCACATAACCAGTTCAAAGTAATTCAACAGAAGAACATGAAGGGAAAGTGAATAAATATGAAATGGAAAGCATAATGTAAATAATCTTTATAATTGTTCACCAGATAGTGCTTACCAACTAGTTGTCTGAACTGTTGCCTTTTTGCTAATCTATATATTTTGTGGGATAAAATCTATTATCTAAAGGTAAGCCAGCTTTATATACAGCACTCCGTGGCATCCATTTAAAAATATTACTATCAGTATATGGAAAAAAGTAAATCTATTTGTTACCAGGGCTACAAGCCACAGCATTTTGAGAAATTCAAAGCATTCACAATTTTCAGTAGAATAAATATGATGCACCTTTAAGAGATACATACCCATGAATAAGACATTGCAATTACATTCATCAAGTGTTAGGGAATAGTTAGAAAAACAGGCTAATACACAATCTTTCAGAAGTCCCTCCTTTTCCATGATAATCTCAATGAAGTCTTTAAGGGCATTTGTACTTGGGAAAGCATTCAGATTTGCTTTGAAAGCAAAGGTCCTTGTGTCTTTCTCCATTTATATATGTCTATTTAATAGTTTTCCATGGACAGCTTCTAAAAACAGGATGTACCCAGGAGTGTGACATCCTTTTGTGACATGATACCCACAGTGAAAAGCAGGAGCTCAGGACAATTTAATGGTTTGTCTGAGTTTATGCTAGATGTCACTGTCAGCGTTGGGATCAAGGGTTGAGCCTTCTGGTTTGCCAAAATGATGACTTGTCCAAAACACATATTTATGAAAGTCCTTTCTGGGCAGAACATTAAAGGGCTAGTGCCTGTGTCCTGAGTTAAAGAGCACCATCTCACAGTTTGAAGGCTATGTATCACGTTGGAATGTGTTTTCTCTATCAGTGTGATGTTTTCACATTGTGTTTTATAATGTAGTAATTACACAGCTTGCCCCACAGCTCTTCTTGAAATTAATGCATCTCTTGTATTTAATAACACACATTTAATAAGACTATTTCATTGTCATAAATATTAAAAGCTACATAATATATGCACATATAAAGACTGCAGTAATGAAGGTGTTTAAAATAAACAACACCAATTGAAATTCAAGTGCTGAAGCTCAATGGATGCTGCAAGTAAAAGTAGCTGTACAAATAAAACTAAAATTGCCTTTGTTGATCTTCATTGTCTAAGAGGAGAGGAACATGGCTTATGAACAAGGAGGGTGAGCAGTGGTGGGAAGTTCAAACGTTTTTCATTAAAAAATCTGCAGCATTGACTTTCCATTAAGGAACCTGAAGAAATGCCCTTGCCAACAGCGTTTAACTTCACCTGTTCTGTATCCTCTGTGCCTTGGCCCTTTGTCTTTGGAAAGGACCACTAGAACTGCCAGATGCAGCCCTAAGAGCTCCAGGTCCATCTAGGGAAGAACTCTGCTGTGCAGAGAAGCAGGAAAATGACCTTTAGACTTTTTTCCAGGCAAACCCTGAGGTTACAGAAACTCTGAGTGTGCCAGGCACTGCTGGACAAGCCCCAGCCATCACTATTGGAGCTCATGGGCAGCTGAACATTCCCTGCTCAGACCTAGGCAGACTCAAAGAGACAACTGAATTATGTGAGGAGATGCAGAGCAGCCCAGAATAAAAGACGTTCAAAATTGGATTAAAACCATTTTACTTCCACTTGGCACAAGGTGTGAACGGTATGTTCTGCACCTTAGGAATGAGAAGTTTAAAGTATTGATGTGAGCATTGTTTTCTTAACACTTTTAAGGATGTGGTAAAAAAACCCTGAGTAATCTCAAATTGCAACATTCAGATACAAATTTTACCCTCACAGCTGTGAGGGTAATGTTTGACACTCGAATGGGAAAGGGTTTAGCTGCTAAATTCTCAGTTCAAGATTATAAAAGTATAAGTTCCGAAAGGTTAAGATCAAAAAGTGTCTAAGAGTGTGGATTTTTATTCTGATTTGAGTGACTTTGCTTGTTATATTTAGATGCTAATGTAATTAAGAGTTCTCACTCAGTCTCTCTGGTCTGTGAAAGTGATGATACCTCTCTCTTCTTGCATTGAAGAAATGCACTTTTTGGAATAATGTGATAAATTATATAAACATTCCTTATTTATATATGGTCACATTTTAGTTTCTCTATTGACAAATCAAAGAGAAAAGACTCTTCAGTACTGAAGAATTGAATAATACTGTGACAAGTTTCAAGAAAACTGTTACAGATTAATCTAGTGAAGTATATTTCTGCACAATAGGAAGAAATAGAGACTGGGAATTAGAGGAGGCTCTATTTAGAGTGAAATGCTTATATCATAGTTACCAGGTCTTTTTGGAAAATGTATTAATGCCTCACTATTCTATTAGCTTTTTTATTTGTGCCTTTTTTTTAACCAATTATTAGAAAAGAAGGGAAAAATTAATCAGTCAACATAATATTTGGACTTCAAAAATTTTCTCCACAGGAGCAGCTGCTAAGGAAGCTAAGTAGTCACTGGGGGAGAAGAAAATCCTCATCATGAGGTGAAAATGGCTGGATGACAAAGTCTAGAGTAAAAATATATATATTCCTCCTGCTCTGTGACTGAAAGATTAGAGTGGGCTGCTACACTGCTTCATGTTATAAATTTTGTTATTTAATACATGGAAATAATGGAAAGAAAGTTAGGCAATTAGATGGCAGCACCTGCAAATGTCACATTTAGCTGGGTTACTCAAATCCAAAACACACTATGTGGGAAACTTCAAAAGGGAGCCCTGAGACCTACAGCAGTAGATGACATGATGGCAAAAAAAATTCAACTGTATGAAAGCTAGCAGGCATTGAAAGAAGTAATTTGAACTATTTATGACCTCTCTTGGGTTCTAAATTAATTTAGAAATACCAGAAAAAGAGATCAAGTCATTGTGGACAGCTCAATAAAACCTGTGATCTCAATGTTTCATCAACATTTCCCCTCCCCTTTTAAATTCTGAAATAAAAGGATCCTTTCACCATAAAACAAGAATCAATGGCAGCATGATCCTGTCTGTGCAATAAACTACATCCAGTACAGCTGATAGCATATAACGCAGCATCATCTCTTATTCTGACTGCTGTGATAGAAAAGAAATAAGCAACAAGAGGAAGAAAACAACCTATTTCATAATAAATATGTTGTGCCTCTTTTTAAGGTAGAATGAGTGAAGATTTGGCAAAAGTGAGGAGACACAAATTTTAGGTATGCAGAAATATCACATTTTTTTTCACTAAATAAGTAACTAAATGCTAGTCAATGAAAGAAGGTCCCAAACTTGTAGGTGCTTAGATTTGGGAAGGCAATTTAGATGAGATAAAAGTGCTTTTAGTACCAACCATTACAGGGTGCTGAGCATCCCATAGAGACTCTTCTTTCTCAGAAATCCAGAGAGGGGAGATGTGAGTGAAGGTCTTAATTGAGCCCTTCTGTCTTGCTATTCCCTCTGTGGGGCAAGATTTACCCTGTCTTTTCCACTGTTGAAAGAGCTGAGGGATTTCTCTGGACAGTCCCTGTTCCTTGCTTACATTTTAGTTATTACTTAGCACAGCCCAACTGCATCCTCTGCATGTGCTGGGCTACATGTGTCTCTCTCCAGTCCAAAGGTAAGGTTAATAGTAAATCTCATATGCTATAACAAAAATTAACTACAGGGTAGTACAAGAACCGTGCCAGTGTTACCATGGACAGTCACACACCCACAGCAGGGATCTTTACACAGTGTACCTCCAAGTAGAACACGTGGGAGGAGAGGAAGGAAAAAGTAAAATGAGCATCCTCTTTTTTTAGTATTATGTACAGAACTGATTAAAATAGATTGCAAGGAGAAAAAGTTCATTATGCATTTGCTCCAACAAGTGCTTTTGCTCCAACAAGTGCTCTTAAAAACATTTGGAAAAGAGAGGATTGGCAGAAATCCATTAAAAGGTGCTCATTAGGGTGACCATGATTCATTCCACTGATGGAACTTCTGATGTCAAAGATTTCATGGGCGCAGAGGCAGGAGGTTGGACGCTGCCCAGGGAAGTGGTTGAGTCACTGTTCCTGGAGGTATTTACAAGATGTGGCACTGAGGGACATGGTTTAGTGGTGGACTTGGCAGTGCTGCATTAACAGTTGGACCTGGTGATCTTAAAGTCTTCTACAACCTAGATGATTCTCTGATGCTATGATTCTATCCTCTTTTACTAAATTGGCTTGAACTTCGTAGGAGTTGAGGATTCTGACATGTACTGACTGTTCAGCATAAAGAAAAGTCCAGATTTTACCTATGGTTACAATGCTGTCTCATACTTTGCCAGGTTGCTCCATATCTCAATTGCAGCAAAGAATCTCAGAAAAACCCCAGACCAAAGAAATTAATTGAAGTCTTTTAATAGTTGCACTTAACTCTAAGGCAAATCCATATACCACTCTATTCTTTTCCTCTTTCTGGTAGTTTTTTTCTTGTACTATATTATTTTATATACTTATAAATTCCTCTAAATTACTAAATATTTTTTTCAATATCAAAAGGTTCCTTCATTCTTCTGTCATTGAATAGTCCTCTTAATCTGTAACTACTTCCTGTTCTCTTCAACAGTTTACAATATTTTCATATTCTCATAAAAACCTCAATTCTGTAGAAGGGCAAGTTGAAGAATTCTCACTGGGGTATTGCTGTTGTGATGTTCTTTCAGTCCCTGTCAAGGCAGATGAAACCTTGAACTGCTGCCATGCTCTGAGGTGCCTCCTGTCTATTGATTCTCACCACTGATGTCACTCTTTGACTTCCTTATTGTATGAAAACCAATAAGAACTAAAGCTACAAGTGATCCAGGTTGCTTTCTGAGCTAGTGAAGGATTAGTCCCTGCTCATGTTTGGTGTAAGTTAGTTTTGTACTTGTTAGCCATTATCTTGAAGTAGTGTTTCATGGTAAAACACAATTCCTTCTTACATGAATGGAAATTCTTATTTCTAAGTTCTACATAGGACTCTTTATGGAAAAACTCTGCACTTTTTCTGTTGAGGTATTGCCTGAAAAATACTTGTAGGCTGTTGTGAGAGTGCTTAAAATATTCACCTCTCTTGACAGTTCTCCAGACTATGTTGGCCTAACCAAAAACCTTTTTCTTATTTTTTTTTCCTGAAATCTTTCCACATTATCAAAGTGGTTCTGATAGCAGGATGGCAAGAATGGGAGGAGCTAATAAAAATTCATTTGACTCGTACATCTCATTTTAGGCTCATTTTGGCTGTACCCCAGTAGCAATGGTAAATGAGAAAATATTCTCCTACACTTTGTTTGCATGTAGGTTGCATCAGTGGAGAAAGTTCATATAGGAAAATGTGTACTGCAAGCTTGCAGTTCAATGCCAATTTGGGTAAATTCTGACTGCAGTCCTGCAGCAGAGGGGTCAGGTGATCTTAATAAATTACATGACTGGGTTTATATGGAAAAACCCTTTACTTGAGATCCCTTTGCTTGAGATGCCTTTACTTGGTTTATTTTTAAGTGAAAATTTGGTCTGTGAAAGAAAAGTTATTGTTCCATCAAGTTTATTTTAACCCTTTGGGTAATAAGCTGAAATGTTACATAGATTCTGTGGATTTCACTCCCATACCTAACAGTATTAAATTTGAAACTCCTACAAATCAAAAGAAAATTCCTATATTCATATTAGACAATAAGTCAAATAAATTTTTTCTCTTAAGAGCAGAATACAACCTGGAGGAACTTAAGAGTGAGAGAAGTCCACAATCATGAGCACTAATAATCATACCAAAAATTCAAATGAATGAATAGGGAGTGTAGTTTGATAGTGTTTCATTTGGGTCAGATTTTTTCCTTCAGATGGATGTTGGTTTCAAAGGAATGCAAGATAATTTATTTTTCTTTTTCCAAAAATGATAGGAAAATATTAATAAATTAGAGTTATAATGAGCAGAATGTTTTTGGTGTGTCTTTACCCAAAAAATCTGGGAATACAAGAGTATGAGTCCTAAGACAGTTTGAGAAGCAGTTTTTCCTATGAATAAAGGAAAACTGTGTGCTGATGTAGTGTAATTTGTTGCACATTTATTGAGGTGTGAATGTCTCGTATTTAAAATTAAAAGCTGATGCTATGAGTTCACTAGCTAAAGCAGTGACAGGAGTGCAGAAGAAAATTTTAAACAACTGAAATCTGTAAGAATTTATGGAGAGGTAGAAGTTATAAACCTGTACTCATGTATTGTTTGCCTCATGCTTTCTGATGCTCCTCACTGAATAATGAAAATGCCTATTGATTTATTCGCTGAATTTTAAAAATGAAGCAAGTGTAAAGGCAGGCTGAAAAAATACTGTGCTTCAACTTGCTTTTAAAGAACTCTGATATCATCAAGGCTTAAGAGGGCCACTTTTCTATGAAAAAAAGATCATGTGGCACTTCTCTTGCAGGTGGATTTAGGAGAGCAGCCTGCCACTTCTGCATTGCATCGAACCACTTCATAAATCTGAGGACTTAGACATTTGGCTAGATTACAGGTTTTTGTTTTCAGCCCAGGAAGGCTGCAGTTACCTAACTAAAATTCACAGAAAATTTTGGTAATTAATTTTTCAAGCAACTATGCTTATGGTGTCTGTACCCTGTCCAGATGTATAATGTTTCTGTCTAATAAAGGAGGCATGTAAGAACTCAGACTATAAGACTCTCAGTTGTTGGCTCAAGGCTTTATGAAGAACTTCTATTCTTCAGAAATGTAACATACATTTACTTAGCATCCTGTACATTTTATTAGTGGAGTTATCTCTCTTTAAACTTGCCAGTTGTGTATTTGATGACATTAAGGGCACAATAACTTTTAACTATGTTTTCAGACTCACCTAGAGACAGTATCTTCAAAGTGGTTTTCTGAACTTTCCAGATGTAGTTGAAATATGTGATCTTGTCATTAGGAGTTTATTTATAACTTTTCTTTCTTTGCAAAGCTCCCATGATGGATTCCAAAGGATCTCTGGATAGAGAGAAAAAAAAACCCAAAGTAATTATTAAACAAAATTTCTCTTGGTTAGTTGCTGTTGTTGGGTTTTGTTGGCTTTGCTTCTTTGTCATCTGGGTAGCTACACTCATCAGACTGTATGAAGCAGCTCCTGTGTTGGTAACAACAGATTCCTTGCACCAGAGAGCTGATGTTCAAAGGCAGTGCAGTTACCACTGCTCATGTTGAACAGAGTGTGGAATTTGACCTTTATGAAAGAATTGCAAAGAGGCTTTGAAATCTCTGTAATGATATCCACAGAAAGCAGAGAGGAGCTGGGAACAGGGAAGTTTTAGTGAGTTTCAGAGAACAGCATTTTATCCCCCTCCCTGTCCTATGTACCCTCTGCCACCCTTCAGTTCCTGAAGAAATGTGACTACAAAATTCTGTGATATTTCATTCTTCCCACTTGGAGTCTCTTAATAATATACAAACCTGCTCCTTTTCCTTACCTCACAGTCTTTTGTTAGAAGGCTCATCTGTGCTTGTCTGATTCAAAGGAAGACCTTTGGCATCTATTTATATGCAGTGTTGAAGACAGGATGCTGAGCAAGAAGGCTCTTGGATTTAACCCATTATGGGCATTTTTATAAGGGATTGAGAGATACATTTTTCCCATTGCTGGTTATCCTTCAGGCATCTCTCCTGCTAGCATGGAAGCATGTGTTTTCAAAGTGTAGCACAGCTTTCTGCTCTTTGAATAAGGAGAAAATGGAGAAATCTTGGGTATTAAGAAGGATTTGCTCAATGCCCTTGTGTTGCTGTCCCAAACTGCAGGTTTGGATCCTGGGAAGGCAAGACTTTGTACAGATGGATTTCACAAAGGGAACTCAAGGTGCCATTGCGACCTAATAATCAAAAATGAAGAAAATATAGAAAAGTATTCTCTGATGCCTACATCTCCCTAAGATTATACTCAAGAACATATTCTTTTGAGGAACGTATTCTTTTTGAGGTGCAACTGAAGTGCTTCAAGCCAACGTTATGGGTCAAATTTACTTTATGGCAAACGTGGTTATGTTTTGGGGACTGTTTTTAAAGGCAAATGAGCATGGACATGGGAAGTTTATTTTCTGTCTGTGCAATAATTCTTTAAGCTGCCTGGTGGCACATGTTGCTGGTCTCTTCCAGCCAGCTGGTGGGTTCCCAGGCAGAGTCTGTCACACGCTCACGTCACATGGAATCCCCAAGCACTTGGAAATGCTCTGATCCCTGGAGAGGTATGGGCCTTTGTGGGCTGAAATGCTCGCTCGTTGTGCCGAGATGCTCTGCTTAGGGATTCAGGGCACAATGTAAACCTAGCTGTGGATTGTGCCATTCCACCTCTTTTTTTTTTTTCCCCCCTCCTTTTCATAAGTCCTGGATGTGATATGTTTCACAATGATATGTTTTGTCTTATGTTGTTGCTCTCAGATTGCACGTGTGAGAACACAGCATCTCGGAAAAGATTTACAAACACGGGTGCGGTGACTGATGGCACTTTACTTGTGAGGGAAAAGGCATATGTTTGCCTTGTGGTGTGTGGATCAAAACCCAGTGTAAAGTGAGCTGACGACATCAGTAATAGGCATGTTATTTACCCCTTTGCCTCCCCCAAAATTAAAGGCAGGAAAATGCTGAATGCTATGTGCAGATAACATACAATTTATTGATTCTCTCTATATGCTTTGTGGCTCTAATGGACTTTATGAAAACCCTAAGCCTGTCCATTTTATCTTTGTAAATAATTGACTGAGAACACTGTTTTAAATAGGATAAGTGGCATGAGATACATGCAAGGAGAAGACTGTACAAGTAATTATATGTATATGGTACATTTCAGCTTGTTTTGGCAAAGTTCAAATACATTCTTCATAGTGTCTGAAAATTAGAGATCTAATTTTTGGCTCAAGTCTGTTGTCACAACTACCCTTAGCTCTACTGTAATTTGCATTTCAAGTGTACTGGAATCACTGAGCACCGCCTCTGTGTGTTGTATGATTACTGTTAATACTTGATTTCACAGTTATTTACAGCCTTGATGTATTGCTTGACTGTTGCTAATATCTCATTTACTATTCTGACCACCTTGAACAGCCCTTCTACATGATACTTCCTGGGGTGTCTAGTCTTTTATCCCCTGGCTGTAATTTCTGATTTCTCTCTGGCTGTAAAACAGTCTCATACCTTTGCATCAGCAAGTATTTTTACTTTTGTGTTGCAGGGCTCAACATGGATACCAGGGAGCATAGCAACACTACTTCATAGTCAGAATATTGGGACCTTTAGTGTCCTAAGGAGTTAACTTGAAGAAGCTCAGGCTCTTACAGCTCCTGGTTCCAACTAGGTGCAAGGCCACATAAATTCTGCCTAAGTTCAGGTTGCCAATGAAAGAAGAACTCCATCCTCTTGCTAGTGGCATTCATTTCTCCCTGGCGTTTTGTGCTGGCACTTAGTTTATACAACTGTTAGACTAGCCAGATGAAGGATTGATCCTGCTGCAAACTAATCTTGTATTTCTTCTGGTTTGCTTTTTGGGGCAGTTCCCTAACCTTCTTTAGGATGCAGCTGTGAGAGGCAAGTGTCAGCACAAACAAGGTGGAGGAACAAATGACCCAGCTCAGGAGGGAGAGCAGAAAGGACCACCACTTCTGGCAGATGTCCTGATTTATGGTACAGGTTTTGGTCTGCACACTCACTGGGAATTGGCAAATAGGCACTGCTACCTTGCATGAGTGATGTTGACAGTCACTCATCTTTAAATGGCAGCAGGTTCTGTCCCCCCATTCAGTCAAGCTCTTTTACACAGGAGATGTATGTGAAGTCTGGCACTCCAGGGTTTGTAAGCTATTCATGCCTGCTACAAACACCCAGTGGTACAGGTTACATAAAGTACTCTCTACAATGTGAACTGGCATAAGAAAATGCCTTATAGAAGATAAGCATAATTATCCAAATCCTTAAGTAGGAGCACCCATAACATTTGTCAAATGAAAATGCGGATAATTGGAATATCTGGCTTAGCACATTCTGAAATTGGCCTTTGGGATATCAGAATCTCTGATTCAGTCTTCCTAGTTTGGTGAGTTGGATTACCAGTTGGGAGATTCTTTCAACAGAGCTTAGGTTTTAAACCAGATATATATAGAAACATCCAAAGCCTTTGTCTCAGGATCTGCCATGGAAGTTACATTCCTAGATAAATCAGAATACCATCTTTACTGCCAACTACAATGTGAGAGAGTTAAGAGAGGTCTTTTAAGTATCCAAAGGCAGCTAAAAAACATAGGAAACACCTCCGTCCAGGCTACTTTACTTTCGTAGACTGTCACAGGCCTCCAAAGGGTGTATTCAGGTTGTGACTTTAAGTTACCCAAATCTAACTTACCTGAAACCCTAGGCAGGCAGGCAGGAAACAGGCAATGTCACGTCATGGACCATAGATGATACCTGAACTGGAAAATAAATCTTTATAGAGATTTATTATCCATTTGCCTATTGAGTCAAATGGTTTTGACAAGACAGAATCTGAACTACAGAGGGCTGCTGGTGGTGAAACAAAAGGAATGTGTGGTAAATGAAGTTTATGCTGTTAAATTGTGCTGAGGATTTTGGCAAAATTGATCATGGCAAGCCCTGCAGTGCTTTACTCACTGGGCACTGATGGCTTCTGTTCTGACAAAATTCACTTCCTTTTGTGACACTTACATTGGCTATCATGCAAAAACTTAGGCACAGTTACAGGTAAATACACATTAGGAACTGAAGGGAGAAAGCTTTCCAGAAACATAGTAATTAACTGAAAACTAGATACTTTTAATTTTAGAATGTTTATGTGAATCTATACATGTTAGCGGACAGAAATGCATATCTAAATACTCTGAAGTTTGCCCTGGAGTGATGTGATAATTACCTGGTTATGAGTTGTGCATGTTAATTTCTGCAGGTGATTTATCTGGTTTATCTGGCTTTTAAATACATATTTTCCTTCTTTATTTTTTTAATGCTCCTATTTTCACAACAGAGCACAGATAGCATTCCTGTAATTATGAGTGCAGGCAAGAGTTGACAAGGAGAAGCAAGAGCTGAAGGTGAGGTAGTTTCTCAGTTAATCTGTGAGGAGAGATAACTGGCAATAACAGGGAGCATTGCAGAGATGTGGCCAGAGAGGCAAGCAGAAAGGATACTTTTATCAGCATTGTTTCAAAGCAGCTGTTACAGTAAGTACTAAAAGAGGAAAAGAAGCAATTACAGTAGCGAAGCGTAACTGAATTTTGAAATGCCTTTTAATAATGTTCAGGGCAGCAACTACATCTTTACCTGAGCAACTGGGGCATGTTCTGGATGTGTCTTGCTTGCCTGCTTTCAAGAGAAACACAAATACAGAGAAAAAATTTAATTGAATTTGTAATTGAGAGCACGTGCTTACGAATTTGTAAATAAGATCTATCATTAGACTTTCAGTGTTGCAAATGTTTCTGATAGTGGGGCCTGGGCTAGGTACAAACCCCTTCCATTGTCAATGTGTTTGAGTGCTTGTTTTGTCTGATAAGTAATCAAAGATACAGATGATATGATCCTTTAAAATTCATTGTAATTTACTTCTGCAAGATTCAGCTGGTTTGCTCCGTGATTGCTTTTGTAAAAGAAATGCTGCATTGTAATCAATTTGCTGTGTGCAGTTTAAAATGTCAGGGACATTTCTGTTATTTAACCTGCAGACTCATGCAGTATGGATGAGGCAGAGTTTTTGAAGTAAGGCTATTTTAAGGACTAACTTCAAAGAGATTTCAGGTTCAGCATATCCAAGTACAGTATATGATTTCTTATTGCTTATTTTCTTTTTAATTTAAAGTGAAGATGCATTTCAAGCAGCAGCTAAGATGCATTAATTTAGGTATATTTTTTTTCACTACACTGCTATTTGTCTGATCATTCCTTTAAATGTGATAAATATACACACTATTGACTGTGATCACTTTTGAGTATAGACAATGTTTGAAAATTCATGGGAAATACTAAATATTTCTTTGTTATCAAAATATATATTTGAGTGTAGAATTCAATTAAAATGTCATAATCAAAATAGTTAAAGAAGTAAACTGGCCTGTACACTAATTTGAAGAAAAAACTTTTAAAATGGAACTCTGTGGTGCTTTTGTAGATACATAGGCCTCTCTTCACTGTTGGTTGAGTTTATTTAAAGAGCTTTTCTAGTCACCTTTGAACCTAAATGATTTCTCCAGATGTACAGAAGTGAACAATGTAAAAATCTTGCTGCTTCAGCAGAACAGGATCCAGCTGGCAGGGAGCTGGATCTGCAAGTCATTGGTTACAGCTGTGTTTCGATTTATGTGATGGTTGAAAAAATAAATTACTGGATTAAATGGCTAGAAAGAGAACTCTTTGTTTAGCCCTTGTGTGGGGACTGAAAGTGTTTATGGTGCTGTTTTCTTCAGAGTCTTTGCAAAGTAAGCTGGACAAATAGACTTATTCAAAACTTGTCTGAAATGTTGTGCATTCAGCTTTATTTCTTTACAGAAGAAACTGTATGTTTTTGTATAATGCTGTCAGCCAGCAACCATTTTTAAGGTCTCTTGGCCTTTGAGAGTGGCAGTAGCATTTTAGCAATGTCTTGTAGGCATTGCAGTTTATCACTTGAAGGCAGTTTCCTTTCGTTAAAGGTTTTCAAATGCATTTCTTGGCATGAATACAAATACATGTAGGGACTCTGTCAAACTCATAACTTTTTAATGGGTTTAATATTTCAGCTTTGTATACCACTTACCTTTTGCTCTACATAATAGTGCTGATGTAATTGTAAATTGGGTGCACAATAATTTACAGAGCAGGCACAATGAAATCAGAAACTAATGCCAAGTGTTTGGATTATCGCATATCTTATTTTAATGTTGTAACTGTGGTGATTATGTCTTATTACCTGATATCCTGATTCTGCAAAGATTTACATGCTTAATTTTACTGAGCTGTTCCACTTTGCTTGATAGGACTGAGTGGTGCATAGAGCCCATCACAGCTTTGTTAGCTATTTTAATAAGGAATGTGTAGGGTTTTTTAAATCTTTATATTATTAGGGTCCTTTGAAATCTCACAAACTGCCTTTTCTACTGCAGGTAGCTTGGGTTGAAGGAGTTGAGATGTAACATCTTCCCATGAAGTCCCAGCTCCACTGAAGTCACTGGGCATTTTGCCACTGGCTTCTCTGAGGCTACAATTTCACTTTTAAAAGTGTATTTTAATGCTTTTACTTATAACCAATATCCCAAGACCCACAAGTGATTTTTCTTAAGTAGTTAAACTGCTAGTGAAGTGATAAACTACCAAATGTGAACAAAAGACTTGATATTAGACCAACAGAAGTTTTGAAGGCTTCTTGCAGAAGCTATGGAGAGCAAAATAATAGCACAGAACTTTCAGTCACGGCAGACAGTGAGCATATAGTGCATTTTTTAAAGATTTAGCTGGCTTTCAGCATAATGGTTTGCAAAGCCAGGAGCTTTTCAGCACTTACATCTGTTTATTCAGCAATATTTCCCAGTAATTATTTTAGGCTGACCATTAGTTTCCTTTTACAGCCATAAAGCAGCCTGTAGATGTAGCCGAGTATCAGTTACATCCTATTTATTAAAACATTTCTAAAACAGTGCATAAACGTGGAAACTCATGGTTGTGATTAAATCATAATTGTTGTCCTGTCAAGATCTAACTTCTTTTTTAAAAACAGTTTGCACAAATTGTTTTCAAAAGATTGCCTTTTTAAAATCCTACAAAGCGCTGACCAAGGAGAGCTAAATACCAGAACAGGAGTTCCAAGACAAAAATGAAATCAAACAAGTTGGCCAAGTTCCATCATAAGCCACCCTCAGAAATACCAGAGAGAGGCTTAAAATATTTTAAATAGAATATTTCCCCTCCCCCCTTTTCTTTTCTTGTTGTCCCCGAGCAGCATTATTACATTAGGAGCCATGCGACAGAAAGTCGTGGTGATGCAGAATAAATAACCATAATGTATCAAAAGCAGACAAAGGTGTGATTGATCTGTCTGGAATTGGCAGACTCTTTCGCTGTGTCAGGCTGTTTCTTTGATCAATGAAGGTATAGCCTCTGACCTTTAAAAAAAATCAATGAGATTGACTGAAAGGAGAGAGAGAACTATGAGAATGCAGGATAGCTTTAACCTTCACTGTCTAAAAAATTTAAAATATTCTGGTTCTGCAGGCATTAAACCTATTTTGTATTTTCTTCTTAAAATGCTTTGCTTTTCCCCAGACTTCTTTTGAAACCTCTAAAAACAAGGTTGTAGAAATGTTGTGTCTGAATGTTTCTTACAAATGTTTATCTTCAGATTGTATTGTTAAGAAAACAGGAGTGTTTTGTCCTACAGCAGAATTCTGTACATTCTCGTAGTATTTGCAGAATGTATCAAATACCCTTAATTTCCTTTTACAAACTTGGATTTTTATGTGGCAAATACACACCCCAGAATCAAAGCTCAGAGAAATGGTTCAGGTCATTTCAGAGGCTTTATCCACCCAAATAAAGGGACTTGTATTGCCCTGTGATTGCAACAATAGTGTGTAACCAGCATGGAGGGGTGACTGCATTTTTTGGTGATCTAGTTCTATGTAACCCTGTATTTTTATCAATTATATATACGTGTGTGTGTGTATGCAGGTGTACCTACAGGTCAGGAAGCAGTAAGAATATCATACTGGAAAATTTACAAAGTGGGATTTTTAAAATAGTGCTTGGCACTTTACCTTTTCTTATTGAACAGACTACAAATGCAGACCCAGCTGTTTAGACAAAAACAAGTTTTTTAACAGTAGGAATTTCATTTAATACTAGGCCCTTCTTCACATTGTGGTGATGCTGTATTAATACAAAGCAATTAGTGAAGTAAGTATAAAAAGTGTTCATAAATAGAAAAGCTAATTCATTCATTCTTCATGCTCTCACAGCTCAAGGAAACACAGGTCAAAAGAGTATGCATATCACAGTGGTTTGTTTTCACAAATAACTACTTTTTTAATTGAAAGTGTCGGTAAAATCAAGGTCTACTGAATAGAATTCACACAAAAAGTAATTCAAACTGCAATAATTTCTGCTGTCATATGTCTGTGTTTTAATAAAGGGCAGGTAAACTGACAAGTCAGCAAGGAGATGGTATAATAGCATTCCTTGAGTAAGATGGAGCTTGCGTAGGAAGAGAAGGATATTGCTGTTTCTCTGTAATTTTATTTCTGTGATTTCCTTTCTATAATAGATTGTGTAGGCTATATATATATATCCAATACTTCATGATCAGGTGGGAATTTCTACTAAGTTAAGAAAGACATTCTTACTAAATTAAAAGATGAATTCTGGTGTAGCATTTCTAAACAAGAAAATAGAAGGGTAGATTTTTTTACGGCAAATCTGGGACTAGATAGCTGTGGGAATTTTCTGAAATCTTTATCCCCTTGCTGTTCATCAGTGAGGTGAGAAGATGTTAGGGACAGTCATACCGAGCTGTAGTGTAGGTCATTCCAACTAGGCACAGGTCTAACAGCGTTACTCTTCTAAGTCATTTAAATGCTACATTAAGAGAACCTTTTTTTAATTAATATTGTTTCTATGTGCACTGTGCTTAAGAAACTTTTGCTTCTAGAAAAAGGAAAGGGATGAGTGTGTTATGTCCTAGTTCAAGCACACTGAGGATATGAAGATGAGAACTATAAAATCAGAATAACATTTGTTATTAGTGCATTTCTATCTTCCTGTTAGATATATTCTGATTTTGCTCCAATGGTATCTAATTCTTTTCATCACATTTTCTCCACATTACTACCTGTTATTCCAGAGAGTCGTTATCTGCCACACAATTTGTGTTAATATCACAAATTGCCTCACTCTTTCTGTTTAAGAAACAAAAGGCTCATCCTGTATTTGTTCTGATATCTGACATGTATGTCCAGCCTCACCTCTTCTCCCTCTCTATCCAGAAGTAATAATCCAGGAAATATCTTCATTTTTATTTTTTTCCCCTTTTTTTTTTTTTCTTTTTAAATTTTTGGGTGCTTTCGGCAATGGCTGCCCCCCTTTCTGTTCCTTACAGACACAAACTGCATCTTTCCAGTCTGGATGTGGATGCTGTCCCCTTGTGGATGATGCTCACACTCTGAGCTGCTGCCTGCAAAACTGAGCAGTGCCCTTCAGCCAGTTTAAGGTGGTGTCTGATGCAGTGCATTCATTTAGCATTACTAAAGGACAAAATTAAGATTCTTTTTGTTTCTCATCGCCCTGCCAGCTAAAGCTTTCCCAGAAAAGAGACAAAGCTGAGGTCATTTTTTTTCCATCTGTGAGAGGTCAATGACTGCAACCAAGCTGTTCCTGGCTGAGGTATAAGCCTGTTGAAAAGCACCTATGCTAGCAGCTGAATAATTTTGAGACCAATTTTTTATATTTCTACTAATGAAAACAGCGAGTCATTAAATCCAGCAGTCGATCTCCAATTGTAACCTGTTTTGGACGCACGGACCCCTGCCCAGACAGACATGCAGCCCCAGCCTTTGCCTCTGCCATGAGACCCCCGTTTGCTGACCCTGTCCCACACCCACCGCCAGCATCTCTAGGAGCACAAATTCCTCCCCAGAATACCATTGCTATTTGGTATTCTCAATGCTGCCCAGACTGGGGCTGTGCAGTCAGTCTGCCCAGATGAGAAGCAGATCTATGGTTAAAAAAGGTGTGGTTCTGCTTGGAAACAGAGGCAGGGTCTACAGGCAATGATGTAAGTGTAAATGTACCGGGGTTTTCTTTCACTATTGTTATTTAAGTCTAACAGAATAAATCAGACTTAAGAGACCTAAATTCTGGATACCTGCTACCTGGATTCTTTCTTTTCTCCTGAGAAAATGAGAGGCGGATATGTGAGAATTGCTGGAGCATTTTTATGAAAAGCTCTTAGATCTTTTCCTGCACAGGAATAATAATAAAAAAAAAGTGTAATGGTTGACATTTAATCTTCATACAGCAAATAATAATTACAGGCAAGAATTTAAAGTGGTTCTGCTCATAGTCAAGCTGATGGTTCTTTTCTCCTTGCATTGCATGAGGATTTACTGTACTGTGGATGCAAAATGTAAATGATGGGCAATTCTGTGAAATTCAGACATGCACACAAAAACTGTCTTTCCAACTTTTTCACACTTACCTTCAAACTGAAAATGGATTTTCCTGGTGGCTGATTAACCAGAAATGAGTTGTTTCTAACTAGGTTGAGGGGAGGAGGGTTCTGTAATATTGGATTAGTGAAAGGAGTGAACAGCTTCAGTTTAATTCAACTAGTCTTCTATTTTTAATCTCCAAGGAAACAGCTGAGTTGAATGTTAATTAAACAGCAGTCTTTGATCCACCCAGCCACTCCCGGAGGCATAATAATAACATATAAGTGCACAGCAGCACATATATAATAGGTACACTTAAAGGACTGCATCTAATCTCACCATATTCACATCTAAAACATTTCTTGCTGACCCACTCTTATATTATTTAAACAGGGAAAGGAAAAAAGAGGAGAAAATGCTAAGCTAAACTTTGATGGTCAGAAGGTAGGGCAGCAGAGCTAGTGTGAGTTCCTATTATGAGGATGTATAAGGGTTAATGATTAGAAGAGTGGAATCAGGAAAGACCTTAAGCCCAGATCTATGACAGTGGTAATTGAGCTGATTGATTACGACATCTCGTTTCAGACGACTATTGATTTAATCTAGTCTGCAGTCCCATTGGCCCCAGAGGTGCTCCCGAGTGAGGCTCAGCACTTGAACCTGGATACTCTCCCCTACTCACCGTCTGGTTATAAATTTCCAGAATCTGCAACCATTTATAATTTTCACTTATCTTCATCCTTTTATTCAGAAGCTTCTAATTTCATCAGGCTAATGTTTTTAACCATTGAGGGGAGAGGCACAGGGAAAATGAAGTGGCACTGACTGAAAAGGATGGGGTTTTTTTAAAAAAAAAGGCAAGGCAGAGAGCCGGGGCTCTGTGGCCAGTATTTGCATCTGTTGTCTCTGATTCGCAGAGCTAGAAAAGGCTGCTTTTGGAGGCAGTCCACAAAGCTGGGCTATCAGTAGGCAGTTTGCTGTACGCGCACGTTCAATTATTAAAATAGTAGACTTTTTTTTTTCTTTCTGATAGCCATAGCGAGGTCATGACATTAATTTATCCAGGGTATTGTGGGTAACTATACAGAAAAAAAGCATAAAGGGCACAGATGCTGGAGCAGCAAAAAATGGATGGGTCTGAGCAAAAGGAGATTAAGAGGCGATGACCAATCTAATGTACGTATAGCAGTAAGAAGCCGGCATCCGTCACAGACTGTTGATGGCAATAAGTATTTTAAGCCATGCTGTGCATGTGGTAATTTTTTTTATTTTTTTTTTTAATACCTCAGTAACTGCTAAGCTGAATGCTGCAATCCTGTATTTTTTTCAGTTTCCCAAATCTGATTTTGGTCTTGTTTTTGTTGTCTCATGCTTGGCGTTCTTCGCTCGCTCTCTGTCTGTGGGTGTGTGTCTGTCTCTCCCTTTCTCTGAGATTACAAACTTAACTGTTTCCTAATTGTCTACTTTCCTCCATCCTTTTCCTAAGAAATTAATCACCATCACCACGACTGGTCCCAAGCACCCTCTAACCGGGCTTAGGGCGTGCACCCGGCGTTTTGGCTCCCTTCCTTTACTTTGGGGCTGTGTGGCATTTTCTTTTGGACCTTTCCTGTGAGTGGCTGCCCTTCCCGTTCGCTGCTGCTGCCGTAAGGTTGCCAAAAGGCTACCTGAGCCGGGACTGCAGCGCTGCATCCTGGGACCTGCCCGTCCGGCTACGCCGAGGGCTTCCACGGCACCAGGCAGCTCTGAGAATTGGCTGGTGAATTGCGTATCACCTGTCCCCCCACTCTGGTAAATAATTTCTATACCGCGAATCACAGTGGTGTGGTATTGTCTGGAAAAGTAATTCCCAAATACTGTTGGCGTAAAAAAGGGAAAAGCCGAAAGACTGTCAACACCGTAAGCCATTAAAGCCCCTTGCCTTAAGAACAAAGGAACAAGGTAAAAATGCACACAATGATTATGCTCTGTGGATTTTCATAGCCTGTCAGACAACTTGTGCCTGTATTTCAGTTACCAGCCTTTGTGCTTTGTTTTGTGTTGTGTATTTTCTATACGTGTCTTGAGTTTCTCCGTGTGTGTGTATTCGGTGTACGTGTATGTGTTCAGACTTCTCTACCAAAATGGAGCAAATACCATACAGAAAAATACACAAGTGGGGTTCAAACGTGCATTTTCAGTACTCAGTGTGATGGTGCGGGTGTATTGCCATTGTTCTCTTGCAGTGCTCCCTCTGACACAAGCAGCTTCTATTTTTTATTTTATTTTAACTAAGAAGTCTAAAATAAAAGAAAAGAAAAAGAGTAAAAAATTTGCTTAGTCCAGTTAAATGCCAATTGAAGCCCAGAAACTCATGATTTCAGCACAGTGAATGGTGATTCAGACCCTGGCAGGGTTTTGGCTATGAGACAATTCCTACTTATAAAGAGTACAATGAAGGGAGGGGGGAAGATAGCATTAATTTTGAGGAAGATTAATATTAGTCTTTTAATGTTCATTATTTTCTGAAGAAGTGAATCCTCGTAGCTTTTGAAAGCTAGTGTGTCCTTCCCACTGGTATTTATTCGAGCAAAGGAAAAAATGAAGAAGGCGTAGAATAAACTCCTAAGACTGTTCAAGAATTACTGGCATTATTTCTCTCTACATCACGTGTGAGCCTGGGTTGCCTGCTATTCCTGAGGCAGAGGATCGAGGATGAAAGTCTGTGTGTCAGAGCCTGTTTTCACAACTGCATTTGGAGATCTGTCTTATTGATTAGGAAAAAAAGGGGGTGGGAATAGAGTGTGAGGTGAGGGGAGGACCGACTGACTACTGGCTTATTGCAGCTCAAGACATTTTCTTCCGGAAAGATGTCAAACAACTGAGACACAGCAACAGAGGAAGTAGAAAGGTGGAAAAATAAGAAGAGGGACCCTTTGGAAGAAATGAAGGCATTCCTTATGAGAGCCTTGAGGTTTTTTGTTTTCTTTTTTCTTCTAACATCTGACCCACAAGGGCTAGAGTGACAGCGTCATGCAAATGCTGCAGTCCAGCAGGTCTGAGAGAGGGTGGATGCTAGAGAGTGAGTTAATGTTAATGATGAGTGCAGTGAAAATACCAGCCGATACCACCCCCTCCACACACAACTGCTCTGAGTCAGCATCCGCTGCTTTGCCGTGCCTTTCTGTGCGTGTGTGTGTGTGTGCGTGCGCATGTGTGTGTGTGTGTGTGTGCTGTGACCGTGTGTGTGCATGGAAGGTAAAGCCAGTCAGTCAGTGAGAAGCAAAGGTACGTTCGAGAGCAACTAAAATCTGACTGATTTCCATCTTCAGAGCATCAGATGTATTCCCTAAAGAGGATGGGTCTATGCGATGGGGGTGGTATAATTATGTTAATGTCATATTTATAGAGGGGAGAGATTTTTCATTCTAATTATTGATTTGAAAGCTGTGGTCAAAATTGTTTGTTAAATCATGATCAGCTTTAAAAAAAGAAATTGAATGAAATCTAGGGACTGCTATACATATATATCTCTCTCATATATATATATTTTGTTTCATTTAACTATTTTGTGTCTGGGGCATAACTGATTGAATGGTGCACAGTGACAAAGAAACGACTCTTATATAATGTTGCATTATATCATCAGCTGAAATAATATTGTAAATAATCCAAAATTTTCTGAAATCTGAAGTATCAGTCTGGAGGGGAGGGTGAAGGGCAGGGGTGGGGGTGGGGGCACTGGCAAATCTTTTCTTCGGCAGAGCACTCTGTACAGCTTTCTTATAAATGGATGGTTCACCTGTTCGACCAGCAGAGATTCTAATTCTTCCCCCCCTCTTCTCTTTTTTTTTTTTCCCTTTTTAAAGCTGAACGGCTTCCTGAAGAGCTCTGAGTTTTCTATGCCAGATTCTGCTCCAGTGGCTAGGACCTTTATGGCTGCTGTTTCTTTTGCTCTGGGATCTGATGGAGGAAAAAAAAAAAAACCACGATGGATCCTGTCCCTAAAGTAGAAATTTTCTTTTTCATTCTGCAAACAAGGCTAAAGATCGGAGGAGAATGAATGCAAAAGTAATTCAGGATTGTGGTCATGCCATTAAAAGTGTTCGGCTTCAGGACAAAATTATTTGGGAAAACCGAGCATTTCTTCTTACTGTATCGACAGTATTTGAAAGTTATGTGTGCTTTGAGTAATCTGGTTCAAGTGACAACAATGTCTGCATGTCAATGTTTTCTGCAGCTTATGGAGTGAAGGCTAGTTTTGCCATTGGAAAGGAAGAAGCTTTTTCTAGCAGTCTGTAGAAGGATTAAATGTTGAACGTGGGGAACAGGAAAAAAGTGAATACACGCCCAAAGGTTACCCTTGCATGGTGAATGGGTTTAAAGTACTCTGTAACCCAGGGCCCACCTGAACAGTAGGACTAAAAGTATAATGGGGAAATATTTCAATTAGAACCCCCTTAACAAGCATTTAATCCTTCTTTCAGGCATTAAGGAAATAGAATAAAATTGTTACTGTACAAATCTGCTGGAAGTAGATTTTAACCCATTTGTAGTCGCTTCCCTCTGATGCATTGTAGTAACATAGCTGCTTGCAAAACAAGGCAGTGAAGATTTTTATCCTGCGTTCTCTGTTTTTTCTTTTCAAAAGTTAAGGACTATACTCTCAGAAAACTCTATTTGGTCAGCTGATTCATTGTTTGAATGTATGTATGCATCTTGCCTGTTTATTTGATCTTTTCTGCCCCCTACTTGAAACTGTGATTTGTTTATTTGGGGGGAAGGAGGTGGTGTTGATTT
>JANRGV010000051.1:10690984-10701443 GCA_024734035.1 Alethe castanea
CTTTCTTTCTTTCTTTCTTTCTTTCTTTCTTTCTTTCTTTCTTTCTTCTTTTCCCTCCTTTTCCCTCCCCCTTGCTCTCCTCCCCTGTGTCTCTCACACACAGCAGAAATATCCTGCCCACTGCCAAGGCAAACTCAATCATCCAGTCTGACTTCCTCCATAAAACATGCCAAAGCATTCACCAAACAACTCCCATGTCAACACCAACAATTTCTGTTTGGTTAGCAAGTATATTTAGGATTTGGGATGGCAGAGAATCCACAATAACCTCCTGGAACAGTCTCCCAGTAGTCTATTACATCAATATTAAAAACATAGGCTTTATTTCTAATTAGAACTTGTTTAGCATCAGGTTCCAGCTACTTTTTAAATTTTCCTGACAATTTAAACAGTTATTTGTTTCCTTCCCCCTCTTAGGATTTTCAGTGGAAAACTAATGAGTTGTCTTCATTGCCTTACTCTAAGTTTTTTGGGAGGATCAGATCATGTTGTTTGTTCTTGTTTGAGTCTTTCCCATTTTGTCAATATCTTCTGCAAATACTAACAGCAGAATGAGCAGGCTGATGTGAGGAATGATATTATTAGCTTGCTAGTAATTCTTCTTTTGCTTGACTTATTTATTCATTTTTCTTGTTTATTGTCTTCTTTGTTTCACTATACTGAGACCAAAAGTATAGCTAAAGGAATAAAGAGAGAAAATTATTTGGGAAAGTCTTTTGTGAGGTATTTAAAAGTGCCTAATTCCAGTTAGAATTAGTAGGCGTTTATTACCTAAACTGTTAAGTACTTCTGTTGCCTTTATTTAAGCAAAACTGTGTGTCAATGGGACAAATAGCAGAATTAGCATATCAGTTTTGAGTAATTATTAGCCAGGTAGTTTTTGACCTCCATTAATCTGTTTATTGAATAAATTGTGTTTAATTTCAGAAGGAAATGACAGCAGCTGTATTATGCTTACTATTTGAAAGCTTGCTTGGTTTCAGCATTTTCTGTATTTCTTGTATGCTCGAGTTACAGAAATAGATTCTACAGATGGATTAAAACATATCCATGTGTTGAAGCCAGGCAATCAGTCTCACATTTTACAGGTATTCATCCAAACAGCTAGGATATAGCTAGCTAAAGGATTATTTTTAATGTATTTCTCCAAAGTTCTGTAACCTAGTCCCTTCACAAGGCTTGTCTCATCTCAGTAAATCTGCAAGCCTATACATTTTATCATTTTCCTATCATGTGTTTGGGGAGGAGGGATGGGGGGAAGACTGATCTTAGATAAGCAATGCAAGTTGGTAAAGAAAGGAGGAAACTGTCATCTGTAGCCTTTCCAGACACAGCAGTACAGTTCCAGACAGTCACCTGAGTATTATCACTCTGCCTCAACTATAAATCACAGTCTGTTAATGGCCAAGGCTGACACCCTGACATTTTCAAGAAGAGTAAAAGACCTGATTTGAATGGAAATCAATTTCATTTCACAAATCTTGGGATACTCCAAACATGGTCTTGTTCTTTTTTGTGTGTGTCTTATTCAGATTTTCCATGATTTTGCTGAAGGATTAGTTGTTTTACACAATGACTCTGGTTTCCTATGTAAAGCTTAAAACTAGAGAAATGCGCGTGTGTGCACTGCATCACAGGACCTGGTACCATGGAGAAAGTAACTGCATTTTCTGACAGCCTGCTGAGGGTGATGGGCACAGCCCATGAACCTGCATTACCTTTTTCCTACCTCCAAAGGCAGTAGCTGTCCTTCACTGGAATGATGAGAAGGCAGGATCAGAGCATGTGATCACACAGCCCGGCTTTCCTGCATATGAATTTCCGTGGGGTGCTCCAAAATGGTGGCAGTGTTGGCACACCAGGACTTCCCATTGTGCAATAAATTGTCATGTTTGTAAGAGCCTTTCTGTAGCAAAAGCAACCCAGAAGTTCTAAAAATTTCAGCTGCACTTTTTATTATTGGAAGAGACAAAAATAAACCCCAAGCAAATAGAATTAAAGTGGTTTTTTCTGGGTTTTTTTTGGTTTTTTTTTAATTTTAATTTTTTTGTTTTGCCTGGGCTGTAAGAATGTAGTGTAAAGACAAGATATTCCCCATCCAAGGAGGGAGGGGAATGACCTTAGTGACTGTAGTACCCAAGTGTAAAAAAATACAATCTCAAGCATCCTTCACTCCAACTGCTCTGATACCTAACACCCCTTTTGGAGCAAGGCCGCTGCCCAAGGTAAAGGATTTGAGGTGACATCAGACCTCCAGTGATTGCAGGTCCAAAACTGAGCCTGAAATGTTCTTTCCCATAGTTTCAGAAGGAGCTGCCATGCTCTGCAAAATTTCGGTTTTCTTACTTGGCAAAACAAAACCATCTAGAGTTCACTGGTTATAAAAAGGAAGGTGGCATAAGGTAATGCATGTAGGAGAATTTAAGCCAGTGAGTAAGCTGTGCCTAAATTTACCAACAGATACATTCCTGTGTGAAACTGAGAAAGGAAAAACATCCTTAGCATACAGAGGATTAAAAATACCTGATGGCCATTCCACATTTAAGCCCCTTAAACGAGATAGTGCGAAACACATTGTGGTGTCTATAGCAACAGGTGTAAAATCAAAGGTAAGGATTTTTCTGTCT
Organism: Alethe castanea; assembly: GCA_024734035.1. Lineage (NCBI taxonomy): Eukaryota > Metazoa > Chordata > Aves > Passeriformes > Muscicapidae > Alethe > Alethe castanea. The sequence continues at coordinate 10,693,612 of JANRGV010000051.1, forward strand.
TTGTGTGTCTCTTGCCTGCTGCACACTACTACTGAAAAACCTGTAAGAAGCTCATTAAAACCATGCATGTATAACACAGACATAGTGCATCAAATGACTTTCAAAGGCCTTAGCTATGTGCTGTGTCTAGACACTGTCCCTGGGCATTATCACAGGACATCTTAAGGAGCAGTAAAGCACATCTGGTGTGGAAAGAAATGCTAACAATCTAGCAAATTGCTAGCATCTAGCCCAGAATCATTTTTCTCTTACAATAGCCACTAGGACATGCCCAGGGGAAAGGATAAGATCAGGACAAGTAAAGTGATACTTTCCTGTTGTGGTTTTTTTTTTTCTGTCTCCTGTGGAATTCAATGCAGTGGCTAATAGCTGGTACCAGCCTACTTAAGCACCCTTGGTAGAATTTTTCTTTTCCTCTAAATGTGTTTAATTACTTGTGCTTTAATTTTCTGAACCCTTTTGGTGTGATAACAATGGTGTCTTTCCTTGATTACAAATATCTCCATGTTCTGCAGATTCATTTGCATCCAAGGAAGACTGAGAAAATGTTGGAGCTGTGTGTAAGTGCTTTGCATGGATTTCCAAGATGCAATGCCTCTGTGTAACCTGCATCATTATGCTCACTTAATTTGTTTTCCCTGAGTGTTTTCTTGGCAGGGAGAATTTCTAATGTTCAGTCATGTGACAGATTTTACCTGGGGCCAATGTTTTTTATGATACTTGTAGCTTATTGGCAAACTTTTCCAGCCACACACTGCTCTGTACAACGCAGAGACTTAAAGGTGGGTTAGATCAGAACTGTGACATCTGGCACTGTGGTGTTCTCATGACTGTTTTTATCAGTACAAAGCATGTCCTGGAAGACAGAGGCATCTTGTAGTTTCCATAAAGGAATGTTTTGGCCTTGTTAAAGTCAAGGGGAGCCTTTGGCTTCAGCTGCTAAGATGTCACCATCAAATTTAAACATTTTGAAGAGTGGCCACCATCCTTACAATATACTTACTTATACTGTTTCCACTCTCAAAAAGCTGCATACTATGAGCTGGATCCTTTTGTGCTTAACATATCCCCAGATTATATGGGGGACAATATAATTAACCCTGGAAAGCATTTCCCTTGTCAGAACGTCGTGCCTACCTTCACACAGATTTCAAGAATATGATGAAAAGTTTACATTGAAGACTCCACCAAAGTAGAATCCTAGCTCTGGAAAAAAGAGTCTAAAGTGTCTATATTCCAAGACTAAAAGTTTCTATTTAGATTTAACCAAAGAAATATAATATTTAGCTGGTTTCTTCAGGGTCTAAAAACCGCAACAAAAATAGAAACAAATCAAATGGCCTCACTGTGTATCATTTAACATGATGCAAAACTATCCTGGCATATTTTTAATGGAACCTGAGTTTAAATATTAACTGCTTAGTTTAAACAGAGATTTCAGCTTTTAATATAGCAGCTTTATTGGATGATTCATGTCGACTATATGTGATTTTTTAAAGTAACTATGGCATCACAAATTGTAAATTGTATGATATTACCAAAGACTCTACCTGATGTAATTCACAACCCTCATTTTTTAATACAGCATTTGAGTTCTTATTTCTAGAGCAAAATTTAGCATCTAATAGTAAGTGCTGATTTTAGGGGAATTAGATCAAGTAAAGCCACTCTACAGTACAATGCCAGTATATTAGGGCATATTACAACCCAGCTGATGAGACAAATCAAAATGTATTCATGTGGTTACTTGGTATTTCTTTCAGACATGACTGAAATCTAGTCCTTGGGACTTTGGAGGAGCCATAAGTCATTAGAAATGTTTAGAAAATGTAAAGTTAAGCTGCCATTTGCCTTAGTGCATCCTACTGGTGCTACTCTCAAAGATGGCAAGTCCACTGGAACAGTGTGACATATCTGCCAGCCTCATACTTATGTCTCAGATGCTTCAAGTCACGACAAAAGGCAACAGACACTTAATACATAGGAAATCAAGTCCTGTGATACCTGTCCTGTTCCACTGTACTCTTAAGAACTTCACAAACTACGTATTTTGTTCAGAAAATTAAAATACTGCCTTAAAATACACAATTGTGACTATTGCAACCAGCTTTGATTTTTTGAGTTTGCATTTTCAGGAGTTGGATAAAAACACAGATTAATAAAATCTGTCAGTGAATACTTGGTGCAGCTCAGATTTATGAAAGTCGCAGATTCATACTGGGACACAAGGCAGCGTTTGACCATAGTTACTGCTATAATGGTCAGGTCATGATTTCTCTTTCTTTGTTTTCTTCTTGATTTTTTTAACATTGATGTTAAAAGGTAGACACTTTAACCAATAGCTGTCTGTAATGCTTTTGCCATTACAAAATTATGCTCTCATTTTTCATTAATTGGTCTGGTTTTGGTCTGTTTTCAACAAATGTCAGAACACCGAGGCACACGTTAGGGCTTCAGCTGTGTAAACATATCAGTGCTCTTGCTTATCCCTTTCATAGCTACAATGAGCAGTTTAAAGTGTACAGCTCAGGGGTTTGTTAGTGATAAATGTGCTGCCAGCCTCACAGGTGAGGGTGGGTGCTTCTCTCCTGAAAAAGCTCCAGCTGTGATCGTGGCCCTGTCACACTCACAGCGAGCAGAGGCAGCTCTGCTGCACAGAGGTTCTGCAGACCCACTCTGGGACTCCTCTTTGCTTCATCCCCCGGATGAGCCTGTCTCTCCTCAGCAGACCCATGTGAGAGGGAAAGGGCAGTCCACTCTTTTTGGAAGTGCTGTCTCAGAATGCCTGCAGGTTCAGGTGGGAAACAAAACACATTTCACTAGCAAAATCAAGACTTTTTTTCTTTTACCATGTGTGAAGACCAAGGTCTTTTTCAGTTTAGTTTTTTAAATAGAAGCAGAATTTCTGTTCGCCATGCTGAAGTTGTTAACCTTTTCCTGATTATTTTTCTCTTTTTGCATTATTTACATGCCTCTGAATTTCCTGTGAGAGTGATCCTTGTAGAAAAGATTCAGAGGCCTTTTTGGATAATTTCTCTCAAAAATGAGTTACCAATTTACATAGATTCCTTGAAGGCTGAAAACCAGTGTATTAACGCCAATTTCCAGCAGTTACAGAAGAGGTTTTTCTAAAAATCCTTTACACAATTTAAAAAGACTAAGCACAATTCTCAGACTGGTAGAAAAGCAAGTTGCTAACATTTCATAAACACAGAGGGCAATGAAAGAAAAGCATGAGGTCATTCATATTTTCCATGATGAAAATCAGGCCAAATTAATGACCACCATAATCTGGTTTAGACCCACAGACCTTAGGACATCTCACGTATGCCAAGTGTCAGGCTGGATCATTGAAAATATTGCTATGGCCATCCTTTTATCTGCATTACTGCTGAGAAAAACTGTGCAGGTGTAGAAAGGTCATGGTCCCCTTCTGGTGGATACCAGACACCTCTACTGCCTCAACAGAGTTACTCATTGGAGTGGGTACTAATGGTAAATATTTACGAGGCCAGGATGCCAGTCTCAAACTGCACAGAGATATAAAGATCTACATGATATGTTGCCTGTGGAGCTTTGTGTAGTTTAGCTAGGTTTCTTGGGTTTTTTTTTACATTTTTTTATTTAAAAAGCTAGAATGCCAATAATGTGCTGCTGAATGAATTTTCCTTTCTTTCATTACACATACACAGCTCTGTGAAGTAGTGATTATTGATACACAACCTTCTCCAGAAGGCGCCATACTTAAATGAGTAATTTTTATTCAGACAGCATTATTACTAGATTAGCTTTTTTTTTTTTTTTCTGGAAAAGAACTGCCAAATCTGGTCTTCAGTTGCCCAGTCAGAAGAAAGCAAGCCTGTGCAGGATAAAAATATGAGGACAATAACATTTCCTGATCACATTCTCAGGTTGGAAAAGATTTTGCTATCTTAACCATCTGAAATACTGCAAATTTTTCAGAAGTCTCTTCTGCAATTAGTAATGGAAAGAACATTTCGAGTCTGAATAAAATGCCTACGTGAGAGCCTGAAACCATGCAGTTTCCAGCATCTGGGAGTGAAGTCTTACTGTTCAGCAAGCTGCTCTGAAAAGCACAGATAGCTCTTCCAGCAAGTTGGAAACACCGATACAGAAGTGCCAAATAAATAGCTTATTTGCTTTAATTGTACTGTTCTAACCATGATGTTTCACTTACAGTCTCTGTCTTTAATACACATAAACAGATATATGTTCTTTCACAGAGTCATTGCTGATCTTTCCAATATCAAATCTTCAGCTCTGACCAAAATTATCAAAATAGGTTTTGTGGACCTCACAGCACTAAGCAATATGTGCACATATATATATATGTATGTATAGATGTATGACTTTTTGAATATATATTTCAAAGCACAATTTGATTTTGTGTTTGGTGTGTACTTGAGTCTGGTTTGTTGTAAACCAAGGTGCTGGTCTGTGCCCATGTGCCTAGTCAGCTTGGTGAGCAATCCAAGCATTGGATTTCCTTTGTTTTGCTTCCCGTGGGGATACAGCTGGAAAAAGCCCCATATCCAGCACCAGCTCTGCTTGAGGATGCTGTGCTCAGCTCCCAAAAGGAGCATGCTGGGGGGACAGGGTCCCTTGCCCCCTGGCTCCCAGGAGCATTTGTCCATCCTGGACTGCTCTGACTCTGTGTGTGTCTCGTGTGTGGGGCCGTGCTCAGGGTGTTTCTCTGTGAGCTGTAAACTCATGTCACCCTTAACTTCACATAGCCCAGACGTTGCAGTCCACTAAGTGAGATCTTTAGTGCTCTGCTCTACTGAACTTTTCCCTTGTCTGTAATGGATTGTGGATGGAAGAGGGAGGAGGGGAAGGTGATAGGGAAAGGCAAGGGTTTGATTGGCACGCAGTGATTTTGGACTAGCAGGAAGCAGGCGGCTCTGCTCTCCAGCCCCCACATACTTCTCAGTCCATGTGTGTTGAGAGGGGAAAGAAACCGATATTGTTCCCTCTAAAATTAATTCCCAGTTAGCCAGTTATTCCTGGTTTTTAGCTCAGAGCACACTGTAATTGCATTTTTCATTTCAGTAATTATAGAGGATATTAAAGTGGATAGACAGTTGTAGCAATCTGGCTCTTTAGACATATCCACTTGTCCAAGATCAAATGGCTACAGCATATTCAGGGTTACAGTCTCCTTCTTTTCCTTCTTGTTCTCTACTGCAGTGGATTTTTTTTTCGGTGTTACCATGACAACACTATATCTGGCTGCCAGCTCTGTCGTAAGTTATTGAACTGAGACTGGCTTTTGGTTTAGCAGATAATTAGGTTCTGTCTCACAGGTTCATTTTCCTGTGACTGGGACATGAATATGACCTACAGCTGGCCTCAATTTCAGTGTCACAGACAAAACTTTAACCCTTCCTAGTCCCGCCGCTACTGTACCCACTGTGGCGGCTGGAGACAATTCCAAACCCTTTCCTGGGGGTGCTGGACACAGCACACCCTCCCAGACCCTCAGGGCTCATTCCCAGGCTGTGTTAACCCCCAGGGAGGAGGAGGAGGATGGTCCAGCTTGCACCCCCGTGCTGGGGAAAGAGTATGGCTAGCACCAGATGAACATTGATTGTCTGGTACGGAGATTTGTCGGAAAGGTAAGTTCACTGCTTGATTAGTGACCCTTTAAATAATAGAAATGCACAGGGTGGTGACAGGCCTTTTTTGCTTGTCTCATACATACTAAATATTTACCAGAGGTCTGTTCTAGCACACAGAGCCCCATCTTGGTACCTGCAGTGAGGGAGCAAAGCTATGAAGAACTGACATATTGTTTCTGTAGGTACCTCCCTGATTTTCCTTTTCTCCTCAGGAAAAAGGGGAGTCCAGCCTGGAGGCTCTGCCTGGGCATCTGCCACTGGAATACACCAGGGCTCAGCACCAAGCAGGCAGAACAACGCCACGCCAGTGGACCTCTGAGTTCCCAAAATCGGGCTGGAGAAGGAGGAAGATCCACCATTTTCTTCAGCCCAGTTTTCAAATGTGTTCTTTCCCAACATTTATATGCAGTGTAACATGGTCTTGCAGTTTTAGTGATTTCAAGCCAGGACACAAACCCCTCTCCCGTCTATTAAAAACTTGCAATTAAAACTACTGTTGGAAGGGATAGTCCATGAGATTTCACTAGCAGATATTTGCTTAATTTGTCCATGGGGTAAGGAAGGTTTTTCATAACCTTGAAAGAGCAGGCAGGTTTCTCTCCCAAAGCTGGCAGATCCCAGAGGGTGTTCCAGAGAAGCACAGGACCATTGGGGTAGGAGTTGTATCTACTTCTCAGAGGCTGCAGATCCTTGACATCTGGCAGTGCACAACACAGTGCTGCTGGGACTATTCTTTCTGGGGAATCTCACCACTAAAAAAGTAAATAAATAAAAAATGATACTGGCTGTAAAAATTGATGGACTTGCAATCAGTATCCATCACAGGGCTCTTGCATACAGGGTATTCTCTGTGCATGCTATGGCAGGGTGGACACTTCTTCTCAGCTTCCCTGCCCTTTCCCCACCAAATTATTTGTGCCAAGGTCTCTTGATTAGAAGGTCAAAGCGTAGAAGGAGCATCCATCTTCCCTCTATGGAACGTGTCCTTCTGAGCTAATCTCCCAGCCTGTGTTTGTTGATAATGTTTGAAACCTGTCTATTATACAGGACAAAGAATTTGGCATTTCATGAACCAGAGGTGGTGACTTCTTACTGAAGATAATGCCAAAAGCTGCAGATTTAGCATATATGTACAATCAAAACCATCCAAAAAAGGCCCTTGAGGTATTTCTTGATTAGCATATTTAGTGTGGATTAGACATCTTTGCAACCATAGCATAAAAGTTTTGCTGTGGGGTTCAACTCAGAGTGTGAGTGGGTTGGAGGGGAAGACCCACCTTGAATTACAGAAGAGGAGTGTGAAACTCCATGTGCTGGTTGGCTGATAAATTATTCAGCTGCTGGGTGTTAATGAACATTGACCCATCTGGGACTCCAGAGCTCTGGTTGATACCACATCAGCAGCATGTTACAATGTAGCAGTGGTATATTGCTATATAATAAATTCATTTCTTTACATAAGCAACTTTTATGGGGTTCTCCCCCCCTTTTTTTTTTTTTTTTTTTTTTTTTTTTTTTTTTTTCAGATTTCATAACGAAAATACAGACTACCTAATTTCAGTTTTTGTATAGAGTTGGTTTTGGTGCCTGGCCTTCATATTCTGGCATAGACCTGTACTGTTTCATCTGTGATCACAGTTTTAAAGCCAAATGAAACACTGTTTTCATTGTAACCATTTGAGAAATCAAGCCAACATTGCCAGTGGGATTAAATTTTATAAAAATAGATAAGAAATCTCATTGTTTGGCCTAAAGCAACCTGACATTGTCCCAAAAATATTTGCAAATGAGGGTACATAAACCAGATCACAAGGAAAGCAGGGAGGGGCTCGGGGGAGATGATGACTAAGAGAAAATGATTTCATAATTACCCGTTTGAATACTTAAACTGAGAAATATTATTGTAGGTAATTAAGCCCACTACCCACCCTGGTATATACTGTTTACAATTGGCAGCAAATTAGTCTTTTCCTGAGGATGCAAAGCTGTCAAGTCCTTCTGAGTCCCCAAAGCCCTTCCATAGCTGATCCTTTGTAATGTGAAAGACAAACACTTGCAGGATCTCACCCGCTCTCAGGTACTGAGACCAACACACTCACTTCTCTTTATTCCCAGAACAATTGCTAAAAGTGGAACAACAGCAGAAGTTCAGGATAGAAAGAGGAAATTACAGCATTTCATGAATTCTAACAA
>JANRGV010000051.1:10723497-10801032 GCA_024734035.1 Alethe castanea
GGATGGATCATGGATGGATGGATGATGGATGGATGGATGGATGGATGGATGGATGGATGGATGGATGATGGATGGATACTGGGACAAATTGTTCTGCTAATGCTCAAAGCTCCTCAATTTGTTGCAGTACTTGCAGTCCAGTGTTGCTGCTTTCCAGGCAAGGACAGAAAAAAGCCCCCCAACCAGACCCAATCCTTTAATTTTATTTACCAGTTCGTTCTGAATTTTGCCTTTCTAATTTTTTCCAAGGGTTTCCTGCTCTGTTCTTTTTATGTGAGGAGGATGGTGTCCTTATAAAAAATTCCAACCTCAGGGCTTTTATCTGCGTTGGTTTTGCAAATAACTTCTGGAGCAGAGGAAGGCTGGTTATTCGTTATGGTTTGGGGATAAAAAGGAATTTGCTGCCCTCCAAAATGTTGCTCCTCAACAATAAAATGGGATTTAAATGCTCTTTGGGGTAAGAGAGGTTCCCTTTTCCAGATTCTGCAGTTTGCAAAATGAGCCAGCTGTTTTGAGAAATGTCAGACTACAGGGTGTCAATATAGAATATTTTCTGTCAGAAACAGAACTGCCTTGATTTAGAAAGCAAAACAGATTTGGAAAACCAGTATGATTCATGTAACCTTGAATGATTTAATTATGGAAAGCAGAAGTGACAACTAGTTATTCTACCATTTCTTTCCTTCTTTTTCTTTTCATTTGAAATGTACAAGGTTATTTACACATCTTTGAGTTTAATAATAACCTATAGTTAGGTTTTTCTGAATAGCACATTCTCCTGTTTGGCACAAAAGAAGAAGCTGAGGTTTAAGGTTTTGTTTGCTCTGAATATTGTCTTGAGAAGAAACAGGGTTGTCATGAAAAGGTTACATCTGTCACTCATCCTACACCACTTCTGAAGGCAGCAGTGATGGCATTGCAGCTGATTTCACATTTTTGTGGCTGCTTGGAAAGTTCCTAAAGTGTTTTGCAGCCTTGTTCCTGCAGGCAGTGCCTTGGAGGACGCAGGTGCCAGAACCTCCAAGCAATGAAGCCTGACCTGAGGAGCTCCCTGCTTCCCAGAAGGGTTTTGTGTCACTGCTCCACAAACAATTGCAGAGGGGCAGAGTGAACCTTCAACCCCTCCTGCTTCTCCTCAATCCCCTCTTTGTATCTGTGCTCTATTATTATCCTCCTTGGATTAGTCATGAATGATTTTTAGATATATAGATATATAGATATAGAGATATAGAGATATAGAAATATATGGATATATATGTGATATAGATATAGATATAGATTTAGATGATATAGATATAGATATAGATATAGATATAGATATAGATATATAGATATAGATATAGATGTAGATATAGATATAGATATAGATATAGATGATATAGATATAGATATAGATATAGATATAGATATAGATATAGATATAGATATAGATAGATATAGATATCGATATAGATATAGATATAGATATAGATATAGATACAGATGATATTGATACAGATATAGATAGATATAGATATAGATAGATATAGATAGATTAGATATAGATATAGATTGATACAGATACAGATAGTTTTCTGGGCTTTAAGTATGAGTATAAAACTTTTTTCTTAACCTGAGACAGGTAAACCAACTAAGTACATAGAAAGCAGAAAATCATAGGCAGTGAAAGATGAAATGCAAAAAACTGACTTGCAGGTTGGACTAAAAGACAGCTGGATGCTCTTTGAAACACGTCTACATGGTGCTATGTTTAAGGCATTAAACTGATGCTGTAACTGGATGAACTGATCACTTTATGTTAAAATCAGTCAGAAAAGGCATTTGCTCTGTTGCAACCCTGGGTCACTTGCCAGGTGAGCATCTTGTGCTGATTGTGTGTGACCATGGGAGCCTTTAGTAAGTTCAAGGAAGAAAGTGCTTCATCTGATGGTGCCTGTGCTGTGAGCAAAGGACACATGCAGGATGCTGGATTGTTGAATTTTGGGATCTAGTTCTATCAAAGAGGTTTGAAGGAACTTAGCCAGGCTTGATTCTCCATAACTATGAGGCTGAGGGTCAAGCCCTGTTTTTGATTACAATAAAACAAATCCAGTCCAAAACCACTGCAATGTAAACACCAATTGTATTCTTGCTCTCTGATACTTTCTGTAAATTATTTATGTCTTTGTCTCCTTCTTTTGTTACTTTCTGAAGTATTTTTTATTTTCTTTGCTTTACTTGGGTGTGTAATACACTAGGACAGAGAAATTATTTATAGAATTAGGTACTGAATCTGAATGGTTGTAATTCTTTCTAACTTGTTTGGTTGGTTTTTCAGTACTGTAGTGTCCAGACATGAATTCAGTGTTCTGCACACAAAGTGATGAACTTCAAACACATTTCCACAGTTCAAGTCAAAAGAATGCTACATTAGTGTGACTATTAAAACAAATTATTAGTGTGATATTTAATGGTTATAGATCTGCTGATGTCGAAGTCTTTATTGTATGCCTCCACAGGAAATGTCTATTAGAGTTTAGTAAGCATCACTTCTAATTTTGTTTTAATACATTGAAAATAAATATTGGAGCAGCTAGTATCTCAATTCCTGGTTTCCCACTGTATTCCATAGTGCCATGGATACAGGACTGGCTTAGAGGGAAAGTGCAGTTTGTTGATGGTGGGAATAAAAATCTGGTTATAAATTATTAAAAAAAAAAAAAAAGAAAGAAAGAAAAAAAACAAAGAAAGAAAAAAGAGAGTTCCCAATTCTGTACTGAGGTGATTAAGCAGATGGCCTTGTGTTGTTTAGAGGGTTTGAGGGAGGGAGATTGACCCGTACAGCCCAACAGGACTTCATGCAAGTACAACTGTGCCCCCACGTGGAGATAACAGAGCTCAGGGCTCACACCACCCCTCCCAGAGATGCCCACACCCCAAAAGTCACTCTGGTTTCAGTGCAGGTGGAGCTAAGTCTGGAAATTTTTGCTTTGAGGAGCCCTTTAGGCATGGACTTTGCTGTGCGCTTTGGTTGCAGCTAAAAGACACAAGACTGTTATACAGCGAGAAATAGGAATTTGCTGGTTTGTTTTTGTTTTGGTTTGGTTTTTTGTTGTTGTTGTTTGTTTTTTGTTGTTGTTGTTTTTTAGCCTGTTCTTGCTTTCCAGTATAGATGCAGATGCTGGTGCTCTTTTTATTTAAACAAATTGCTTTTTTCCTCCAGCTTGCACCCTATATTTTCAACTACTTCTGCATCATTTCTTAATAATAGCCCAGCTGCCTCTTGTTTTTCTGTGTCTTTGTTGATGCATTACCTAGTTATGCCTCCTGAGAGTTTCCTTGCTGAGCCTTTATAATACCCAATGAAAACAGTTTTAGGGAATATATCATTTTACACAGCAACACCTCTTTAGCTTCCATTCCATATCACTGAAAGTGCCTTTTGAACAACCTCAGCCTAAGAATAAATTTAGAAGCAGAGGGTGTGACATTAAGTTAAAGAGTGAAACAAGATCGTGGCCTGGAATTTAAAAATATGCATAAAGAGAAATTCAGTGGGTGCTGTGATGGTCTCTGTTAACAACAAAGTGAGGATGAGATGACCCCTCTTACATCCTTGATGATGTGCATGACTCCAGTATCAAGCACCAAAGTGTGTTCTGCTTATCTTGACATCTATGGCTGGATGAAAATAGTGGCTGAGGTTTCAACAAGAAAACCCTCCAAACTGAAGCAGTGTAAGAATGACAGCCTACACTGTTGTCTTTTGAAGGCCTTTTATGTAAGTAAAGAGCAAAATTGTGGGCATTTGGAAAAAATATGCCTGGAGAGCAATTCTTATTCATACTGCAAAGAAGGGGAGGGAGAAACTCCCTTCCCTTCAGCCTTTTGAGCCTAAAGGGAGCTTATTTAAAGTAAATCAAAAGGAGAAATATGAAAAAATGGTAAGGGAAATTAAATATTTCTCTACTCCTAAGAGAACAAGCATCTTCATTTCTGGTTTGCAAGTTTTCCCCCTGAACAGACTTGTGTTCATATAAAACTATTGAATTTCCAAATATAAATAGATAACAATTGGCCAAGGTTTCAAACTCAGCAGTTTTGTTGACATTCCTCCAAAGAGGGCCATCTAAAGTGCAAAAGGACCCACAGAATCACCTCAGGACAGAACTGATAATATCTTACATTTCCACTTTCCAGTTTCAAACAGAGTATTTCTGAGGTACTGAACACTAAACCCATAACAATTTAAAATTCAAAGACAGAAGCCTCTTTGCACTGTGAAGAATAGGAACAGCGTGCCAGGTGATGTGATGTAAAATAACACTTGTGCTCTGGCTTGAAGGGAGATAGATTTTTTTTTTTTCAGCCCAAAAAATCAGTACCAGTGGAATTTTGAACATGTCAGGCAGATGACTACATTTAAGTGTGAAGGCTTATTTCTACTTAGATCTCCTTTGGTTGTCAAATAGTTGCACAGCTATTTTTTCTGATCTGGGGCAGCACAGAGGGCTCTACCGGTCCTTCTCAAAACAGTGGGGAAACTGTGATAAAAATGGTTAGAAATCAGTGTATATGTCCCATCTATTTTTTCCATTTCCTTCAGTTGTTGCCAACTGCCCCAGAAGACAATTTGAACTTCTGATGATCTGGAGTAGGATGTAGAATGCAGTGAGAGTTTCTTTGCTGCTAAACTTTTGGTAACATTTGTGGAAAGACTGGTTGAAATGATTTAGACTGTGAAGTTAAATGGCTTCTGCAGCAGGGGCATCTTAATGGAAGTAAGCCTGAGATAAGGAGTGAGCCCTGAAGACTCATGATGGTGACACAGTTCTCTTAAAATTCTTTTATTTCAATTTCTTATGCTATAAACTTGGAAATATAAGGATTTTAGCTTGAGTTTTGAGTTTATTTTAAAATAAAAAATGGAAGTGTCCACTTCTGGTTGTCCCATGATCCCATCATGAAAATTATCAATTTCTTCTCAGTACCTTCTATTATAATGGGAAATTTAAACTGCAAGTTTCATCCTTAAAGGTTGTACTGGATTCTGGTTGTTGTTCAGCAGATATGTAAACTACACCAGATTTTTGAGCCTTTGATAGCTTCACTCTGGGTATCCTCAGTTCTGGGATTCACCTGTTTCATTGCCATGCTTGGATCTTCTCCAAGAGACACATAACTTGCCACCCCTTCCCTTCCTTCTGCAAAGATATCACCTGTTTACTCACAGAGAACTTCTGGTTGTCCTAGGAAAGTTTTTCATTGTGACAGCAAGTTTTCTTTCATGGTATCTCTGTATTTTTTTGTTTCTTGTTGCAGATGTAAGCTTAATTTAGGAGCAATAAAGTAAATTTGAAGACATTGAATCATTCAATATCTTCTTGTTTTCTGCAAAAATGAAAAGTCTGCAAAATCTTCAATGGTGCCACTCTGGAATTCAACAGAGTATAACAAAATCTGTAGCTCTTCTAAATCTATATGTTTTATCAATTTAAAAACATTTTCTGATTGTCATATGGGTTAAAGATGATGAGGTCTAGCTGTGACATCTGATCTTTGTTTTACTGTTAAGTGCCCAATAAAATGCTCATCAAATGAGAGTCACTGTGAAATGCATTTTCATGAGATGCAGTCAGTGAAAGAAGGCTCCTTCTTAGTGCAGTAACTTCCATTAAGGCTACCTTGGAAAATGTAGAACACTAATCTAGGATAGTCATAGCTATAATTTTCCTACCATTTTCCATTGTAATCCAACTGCAATCCATATTTTGTGTCAGGGCAGCCTTTCCTTCACTATTTTCACAGGAAGTTCTTTCTCATTTGGTTCATACTTAAACAAATACACCAATTTCACAGTAGCACTGCTCCCTTTTCTCACCTCTTCTCTTTGATTTTCTTTCAATTCCTCTGTGGCTTGTGCTCTTCTTTTACATAAAGGAGCAAAATTACCCAGTCTTCATGTGGTTACAAAAAATGCTTTTAACAATGAAAGCTTCTCTTTTAAGTTCCTAACAAAAGCAAGAAACATGCTGATCCAACCACCTTATTTGAATAACCATGTTCACCTCCTGGAAGTGATTTGGCAGAAACTGTGATAATCTATCTTTGACTGGGCATGCCCTTCCTCTGTCTCTCACATATTTTGTTTCAACTTTTTTTTTTTTTTTTTTGTCCATGCCATCAGAAGCTGTAGCTGTTTGTGCATCCTGTGTAATACAGAACAAGTGTTATTTGGAGAAAATGCCATATCCCAGTTCAAGGGTTTACTAAGGTAGCAAGCCTCTTTCAGTTTTTAGGGCCTTCTGGGCTTTTAGTGAAGGCAACCATTCCAAACTCTTTTTTAACTTATAGATACCAAAACACCATCTCTCTTACATATTCCTTTATTTCTTGCAAATATGCACATCTCTTTGCTGAAGTATATGATATTTCCTATGTGTTGGGTTTTTGTATTGTGTAAATTTACATTGAGAATGTGTCAGCATCATATAAATCCTGAGATGGCTGAGTTTCTACAGCCTTCCTATTGTCTTGTGACTTTGTGTTTTTCAAGGATGACATCTCTAAACTCCTTAGTTCTAGTCTGGTACCTCTTTTTGAATGCAATCTTGTTGCAGTTGAAAATATTGTTATTGATTTGTAATTATTAACTAAATGGTTTATCAGTGGAATTGATGAATTGTTCTCTTCTGATAAAATTATCTTTCTGTCTGGTTATCTGTGCACTGAATTTCAGGCTTAAATCCAGAAAAGAAAAATGGCTAAGCATTCTAAGACCTGAATTTTATCTATTTATTTGTCTGAACAACAAGATGATATTAACAACAGATTTCTTTGGGAACTTGTGCTCAGCCTAAAATCCATAAGCAACCTCTGCCCTTTTTTTGGCTAATGATCAGACCTCTTAGCTGGTTTGCTATACCCTCACATGATGGCCCTTTCAGCTCTCATCCACTGCATCTTGGGTTGTGGTATTACCTTGGTGTGCTGCTCCATGTGGTGCTCCTTCGGGTTTGAAATGTACAACCCTGTGTGCCTTTTACTTTTGTTTTTTTTCCACTGGAACTCTGGGGGAGTCAAAATTCAAAAAGCAGGATTTCTAAAATACATTATTTTCCATGCATGCTGGTCTGAAGGCATGGATTACTTTGAGAAATGGTTAGATATGGCTCTTAGAATAGTTTCCAGTAGACTTTTCCTGTCTTCTAGACCTAATATCAAATATTGTTGACAGTGTCACCCTTTGCAAAGGCATGCTCTTACAGGTCCAAATCTTGATTTCGTTGGACTTCATAACTCTGTAATAATATTCTAGATAGATCATTTCACTAATTGCAATTGTTGCTTATCCTATTTTTTACTGTATCATCTCTTCAGGGATCACCCAGTGTCTAAAATGAGTGCCAAAATCATCTTAAAACATAGGGCTAAAATGATGAAGCTTTCAGTGATTCGACTATTTTTGTGCTGTATGTTGTGCAGACTGACATATCATCATTGGCAGTGACATGAAAGGACCCTATTGATTTGCTAACAAGGGACTTAAGCAGAATAGCTTTCTAACTTTTGATTGAAAAAAGTATCTTTATCCAAATATTTTTAGCTTTGGGCTTTACTGGGGGTTTTTGTGTAGTTTTCTGTTTGTTTGGGTTTTGTTCTTTTTTTATTTTTTTGGTTTGGTTTGGTTTGGTTGGTTTTTTTTTAAAGAAAGCAGAATTATTATCTTTTTGTAAGACAGCTTGCACTTCATGCTGGAAGCTTTGAGGTTGGTCTGTCTGATATTGCTGGTAGCAATTATTGATGAAGCTTCACTGGCAGCATCTCTGACCTCTGGTAGAGCACAGAGACCTTCAGTGTATTTTTGAAAATACACTGCCTCCTTGGGGTCTGCTGCAGTGGTTTGATGTGGTCCTGTCAGAAGTATGTAATCCAAGATTTAAGACAATGGTAGAAAAGTGAGTTGGGAACAAGAAGGAATGAGGTGTACCTGGGGCGTTTCTCAGTCCCCTGGCAAATCTTGTCCACCTTTCAGTTTTTCTTTTCTTTGCTGATTTATGTATTGATTTTGAATGTAGAGTTAAAAAATGGGAAAGGGCTAATAAGCCTTAGTAATTATTTAGGGCCACCCTTGCTCCCCATTTAATCCTGATGATAGTGGTAAACACTAAAACCGTTTTTGCCTAATTACTTTTTCTTTATTTTTGGAGAGGATTAGAATTATTATTCCAATCACAAATTCCTGCTTATTTTTTGCAACACGTGTTTTTTTTGTTTTTTATTTTTTTTAATATCCAGTCTTTGCCCTTGACTTGAAGGTTTAGTCAAAGGACAAAACTCTTCTGTCTGGGAGAGTCTTTAATTTGGCTTTGAGAGTTCCTCCTTGGGTTTGGCTGATCAGGTTCATGACCTATCAGCATCTTGTACACAAATGCAGTTCTGGGTCATTGGCTACTTATAGAAGGACTTGAGAGATCTATTTCATTAAAAAATACGATTTCTCACATTTTATATTATTAATGGTTTTTTGTTTTGTTTTGTTTTGTTTTGTGTTTTTTTCTCTATCTCAAAATATATTTTACTGGTTTCCTTTGCAACAAAGATTATATTGACCTTGTTTATGTCAATATTTCATTTGTTCCAGCCTAAATTTTTTCTGCTGCTTCATTGGGAGCTGTAGCCATTTCAGTGCTGTAATTATGCGATGTTTTTTTCTATTGTTGTTAACAGCCACAAAAGTAAGGTGGCAAAGTCGAGTTAAAGATGGGAGAGAAAGGAAACAGACCAAAAATTGTGATCCATATGGTTTACAAGGATCCCAATTTCTCTTCAGAATGTTTTCCTTGTGCTAAGAGGAGCTTTATCTAGTTTCAGTAGTAAACAGCACATTTGTGCACATCCTCAATTTCAGATGCCTATATTTATAGGTAATCTAGGCATATTTTTGCCCATATTTTCATACATCCAGCATTTGGAATGCACTATGTGCTCATCTTCTCCTTGAGAGGTTCTGCTGCTCCTGTGGAAATCAATACTGAGGCAGTAAATAGCATCAGGCTTGCTATTTTCAACATCAGTATGCCTGTGAATTGTGTGTCTAAAGTACTCATTAGCTATGTGGTCAGAGCTACAAAATCTTCAAGTACTGTAGTCTGAAAACATTGAATTTTATCTCTGTCCTCTGATAGCAGATGTGTTTGGAGATAAATGTTATAATTTCTCTTGTTTCGTGGAAGACTTTCTATTGTTTTGTACAATGCATGAAGGATATATCCAGCTAGGTGCTTCATGACTTTGGCCTTACCTCTTGGGATTACCTCTTGATGTGTAAGGAAATAATTGTCTGAAAAACGGGTTGATTTTTGCTTTCTTGAATGAAACCTGAGGTAAAGAGAGTTTTTTCTTAGTAAAAGAGGTAATTCTTGTCCTGCTATTATTTTCCATGAGATGCATTAAATGAGTATCCCAATCTGAGTTCAGAAACACTGAAAACTTTTAAAAAATTGTCTGCCGGCTGTTTTTTCAACATATAATAACTTCACTGTAGAAATGAATGCATATATTCTACTTTTTCATGAAACAAAATCAATCTGAAGTCTAGCTTTTGACAACACACTGAGAAATCTAAATCTGGGGTTTCTTTTGTTCTGTGGGTTCTCTAACAAAATAAATAGCATAGAGATTTGGCCAGTCTTGGTCTGTGGGGCAAACATGGTCCATGCTTCTCATTAAGTTGGTTTTCTGTGTTGTGCTTTCATTTTACTTCCAAGCAGGAAGGAGTCTGTGAGGGAGTGATGGGTGTGGAGAGCCCTGCAGGGTGTCAGGGGCTCCCACCAGACCTGTCAGGATGCAGCCAGGGTGAGGTGAGAGGGTGGCTGCCTTGGCACTCAGTTGTGAAACAACCTTGCTCTAGGTCTCAGTAAATGCCATTAGTTTTCACTCCTGCTCTGCGTAGTCAGTTTATTTGGATAATGATTTATCTGTGTAGCCACTTTATACAGAACAGTTTGGGCAGGGAGACTGTTCAGTTTGTGGTGTTAGGATGCCTGCTTAGGCTTGGCATCTGTTATTACCCTTTAGCTCCTAAACTAAGCAAAATGCTGAATTTGGGATAGCCTGTTTTTTATCAAATCCAAATTTGCTTCTCTGACTTCACCAGCTAAACGCAGCAGATACGAGAATTCAGCTTTGGTGGACATAAGGTTCTTCAGTCCATAGAACACCTCAGGTTCTTTTCAGAGCCTAATAATGTATACAGATTGATTAATAGGGGTTTTGCCTTTAACAGCTGCCATGTGCAGGTAGTAAAGAGAGATCTTTCTGAACTGCTGTTTGAGAACTATTAAAAAATTTGCCTGCATTTTTCCATCCTTTTTTGTTTTTTCTTTTCCTGAGAGTATGTTATAAAGGTTTTTATACCTGTGGAACAGTCTCTTCCCTTTTTGAATTACTAGATGCCTGGAACATGAATTCAACAATTCCTCTTTTTCATATTTGTTTGTGAGTACAAGAAATTCTAGTATTGAAAAATATTATTTTTTTGTTTCTCAAAGATTACATTTGTGTACTTTGTCCTTGACATTTTCTTGAATTTTTTACTAAGTAAAACTTGCTGGTACTGAGTAGTTCATTCCCCAATCCTGCAAATCACGTCTGTGAACCTTTAATTTTATCATGATCAAGAATATTATCCAAAGGTAGATAATATTATTTATCAAAATACCACTTAGAATCTTTATCCTAAACTAAAATAGAAAGACGAGTACGTAAACCCCATATAACAGTGTAATAAACTTTCTTGCATATCAAGTATTTATTGAATTAACTTGAGATGATCATCAAGACGTATTGAACCAAGTGGTAAATATTGATTGAGTCAAGGCTGAGATTAATATCTACCTCAAGGGTCAAAAAATTTTGATGTTGACTGAAATGTGAAGTCAATATATATATGTTGTTAATACATTCTGAATGGTTTCAGCAGAAATATCTCAAAAATCTGTTCTATAACCCTGGAGATCCCCAGGGACACCTTTGTTCCAGCTAGTACTATGAAGGAAAAATAAGAAATGGAAGTTCTGATTAGTAAGTCAAATACAAGCATGCACACATCCTACATATCAAATGATCAGATAGGAGGTGCAAGAACTTTCTTGAGGATAAGTGCAAACAAATTCAGCACCTCTGAAAACACCTAGGGAATTATCAAACCCTCCTCTTTGTTTTGGTTTCATGGATAAAGTATATTTATTTGGCTGTGCTTTATGTATCATAAATATAAATGAATAAAAGTTTTAAAAATCCAGAGATCCCCTGCCCTTTCTCCTGAATACTGTGGTATATATTGGTGTCTCTGGAGAGAGAAGAATGGGACAGGTTTATACCAGGAAGATCTGCTTTTGAGCAGGGCCATAAAATGCTCGTGGTGTTGGAGCTCCTTTTCTGCAGACAGGTTGAGAGAACAGGGGTCATTTAAAGGAAGAGAAGAGAGGCAAAGCTCTGGGGAGACCTCATTGTGGCCTTCCAGGACCTAGGGGAGACTTCTAAACGATAGGGAGAATGACTTTTTACACAGGCAGATAATGATAGGAGAAGAGGTGCAACGGTATTAAAGTAAAAGAGGAGATATTTAGATTAGATGTTGGGAAGGTGTTCTTTGCTCAGCAGGTAGTGAGGCACTGGAACAGGTCACCCAGAGAAGTTCTGGATGTCCCATCCTTGGAAATGTTCAAGGCTGGATTGAGTGGGACCTTGAGCAATCTGGTTTAGTAGATGTGTTTTGGAACTCAGTGAACTTTGAGGTCCCCTCTAAGTCAAGCAGTTTCTATGAATTTTATGTTGCTCAGTGTATTATTGGCAGTTAAACAAACAAGACTACTATGAGTGTTATTCTTGCCAAACTCTGATTCAGCCAATCAAGACAGTTTTAGCCCTTTGTTTCACATAAATAAATAGGGAAAGGCCTTCATGGGGCTGATTTAAATGACGCTGACACATATTCGTGCAGAAAGAGAAAAGAACTATACCTTCTCACCCAATCTGTAAAATGAGTTGTTAATTCTGAGTTTTTCTGAGTCTATTTGTGTGTGAGATCCTTTGTGAGCAACTTTTTTTTCTCCATACATCTGTTTAGCTGTTACTAAACTAGCAAAATACCACCTTTCATAAGGGATGTGCAATCCTCTGTTGGAAGTAGGCATCTGTCTTATGCGTGACTTTGGAAAACTCCCAATCTGTTACACAGAGTGGCTTTTTTCCTGGACCTATGGTTTTTATCAAGTTGTGATACTAAGAAAAAATTTTAAATTATATAGAACAACACTTCTTATTGAGGTTTAAGATAGTGATGGGAAGAAATTGAGGTTAAGTCTTTGCTGACCCATCTGTCTAGTTGTTGCAAATCATTTGCTCTGTCTGTTTACCAATGAGGTGTGACAGTTGCAATGTGCAGGCACAAATGAAAGAAAAAAACTCAGCTTTGGCTTTGAATTGCCCTCTCTCTAAGGTTAAGTCTCACACAAATGATATTTTAATGAACAGTTTGTATCCAACACGGTTTCATTTGAATGAGCAATATAGCGATGTTATTGCAACATTGCTGAACATTCCTGCTATTTCCATATCTCATTAAAATAATAAAATACAGTAATGAACTGTTGCTAAGGATAAAAGTTGGCTCAGAATCTCATTCAGCATCTCGTGAGTTATGCTGCACCAGAATGCATCACATTCCTTGCAAAACCAGAAGAATAGGCAAAGGAAACCTTTGAATCTTGCTTATGTGGTGTGGAAGGAGTAATGTGAAAAATAAGTGCAGTTCAAAGACTCAAAGAGTCTTTGAGAGACAAAGCCCTGCCTGCTTTAGCACAGTAAAGAGCTAGAAAAATTTCAATGACAGTCTTCTTCATTTTTTGCTTTGTGTCTGTAAGCTTTCTTGAAAGGAAAGGAGCTGGAGCTCCAAATTTTTATTTTGTTCATTTCTTAAAGTCTTTTTGTTTCATTTTTATTTTTTGTCATTTGTTGTCCTCTTAATGTACACACTCACATTACTCTTAAAAGATACTGCAAGCTCTTTGAAGGCTGTATCCTGAGCTATGCAAACAAACCTTCTTCTATTAAATCACCCAAGGATTTCTTTGCTGACTTAGCTGAAGACATCAGAATTAAAGAAGCTGTTTCTTCCACTTACTGTTTTATTCTTATTCAGCTACTTTACTGGAGGTTCAAGTGTAGGACCAATGAGAATTTTTCCAGAGTTTGACCTGTAGGAACAAAGTCAAACCCATTTGAGTTATGTATGTTAATATTTTTTTCCTACAGTGAAGTTAGGAGTCTTCATTACTAAGATAGTACGTTTATTAACCCAACAACTTCATGGCATAAAGGTGAATGAGTGAATTTGTCGTCACATTTGCAGGACTTTTGGGTGTTCCTCCTGTTTTGTCATGCCGTGTTATTTTCCTTGTCCAAACCATTCCTTCGTTTTATGGAAGAGATGGTATTATGGCTACTTCCCACTACTAGAAAGTAATTTTTTTCTGCTCTCCCTCCTTAATTTTTAGTTGTTTGTTTTTAAGTTAATGGGAGTCTTGTAGTTCAGCCTCAACTTGTCATTTTGTACATCTTTTTAAAGGAAACTTGTTAAGATACCACTGCTCTAAGTCATAAATATTTTTGGTTGTGGTCAAAAATAACTGGTAACTAGAGAGACTGAATTTCACCTGTTATGCAGAGAACATTCAGTTGTTTGAACCCCAGTTCTGTGTTGCTGAGCAATCTGTTTAAGGTTGCTCTGGTTATGATGAGTTGTTAGACATAAATCACACTGTCAGGTTGTCATGGTTTACTTGGAGTCAGAGCTCATGGAAATGTAAGATAAAGCAATCTATGAACAGGAAGAGCAGTGTTCTTCCCTTGTTGTTGCTGGGTAAATTCCTGCAAGCTTTACTTTCAGAGTTCATTATTTGAAGGAGGGAAGTGGACCTGCTTTGTTCACATACTGTCTGTTCAAATATGTGACTCCTAGGACCAATATTCCCTTTCTTTCCATTCAGTTTTTAAGTATGTCTGTCTTTTAATTCTTGCAATTTGCCTATTATTTGACTGATAGCAACACAACTCAGTCAGCAGCCTCTGGACACACATTGCCAACCTGTGAGGTTTAGATGACTTTGAAGAGTTGTATGTTAATGCAAATTTGGTTTCAACAAATCTGGTCTTTTATTAGACCAGAATCTGATTTCTTTTTCATTCTACTTCTTAAGAAGCCAGATTGACAATTCCTAAAGTTATGGCAGTGTGTTTTTAGCTCAGATATAAAGTGAAAATGAAAAACTTGAATCTTGAAAGCAATTTTCTTCCTAATTCCCAGGGGGTCAATCTGTTGATATAATTAGTCCAGCAGCTAACTTTTCCAGCCATGCTCCTAGATCTATGGGACAATTGTCCTAACTGACAGACTTTTCCAAGGGAGAAATCAGGGGTGGGGGGAATACAAGGACATCCTTATGATGGTTAGAAGTCTTCCAAAGGCTTACCAATGTAGCACAGATACCATTTTCTATAGGTGAAATTCACTGCTTACTTTCTGCTTTCAGTTGGTCCTCTAAACAATGATTTTGTGAAAAATTGAATCTACAGAGGAACACCCAGACCATCTGTCAGACATCATTTATAATGCACTTTTCTCACTGTAAGTGACAAAGTTAAGGAAGAAATTCTAGATGAAAAACCCCAAAAGCTTTTATTGAAGACCTTGAGGTGTTATCCCTGGCATCAGTTTGAAGCAAAGAATAAAATCAGGTCCTATAATAAAATAATAGAGGTAACATTCAATTTTCAAGACTAGGTTTTAGCAATTTGAGTGCAACTTTTTTCTTACTCTTTGCCCTCAAATAATGAAGAATTACAATGAGTTTCTGTTGCCTATTTTAGACTGGCTGGGCTACTTTCAGCCTTCTGCAGATGTGTTGTTGGTGTGGAGTAGGTCTGTGCGTGTGACTAAATGTATTTTTATTGATTGAGGAGAAGGAGGAGAGAATGGCTTGTTTTTATGTGTACAAAAATCTGCACTTGAACCTGACGGTGTGGATGTGATCTACTTGTGCTCAGTTGTTTATAACCTAATTTTTCTTTCTAGTGAAGCAAAAACTCTTGAGAAGTTGCTTATGCAGAACTTCCCAAGGCGAGCATGAATCCCAATACTGTTTCCTAGAAAACCATTGCTGCTGGTTCCAAAGACATCACTCCAAAGGCATTATCAACATTGTTGGGTCCAGAAGCACCAGAGAGTATTAAATGCCTTTGGGATCCATAGTGAATTTACAGAACATCAGCAGTGTTTACATAACACAAGTAACTGTATTAACTACTAATGCAATGTATACCCTGAGGCAATATAGTCAGACTTGGAATGACTTGTAGAAGCAGCTTTTCATACCATTCAGAGGACAGGGGCAGCCAAAAATAATCTCAGTGACACTGTGAGTCTGTCACTGATCTTCAAATGTATCAAGTTGTCTCTGCTGTTCTTACTGTCTCTAAAATAAGGTCACTGAAGACTTTTGAATGTGTCATTCTGGTTATTGCTTTCCAAGATATGCAGAATCTGCAGTCATGAGAAATGCTGTGGGTTGTGCAATATGTCCCTATGTTGTTAGGGTTTGGCCTCCAGCAGGAAGAAGGAAAGGGAGCATGAAACCACTACAGAAACAAGTACAATTTGAAAACTAAATTATTGCATTGAAGTTGAAATGCAAAATTAGGTGATCAACGTGTTGAGCTTGTGAAAGCTCCTGGGTTCTGCCACAGTTGAGATGAGATGGAAAGCACAATTTAGAGCATGAGCCCCTATCTGCAAATCTTTAGAAGTGCTTCTTTCTTGCACTGCCTCAATTCTGTATTTTTAGATATGATTATTCAGGATGGATCAACATTTTTTTGCAACCCATGCTTAGGGTAAAAACTGAAATATTTTATAAGCTAGATCTCTGATAATAAACCATGCATAGGTGCTTCTCTTCCTAACAACTTGTTCTAATATAGGGAATTATATTGGGTTAGCATGCAATGAACATGCTGGGAGATACATACGTAGCACTGTGTTCCCATTCTATTGTATTATTAAGATTTTTTAAATATTATTTTCTCTCATTCAGGACTATGAAAGGGAAGAGCTGTTGTAGAACCATGGAGTTATTTTTTTATTTTTAAAAACTTAACCTTTAAAGTGCAGGTACTGAGATTAATTAACAGTTCTAAAATCCCTTGTGTTACTCCAACCTTTTCAGTTGTACTGTAGTTGCCAGAGGCCTGTACTCTTCCAGATGGTATTTTAAACCCCAAACCCCATCTGGGTTTCAGGATGGGTGAAAAGCATTCCCAATGCATCACTGTAGCATCAATATATCTCAGAAAAAGTCACATTGCACCTTTTAAAAACTGATGCTGCAATAACCTAATTTTGATTTTACAAAGGAGAAAATAGTGTTAAAACAAACTTACAGGTAAGGATTTTAGCTTGATGTTTCCATTCTGAAATCAGTCCAATGCTCAATATTGTGAGCAGTAGGAGATATCCAACTGCAGGTGTATGCTATCAGATTTAATTAATTTTTTCCTTTCATCTGCATTCACTGCTCTACTCAAGGTACCAATATTATTATAGTCAGGTATATAGGTAACAATAATATTGTAGTCTTTATATTTCCAAAAGACAAATCTTAGGTCATAGCTTAAAATGAACAAATTAATCTCAAATGGTCAAAGTTGTTTCCCATACAACTGCCTTTAACAATTGCAAAATATGAACCCCACATGTTTAGTACCTTTCTAGTTTAGCCCAGATCTCAATTTATAGCAGTGAATATCCAAGTTTATCAATTTTTCATGGATTTTTTTTTCATGGAAAAAAATGGTGTACAACTCCCATTGGTGTGATTTTTTTTTTCTGCTTCATCCTGGTGTTGGAGACTCTGAAATTTTTCAAACATTTCATTGTTTCTTTTAATGCATTCCATATAAAAATTTCAGCTAAGCTGTGAGCTGCAACACCAGTGTCTTTTAATGAGACAGAAGGAGATGGGATTAATCAATTTATTTCATTATGGGTTTTTCTCGGCATTGGTGCTCACACTTCAGTTAGTGGAAATGAGTATACTAATCTATTTATTTCTAATTTCTGTGTGATCTGCCTAAAGACTCTGAAAAGGAATTTTTTTTTTAAATTCCCAACACCTAACGTAAACCACCCCAAAAATTACTATTGCACTGTTATTGTAGTATTTTGAGCTTCAGAGCTCAAAATAAAGAGTAAACATGTTACTTGCCAAATGTGTAAAAAGGTTAAAAATGGTATTCTTTAATTTTTTTATCTCACACTACTAAATGTTTGAAATGTGTCATAATAAGGGCACATAAAAATATACATAGTTCTTGTTCTAATTCAATGACACAAAATTCAAGATCCCTGAGGTAAGGTTAAGCAGGAGCTCGTGTAGTCAGGGTTGAAATTCAGACACTGCAGATATAATCCATCTCCCTGACACATGCAGTGCCTCATTGTGAGACTGCCAGACACAGTCTGCTGAGATGGGAATGTCACAGAATACGAAAACAGGGGGAGACGCAGTTCTGTTCATCATTGCTTTTATCTGCGAATATCCATCTAGCAGTCTACATGCATAGCTATTGCCAGACAGAGAAATATGAATGCAGCATGGAGATGCAGCAGCTAGCATTCACAGAAGTATATGGAGCATATGCTAGGAGCTCAGAATTACCTGAAGATAATTTGGGCAGTTAATCAGGTTAATTACTTATCGCTAAGGCAGTATTTTGGTACAGACGCTGAGCCACCACCTCAGTTGTCTAGCAGAGATCAATGATAGGCCTGGTTGTCTGCATCTTCTAGTGAATTCTGAACCTAAATGACAAAAGGGACCCTGAAGGCAAAGAAACTGCACTGTCATCACTGGGAATGCAGGCAAGCAGGCAGAAAGAGCTGCAGTGGCAGAAAGAAAAAAAGCTTTTTCCAAAATATCAAACGCTACTGGTTTTGTAATTACTTCTCTGTTATTCCCACTCCATTATACATTTGAAACTTCCATACTGGAGACAAAAGAGGGAATCCTCTGAACCAGTATAGAGAGATTAAGGTTCCAAAATGAGAAATAAAGGCTTATGTCTATCATATGTGTAAGTTGTTCTTATGCAAAAAACAAAGAAACTTGGTTGTATTTTCCAGACAAACAGATTTCATTGGATTTTCAAATGCCCATGTCAGGCAGCAAAATACTAAAAGTGTTTGAGTGCCTGGCCTGTAATGGTTTCTACCTGGCAAAAGCATAGGCAGTTCTTGTGTAAACTGTTGGGATCTCTGAATAGTCATGGCTCTAATCCGAAAGAAGGAAAGCTTCCAGGGCCCTGAAAAAATACACCCTTGCCACAGACTTGGCAGAAACCAGGTTGACCATATGACCAACAGGGCTGGAGGGACATGACTGTCTGGGTTTATGTCTGGACATATGGCAAGATTTGCATAGTGATTAAATACTGTTGACTCTAGCTTTAAAAGTGTGGTTTTATTTGAAATAGAGCATCCTGTTCTAGGTGTACTGAACAACGTCTCTGTATAGGCATTTTTCTGCCCAGTTGTAAAAGGCAGCCTTTAGCTAAAAGCACCATCTGTGACATGAATCAGCAGTTCAGTGACGCAGCTGAGGAGCTTGGAGCAGTGGGATGGATGGAAGCAAAGGGCATGTTTCAAAGGTAGAATGTAACTATTGTAGGGATGCTAATAGTTCCCAGGCTTGCGGCAGGAGTTTCATGAGGAACCTGCAAGCAATTAAAGGTTTTGGAGAAGTTGCAGCAGGTGGGCTGTCTGTGGGGGAAGAGGGAGCTGAAAGCTAGGTTAGAAATTTTGGCATTGGTTTAATGACAGACACACATATATCCCCTCCAGCTCAGTTCCTGTAATCAGTCATTTAACTCTGTTTGTATGGTGATGGTTTTCAGTGCCTACATGGAATTCCCTCCCTCAAGCCCAGTACAAAGCCTGGGCCTTTGCAAAGTGCTCCACACCACCATGGAGCACACCCAGGGCAGAAAAAACTTGCTATTTCAATTTTTTTTTTGTCGTTTGTACTTTTACTTGGGTATGATTTCTCTGTACACTCTCTTGCTCTGAACCCCTTGTTTACCTGTTATAACTGCAAGTTTCAGGGTTGGGGGGAAACACCATCACCCCACCTCAGTTTTCTTTATCACTTCTAAGGAGAATAGTGACAATCATATCAACAATATAAAGTTGTGCAGCTGTTTTGTCTTGATTTTTCCATCTGCATTTTTTCTAATCTCTCATGGGCCTGGGATGTCCAGTGATAACAAGTTCCCAGGAGCCTCATTTTGTATCTCTTAAATTTCCCACTGCTGCACATTTTCCCCAAAACATAGTGGTACATTGAATTACTGAGCAAAAAATCAGAGGATAACCTGCTACTGTCACTTAGAAATAGATTAGGCTTATCTGTGGTCTTATAAAACAAAGCTGAATATGTCATTTGGCGTTCACCTCACATCTGTATATTTTGGGTAAGTTTGAATTTTTTTAGGTGTGAAAAAAATTATATATTTCTGAGTATCTTGGTTTTGCATGTCCACATCTAGTTTAAAAAAAATCAGAAAAAGTCTGCATGATATCTCTGAGAAGACAACAGTTAGAAATACAGGTATTGTAAGAGTTTTGTCTTTTTTCTTTTCTAAATTTCTTTCAGAGACTCTAAGAAAAATGTTCTAATCCAATTTCCATAGATACAAGCATTATTATCAGTTCATCATCAGTAACATTACCATCAGTTTTTATTTATTTGGTCTGTGAAAGGTTCTTTTTATTGTTTTGTCTCTTGGAAGAGAGAACATGTGGCAAAGATGACATGTATTTTTTTACACATTACACGGGAAAAAAGAATTCTCCATTTTGAAAACTTTCAGCAAAAAATGAGACGTTTTTTCACAGATAAATGGGTAAGAAGTCCTGTTCTACCAGTTCTGTTGAGTGATTGCTTTTTAACCACTACAACTCAAAAAAGATCCTGCTGTAATTTTTCAAACTTAAACGCAAATTCAGCCTGCTTTTTTTTTTCATTTTATTCTAAAACTAGAACTAAAAGCCCCTGTAGTTTTGTATTTATAAATAATAATTAAATTTATATTAAAATTGCCTTCTAGGGATTTAATTTTCTATATTTCAGCTGCTTCATTAAAAAAGGATCTGATGCATGGGATATTTTGAGCTTTCATTCTTTAACCATCCTGTCTACCTGTAACACTTCTGACAGTATTTGCTGTCTTGTTCTGCTTCAAAATCTTTAAGGAATAATCTTACTGTACTATCAATGCCTTTTCCCAGGTTCTTTGATTGTCTGGTAGAAGGGAACCAGCATTATCTACATATTTGCACTCTTAAAATCATACATATGAACCCATAAAGAAGTTCAGTTAACATAGATTTCAGTGTGACTTCTTCATGTATTTGAACATTCATTCCAGAAACCCACAGAGATTAGAAATTCTTAAGCAGAAATCAGGCAGCAAAGATATTGCCCAAGTGATATCTTACACAAGGGCAGAATCAGCAGGTCCAGTGTCCATTCAATAATTTATGCAACCACCCTCTCAAAGATCTATACTAATTCTTGGTTCACACTGTCTAAAGTGTTTTAAAAGTTTAATTCTCAGAACTTTGGCTTTCTGCTCTATGATCCACATCTCCTAGAAATTACCTTTAGGAGGTACAGAGATTTCAATTAGCTTTGAACTTGAAGGAGCTAAATGCATTTGTGGAGTTATACTTCAGCTTGGTTGTTTTTGATTCATAGTATTGCTGTTAAAACCAAACTGGCATCAAATATTTCAAAAGGCTCCATTTTGTTATTAAGTTGATGAGAAAATGTATTAAGAAAATCTCTAATGTGTCAAAAAGACTGTGATGGTGGGTCACTGGCTGGTTTGGAAAGCTGGGGCCTAAATGTGGTGTGTCAGATGTGTCACCCTTCTGAGAAAAACATATTTGAAGCACCATCTTTCAGATTGTTTAAAGCTCCTGTTTAGTTGTCATAAAGCTGTGGAAAAGCCAAGAAATTGAAACTGTTGTGGAGTATGTTTTGCTTTAGTTATCACAGTTCATGAAATACTGGCTGTTTGTAAAATAACTTTACAGATAATTTTTATCTATGCATTTTTGTCTTCTCTGTCATGTGCAGATTGTTTGTTGAAGGAGCTTTTACACAAAGGGAGAGACTTATAATAGCACCAGTAAAACAATTAATAATGCCCTAAAAATGCTCTTTATAGTCTTGTCTTCAAGTTATATTTGACAGAGAGAATTGGGAAGGCACACTAGAAACATATTTGTATTTTTCTTAACTACTAACAGTTGATGCTGTTATTTTTTATATGAATATTGACATGGTTTATTAGTAGGATGTTTTCTAGGCTTTGTCATCTGCTGTGTTGCTGCCTTGCAGGTAACATGAATATGTACCTATCTTTTGAGTGACCTCACACTCCTTTCACTCAGGCAAGAAATCATATGTAAATAAAAATGCTCACAAGCTTGACATTTTTCTGCTTATTGTTTTTCTTTTTATTTCCTCTTGACAATTAATAACTCCATGAAACTATACTGGACAGCATAGTTAAAAAATAATAAAAAAGAAAAAACTACCTGGGGAGACTCCTTAATAGAAATAAAGTTTGAAAAACAGTGGAAAGTCAAATAAAAAGCATCAGCCTATTTGTTCTGAAGCAGCTGCTGTGTCACATGAGCCAGCAGCCACCAAGGCCTGCCACTTGGAGGAATTCTGCCATAATTATCCTGACTCATTACAAACTTCACCTTGCTTAAATTCACTCACAAAACCTACTGAATATTTTTCCATTGAGATGTCCTGAGCGTGTAAGCACAGCAGGGATTCATCTGGGGACATCTGACTCTTTTTCCCACCTTTCTTACACTTTTCCCTCTTTTTCTTCCACCTAAGGGCAATGAAGTTCCTGCCACATGTGAGCGTAACCATCACATGAACGCCAAAACAATACAGCTCGTTGTTTTAAAACAAATGCTGAGTAAAGCAATAATGATTTGCTGCTTATTGTAAAGCTTTGCCAATTTAGCTGTTTGTTATGCTCTGAAGATTTACATGGGCTCCTTACCAAGACTTCAGCAGTGTGGCAGTCTGATCCCTTCCTCTCTCTGATTTGTCTATGCATCCCTGACTGTTGCACATGGTTTCCATATGCAGTTGCCTAAACTACACTGCTTGTGAGGATTTCAGCTGCTCAGAGCAACTGTAGCTAGATTCTGATGCTGGCTTTGGAACACGATATAAAACTGTGTGGTGTTTTGTGCCGCAACATCACTGTTAATATTAATTTTTAAAGAAGATGCTAACTATCTCTTGGTCAAACATCTTTATTTCTTATTTCTCTTTTCCATCTCTTCTGGATGCTTATTTTGATTTCAGATCTGCATTTTGTGGATGTAAAGTGTTGTTTTGTTTTTCTTGAAGTACATCTCAACACAAAGTTTTGTTTATTTCATAGTCTCAGTGCAAACAAAATTGAAGTTTGAATTGACGTCTTAGATTTAAAGTCTCCTGCAGAGGACTTGGGATGTAGGTATATGGCACAACAATTTATGAGACAGAGTTTAAGGCAAGTGTTACTTATATTAATGGGTGTTGTCGTTGTTTTAAGATGTCTGAAGGGGTTTAGTGGTTGAATTAAAGGGAGTTTTTTTGGTTTGGTTTTGGGCCTTTTTTTTTTTTTTGAAGTTCTGTTTTTTTGTTTGTTTGTTTTGTTTGTTTTTTTAAGCCAGCTGAAGATAAATGTATGTGGGTGCCTAAGGAAACAAATAATAGCAACATAAAAAATACATTACCTACTACTGACAACTATCTTGAAATATGCTGGACCTCTCAAATTAGAAATATCTGCATTGATCTTTCCAGCTAACACTAAGAGCCAATGGTAACTCAGAAAAAGGTAGTGCAGGGAAAGTAATTGTCTTTATATTTGCACCTCTGCTATTTCTATTTGTGTCTTTTCATTGCATGTATTGGAGCAATTGCATTCTATTTTGCACAATAAAATCAGGTTATTTTAATTAGTTATTTAGTAGTTTTAAAAATTAAGGTGTTGGGTCTATTTCTTTCGTGCATTTGTGGACCTGATTCACAGAACCACAGCATTGTTTAGGTTGGAAAATATCTCTAAGATTATTGAGTCCAACCCTTGACCAAACACCACCTGGTCAACCAGGCCATGGCACCAACTGCCACATCCAGGTGTTTCTTGGAGTCACCATGCCTAGAGATGTTCACCATCTCCCTAGGCAGCCCATTCCAAAGTTTAATAGCCCTTTCCATGAAGAAGTTCCTCCTGCTGTCCAACCTGACCCTCTCCTTGTGCAGTTTGAGGCAATTTCCTCATGTTTTATCAGTGGTTTTCTGGGAGAAGAGGCTAACCCCCAAAGCTCACTGAAGTCAGAGCAAAGACTTCACAGATCTTTCTTTCCTTCATTGTTTACATGTTTGATTTTCTTTTTTCCCCACACTGAATGGATTGTGAAGGCAACGAGGTTTTGCTGACAAGCAATGAGATGATTCATGCAAAATTGACACAAGTAAGAGAGGCAGGCCCTTGTACTTTGTCCCTGATATATGAGGCTGTAAAAGCACACAAGTACTGAGGCTTGAGCAGAAATGTGCAAGCCAAATCTGATGACAAGCTGCAGAACAGGTCTGAGGAGCTGTACAGGAGCTGCAGGCCCTCAGCTCCTCTCCAGCCAGCTCCCAAAGATGGGAATCCTCTTGTTGGGCTGGCACACTTAGGAAGGGTTTGTTAATTTGCTGAGTACCAAACCAAACGTGTCCAAATGAGAGAATGCCAAAGGTGATCAGCTAGCCAAAAGGTTTTGATTTCAAACATGTGTCTCTGGAAGGGTGTGGACTTTGTGGGGAGGTCTGTACAGCTGAAACACCAGCACCAGGTCCGTATCTGCTCCTTGTTCTTGCTCTCTGCTCCCCTTGTTTTTTGTTTTATGCTTAGCAGTTGCCACTAAAATCTTTCTTGTTACTGTCAGCCTTGTGACATTAAAGCTGGAGAATACTGACATACAACTAATTAGGCCGAAGAAAGAGTAGTGAATATTTTCATAGTTGCTGTTGCAAATGACTGCTGCAGATAAAAGCAAAATTAAAGTTGCAAAAATTGTTAGGGCATATACTGACCTCTTTCTACTCCCTCTCCTAATGTGAAAATTGCCATTTTTGTATTCACATTTTACAAGGAGCAGTTTGGTTTAAATACAGTTATATTTATCTGAAAAATATATGTATAAATGTATGTGTAAAATGTTCATAATTATTTCAAGTTATCCTCTAATAAAAATCTGAGGTTGCCTGAAAAATTATGAACACTGTTATTTTGAGTGCTTTTCTTGATTTTTTTAATGCCACTCTACTAAGAGAAGAGAGATATTGAAGAAATTTAAGAAAAATATAAAAATATTTTAGCACTGATTTTTCTAAATTCCCATTTTGAAAGCCAGATAATAGTTTATATAGAGTGTTCTGATGGTAGTGTCTTGTCAGGAAGATAGCTGTAGGGCAAAATGTATTTGCATACAGGTTAACACTTATACTGAAAGGAAATTTGAAAGGTGTTTCTATGTATATTTTGGTGCCTAATTCCTAAAATGTGTTAGATGCTAGCATGTATATATTCCTGTTATTTTCCCAATTAAAATAAGTATTAAATTTTAAAAATCATGTTGCCCTTGTTTTTATGACTGACTGGATTGGAGAAAATAATATTTTTTATTTATCATGATGCAGCCCAAGTTCCTCAGAGGCGATGTTCTTTTTCTACTGAAGAACAGATAAAGGCAAATGCTGCTCTTATCTCCAAATTTAACAGACCTTTGGTTGGTTCCTTCTGTTCTACGGGACAGAGACACCCTGAAAAGACTGAAGAAGCATCTTGTGGGTGAGCAAGATGAATTAATAAATATTTTCTGGTTCTTCTTCATTCAGAGTCCTTTGTTAGAAGCAGGAGCCTGAAAGATTGTTCAGGGCTGTTTGCATGAGATGCTGAAAATTAAGTAGAGACTGACACAGCAGAAAATGTGGCTATAGAATCTCTCCCAGTGGTGCTGTGTAAAACTCCAAAAGCCTGTGTTAGACCTACATTTACTTCCCTAGTGTGGAGGGAGGCAGTGGCAGTCTGGCTGGCATGTAGGGCAAGGAAGCCTTTGTCTTCATATATGAAACCCAATCAGTATTGCAGTTTGAGATGACAGATTGTAATGCAACTATTTGACAATTTCAGGCAATTAGTTTATTCAAGTCAAATATAGAAGACAAAATTTTACATGAAGTTTGATGTTCTGCTTTTTTTTTTTTTTTAAGACAGTGTTTTTCCTTTGCTCTATCCTTCCCTTGCAATGTTCAATATGGAAGTTTTGCAGTGAGAGCATTTCTTTCTCAGAAAAACATAAATCCTCTAAGAATTACATAGACAGAAGCCTCTAAATAATTGGGGGTTTTGTTCTGCAAGATACTTCATAGCTTTTTATCTTATAATGAGCCCTGTGGGGCTGCATTGTTGGGGATTTCCATTAGGGCACATTCACCAGTGGAATGTGGAGCTTGCCAGGTTCCTGGAGCTTGCCAGGCTCCCAACTGAATACCCTAGCTACTTCCTCTTGTAGAGCAGTATGATGAGAGAGTGAGTGAATTTATTGCCTCACTTACAGCTGTGCTCTCACACTCCATCAGTCCTCAGAGACTGAAAGGACCAAAGATTCCACAAAGGCTTCCAAGCCACACAGAGAAGGGAAGCGCCCTCCAAGGCAGTGGGGATGTCCAAAGCCCCATGGTCACTCACAGAGATTGCAACAGGAGCAGGATTCATCCTCCTGTTCTGCTTTGCAGGTTAAAACCCCCCTGTATTTAAAATTTTGCCTGGCACTTTCTGTTAGTTGCAGAAGCAATAGCACTCAGTGTCAGGTGGCCTTGGAAAGAGGTTTACAGACCATATCCCAGGACTTCATTGCCAGATCCTGGGAAGTCTGAACTTCCATCCCCTTGAAGGGCACACTAATTTCTAAGTAATTGTGAGGATTTTGGAATTGTTATGAAGATTTTACCTATAGGAACAGAAAGTAAAAACTGACATATGGAGTCTGGTTCAAATGAATTTGAAATTTTCTCCTGGAGACATCTCTCTGAAATAATTGCGTGGCATAATATTCCACTTTAAAATTTTTCAGCTCTCGTTTGTATCCATGGATTATGGTGAGACTGCAGCTCCAGCTCTTTACAGTGAAACAGATTAAATTTGGTTCTAAATAAGGAACAACATAAAGATCTGGAATAAAATTCATTTAAAGGAAAGAATTAGTACCGTAGAAGAATTAAAAGTCGTGGTTAAGACAAAGTATTTTCAAACAAGCTTTGCCAATGTTTTTCTGTGATTTCTTGTATATTTAGCTTTTATAGATTTATGCTGAAAAATACAAGCATTACTCATATTGATCATGACTAAATTAGTCCTTTTTCACTAATTTATCCATGTTAGGATAATACCATAACACGAGACCTCAGCTTTTGTTCATGCTATGAATCATGTCTGGCTCAGGAGAGCAGGTAAAATTCCTTTGTTTTACCTGTGTTATCTTCCTGAAGCCTGAAGGACTACTGAGTTATAAACATGCAGGGAAAATCTGTTCCAGTACATATATACCTTCTCTGCATTATATCTCTAATGGAAAATGATTGGGAACTGACATACACTGACCTCCAGCAGATAATTATCTGATAAAATTGATACTTCACTTCAGAATGCCTAAAAAATTATACTGTCAGATTGATGTTTATTCCTAAAAGCATTCTGGAGAACTTCCCCTTGATCTTAGATCAGTCCATTGTCAAATTCCTTAAAGGCCACATCATTTATAAATGATATGAACTCCAGATGTATAATTCATGTGGAGCATAAAATAAGGTTTAAAACATTTGTATTAAAAAAGCAAGGTGATCCTATATTAAATCATATTTATGGCCTAATTTTAAAGTATGGAATCCTTCTGACTGAAGTTTAGTGCTTCTTACTTTTTATTTTTTAGAATTTACTAAGAAAAGAGGCAACTCTGATAATGATGGCAGACAAGTGGTTTCTTTCTAAAGTCCTTGTGTTGATCTGTCATATTATTTTCCATTAGCTCCCCCTACATTTTCTGCAGATTGCTTTCAGTCATATTTTTACTAAATGTTTTTGGAAGTGCAAACAGCAGATTTTGCCATCATTGTTTTGACATTGCAAGCTCAAGGTTAATGGAATTTCTTAGTAGATAAAAAAAAAATGACATTTTAAGTTAAATCATCTTGTGGGTATAGCCAAATTGCAGGAATCCTAGAAACCATTGCCATTAAAAATATATATTACAAAAAAGAAAACAAAAAAACCTATTCTGGATGCATTTTGCTAATCTTTTTCTTCCTTCTGATTAAGGTCTAAAAAACTCTTAAAACTGGCATTTCTTTTCCTACTGCATAAACCAAACTTTGTTTCTACCATCACTTCTCAAACATCTTTTAATAAACTCTGAGAAGTATAATAATGTTATTTGATATGAGTATAATATTCTTATTTTTAAAACCTTGATCTCATAATTACACTTTTACCAATATAAATAGAAAGCAAAATTTGACATATAGAGTCTGGTTCCAATGAATTTAAAGTTTGCTCCTGGAGACCTCTCTCTAGAAAAACATAAAGATTTGACACTAAGTTCATAAATGACCTTAATTGTTTAAAGGCTGTGTCTCTACACTCTTGAAGATCTTCAGGCATTTACTAGTATGATAGTGAGCAGTGTTTTGGCAGTATTCTCTCTGAGATTTGTTTTCTTTGAAGTGTTAGCAAGAGTTACACTTTCTTTCCTTTAATAGTGAAGACAAAAAGCAACAGTAATTGCTTTCTCGTAATACATGACAGACTTCTCTTTCCACTTTGCCTCACTGATGGGAATTCTGGGGTTTGCTTTTATAGTTCATGGGTGCTAGAAGTCAATGTTCTTAAGTGAAAATCAAACTTTTGGGTGCTTCACAAATGTCTTAACCTGATAAACTTTTGAAGAAATTATATAATCCCTCTTTAGGCTCTTGCTCTCACCACACGCAAGTGGTCACAGAGCAGCCACATTGCTGTTCTCCCTCTCAGAGCAGGGAAAAGCCAGGCTGCTGTTACAACTCCCAAACTGGCAGTACAAATCCTGTACTGCAGGAGGAATTCTGCCCCTAAAAAATATTTACTTTCCTTCTTTTCCCCCTTAATCTCCCTGTTCCCAGAAAAAGCAAGCACCTTATTGTCCTATCTTGCTTTTCCCAGTGTGCTGCTGTCTCGTTCTCCTCCTCCTCCTTTTCTCCTTTGCCACCTGTTTCCTTTTCCCACACACAAGCACTGGCTATGGAGTGATGTTTTGTCATCAGGATGCTTCACAGAAGTGCTTCCCAGGTGACAATATCAATAATAACAACACAATTTTAAGGCTGGATGTTTAGTATTTTAACAATCTATCTCTCTTTTCCTAAGTGTCACTACTGCATTTGTAATTTGACTGTGCTACCCAGTAATAATACTTAGGTTACAAAAATATGCAATATGTAGAAGAACCAGCATAGACTTGCCATGACCTAGACTTTTAAAGGTGTGAGGTTTCTACCATCCCTCTTGAGAAAACTCTTCTCATCTATTGTCCCTAGTTTAGGATAGGAAGCCAAAATATTTGAAGTTACTTAGTTCAATTTCACCCATCAAATTCTTAATCTGTCTCAGTCATTTGCCTCAATATGATTATTTCTTGAAACAGTAACTGAAATATGATAGTAAATAAAAAAGAGGTTATAGCACTGCATGTGTTTATTGAAGTACAATCACACCAGATAACTTGATATTTTCATTAAATTAGGATTTTAAGTAACAGATTTCATAGGCAAGAAAAAGATTGGGTTTAGTCTGTGCGGACTTTTGTAATTAATTTGAAATGTTAATATGCAGAAAATTACCTTTGTTTAAGAAGATGGGGATAATAAGCAGAAATTTGAGATCAATAACAAATTTTAAAATGTTTTCGTCTTGGAGCTGAAGAAGTTTACAAATGAAGTTCCCTTAGGATTACTCCTGAGGTTTTTCTTTCAATATTTCATTAATATTTTTTCACTTAGGGACCATGACAGTGACAACTGTTCATGATGTTAAGTGGTATTGGCAGTATACAGGACAGCAATGATTTCATACTGGAAGAACTGGATAATCCCAAGGAATGGCAATACATGGGAAGAGTGGACTTTTTAATTGCAATATGGAGGTTGTCTTTCTGGGGCCAATATAAAAAGAATTTCTGTTTTCAGGTAGAAGTGAACAATCTGGAATTGTTGAGAAGTATGTGGGAAATTTTGGGACAATTATGTGCTGCCCTTGTAGTACAACTGCAAAAAAGGGAAATGAGACTCCAAGAGTTATAAAGCGAAGGGCTTGCTGTTGTGCCTAGAAAAATTTGACTCCATTGTTCAAAGACCTGTGAGGTTTAACTTTAGGTAGCATTGAATAGTCTAAAATAGTTAAAATTTTCATTGTGTAATTGACAGAAGGGACACAAGCACCAGCAGTCTTTTTATTTTGTTTATTGTTGGAAAACAGTGGGAAAAAGTGGTTTTTTTTAAAAAAAGAATATGATTTACAAGAAGCAAAACTGGTAGTTTTCTGCAATACTTGTGAAAAGCACCAGATGAGCTGAGCAGGTTTCTATGGAATGCCTGCCAGGACAGACATGAGGTGGCACACACTGCTTTGGTGCTGCTCACCACAGAGGCTTCACTCACCTCTGTGGTGCTCTGGTACCATGCCCTGACCATCCCTGCTCTTAGAGAGCAGGAATGCTCTGCTTCAGCCTGCTGAGCCCAGGTCTTGCCACAGGGCTTTATGAACCTCTTTCTAAACTGTTACCTCATGCCTACAGAGCTAAGCTATCTTTTAATAAGGGGTTTAATTACAGAGATGTGATAGTGCTGTTTTCCATGTAAAACAAGTAAATACAGACTTATGTTTTGGTGCTTCTACAAAGGTATTCTTTGTTTCTGCCTTTATACAGGTGACTACACAGACTGTAGGAATGTCAAAATAATTTAATTTTCAAGGCCAGTCTTCTCCTTCTGGTCTGTACTGCAAGAATTGTGATCAGCGCTGCTTTTTGTAGTAATTTTCTACTGGGAGAAGCAGATGACCCAGGAGTTGGTTTTGTTCTAGAGCCCAATTCAACACTACAAATTAATTTATTTCTAGGCTGCCAATCACTATGATCTTACAACTTTCATGTGGTTTGAAAAAAATATTGCTCTCCACAGCCACAAATCTTTCATAAACACCTCCATGCCATCTAGTGTGTTTTAGGGAAAAAATGTGCATATAGAGAGAGCAAATACAAGAGTTTTCCCAGTTCAAACGAAGTTAACGTAAGTTACATTATGTACTTAAAGCCATTGTAATTTTTACTTTCTTGAATGATACTTTTTACATTGGGGGAGATGCTGCATCATTAGATGTCTTACACCTCACTGATTAAATTGAGCAAAATGCCAACAATGAGGGGAAAATGAGCAGCTGGTGTTTGAGCACCTCTTGCAGGCATCTTTGTGAAACAATTTCAGTCAGTTCACAAAGGAGTCGCTAGCTCTTCTGATCTTTTGAATGTGCAAGGGTGATATAAAGGGGAAAATTGAAGAAAACCGGTGTGTTCTCTTCCCCCTGCCCCTGATCTCTTTCAAATGGTAAGAGAGGAATCATCAGTTTCTCTGGAACTGGCCTTATTTCAGCATTAAATCAGACAGAAATTTTGGCTGTTTACCCTGGAGTGGGCAGGGAGGCCTTCTGGTTCTGCCAAGAATAAATCATAGATGGTGATAATAAGATTAATATTAACACATGCGTTCTAAAGAGCAGCAGCATTTGGGTTTGCATCACCACCAAGAGACAACATGTCAAGCTGGCTTTTATGGAATGTTCCTCCAAAGGAAACTATATCAGGAAATAGTCCATGGGTGTGGGAGAGACCACACTGGATGAAGTGAAGCAAATAAAGCTATTTTGCTGAAGTATTCATGACTTGAATAAGCATGTGTTTGGAAGAGGCAAACAGATGGGCAAAGGAACAATTGTTTTCAATGCAGGTTCGAATCTGCTTATGGTTTACGCTTCTTGGATTAGCTTTAAATGAGCAAAGACTCTATCATCATAATTATTACCCTTTGTCATCATTCTGGACTTCCTCCTCTGTGTCTAACAAGACCTAAGTATAGCTTAAGAAGGAAAGGGACCTTTTCCCTATCTATATGGGGAGAAAAATCGGCCAAATTCTCCTAAGTGTAGCTTAAAGAAAAGGAATTTTGAAGGAGAGGGAACGGGTAAGAACATCAACACAAAAATAACCTTCTTTGCAGCAACCCCTGTAATAATGAAAAAAGAAAATGTACAGATAAAATGCTTTGATGGTGCAGGACCTGGGCTAACACCAAGCTGACATTATCATTATCATCAAGGGGAGTTCATCCTGCGGTTGCTGCACAGTACAAAGGAGGTTAGGAAGGATAAACATACCATATGTTTTCAAATCAATTACTTAAATTAAATTTCTTTGTATCTTTTCACTTTTGTTCTTACCTCTTTTTATCAAACTTTCTTCAATATATGTGCTAGCAGAGGCATGTGTATCTTTTTTTTTTCCCCCAATAAGACTTGATTTCAGTGGAGAAGTTATCCCCCTGGATGGATTCAGCATTCATAGGCTTAATATTCCCAAGAATGATAACAGATTAATTGGAGACAAAGTGCTTTCTTCCCCATTCTCTCAAACACATATGTAACAGTACATTTTTAAATTATTTTAAATATTGCCTCCATAAGTTAAGGTCTGAGTGATCCTAACTTTATTTGTGCCTAGAAAAAGACACCCTGGGCACCTTTGGATAAACCAACAATGACACTTCTATGCTTGTCCCTCTCCTTTGCTTTCTCCTCCTTCTTCTGCTTGTTCTGGGATCCAGAGGCCAGTCAAGGAGGAAGAGGAAGATCAGGAGAAGAGGGGCTTTGAGGAAAAGTTGGCTTGTATCTTCATTGATGAAATAGGAGCTGAATTCATTACGACATTTAGCCTCTACCATATGAGGAATAAAAATCCTTTTCCTCACTCTTTGTATGTCTGAGCTCTTAAAACTGTAATCTATTTCGTGTACACATGCAGTGTGTACTGTTATAAGGATAGACTCTATTTTTTTTAACCCTGTTAGATTGGGTTTATATCTTCTCTGCTCAAACATTCTTTTGACGATTCTGCAATCAATATGAAATTGCTTTCTATTAGCTGAAACAATATATATATGAAGTGACTATAATCTGAGCACAATACATTGTTCAAAACAGCAGCAGCAGTGAAAAAGCAAAGTGTTGTTTACTGCAGCACAATAGAAATGGTTGGTGCCTGTGGTATCCATTCAGCCTGTTTTTATTCAAATAGTGTTAAGAACATTTTAGCCAAAAGCAAATTTGAAGGGCCAAGCAGGAGAGTAAGAGTGAATAAAAGACGTGAGGGAGGGAAGGAGAGAAGAGGAAAGGCTGACAAAAGCTAGGGAAGTGAAATGGACAGACTTGTGAAATGGGGAGAGAGGAAAAAGAAGATGGCTGTCATGGAAAAGGAAGGTGAAGAAAGAAGACAGTTTTTATATGAATGTTTGAAATAATATTTGATGTCATGTTTATTTCTAATACTCCTCTTTATGCATGCACGCAGACTTATACTACACAAAATTGAAAATGATGCAGTGAATGCTTAAAAACATCAGTTTACATAACTTTTGCTATAAATTTACACAATGCTAAATTCTTACATAGAGCAAATGAGGTGACACAGAGCCTGTGAGAATTAATTGGAAGGAATTAATGTTGAGCCTGTATTTTCTGAGAGATTTTTATTTCAAGATGCCAAGTCATTCTTGTAATGTAAAGCTCTTCTCCATCACTCCACTCATCCAGCCCTAGCATTTTCCTACTGTTTCACTGCCTTCTCACAGGCTGCTGTTTCCTCTTTGCTTCTGACAGCTAGACCCACTGGTGGTCCCTTAGACCCATGAACTCCCATGCTGGAATGAGAGAATCCACGTTCTCTGCTTTCATATTTATGGAAGCTCGCACTTTATATGAAGATTTAAAGAGCCCTTTGCACATGCTAGTCATTAATTCAATTCATCAGAAAATAAACTTGTATATGAACTCTATCCTATTACATTCTGTGGGGATTTTAGTTTGGAATATGTTGGTAAAATCTGTTTGCATCTTTGAAATCACAGTGAAAATGCTCTCTTCTGAATAATTGGGAGTACCAGTTATCAATTAATCAAGGAAATAGGTACTCAAATCATTACAACTAACTAATTTTTTGACTTTTTTAAGGTCTGCTCTAATTATGTCCTTTTTGAAGGTAGTAAGTAGGGCTTATACCAGCCCACAAATCCTGGAAATGCATTTCATGAAAAATCTCCCATAGACTCATTGCATTTTTTTGAACAACATATTTAGAAACTGCCAGCATTCTAGGAGTTAAATCATATTCTGGTCATCCATAAAACTCCCACTTATTATTTTAGAAGGTATAAATACTAATAATAATGTCTGTAGCCATATGCAAGCCTTTGGAAAGACAAACCTGTCTGTAAGAATTGGAGAATTGGTGCAGAATTGTGCCTTAAAATGTTATGTCACCTATTTTTATCCTCACCTCCGTTAGTGATGTTCAGCCAAGATCTAACTAAGTGGTTTTTGTTAGGTGGTGTGTCTTGTTGTTAGTATGGGGGGTTGTGGGAGTTTTTAACTGTCCTGCAAAGTGATGATCCCATGGTGATGGGTCATGGGGATCTTCTTTGTGCAGGGCTGGGAGGAAACACAAGTTGATTTGTGAAACACTCCTGGAAGTTCTTGATCAGTTGCTAAGACTTCAGAGAGAAAAAAACTTGGTTTGACTCTCCTGGAAAGTTTGACTTATTTTTATTTTAATAAGTTTTCATGGCCATGTAAACCATCATTCCAAATAATGAAAGAGAAAGGAGAGAATATCTGAAATTTACCCCTCGAAAAGCAATTTAGTTGAAGTAATTGTTAATTTGGTGCCAGAACTGAGGTTCAGAGAGCAAAGCAATTGGCCTCCATGTATGCATGTAAAATTTGGGGGTTTGAGGATGTAATTTTTTTCTTAATGGATCCACATTCAGTAAAATGCCAGTTTAATGAAGGGAAAATTGTAAATAATTATAGTAGAGCTTCTCAAATTTTTTTTAGGTTGAGTGGGTCAGAACTAATTGTGATGACTAGGAACAGGTTAGATGCCTTTTTTGCCTTGCCAGTGTCTTGCTTCTTGGGTTTACCTAAATATTCCCAGGCTGACTCTTATCCTGTTCTCAGCTGAACAAAAACTGCTTGTAAACCAAATATGTCAAGTATATCAGATTTTAAATCTCTTTCTGGATCTATGCTTAATACTCAAGGAAAAGAAAGATATTGTTTCTGAAACAGAATTTCATTTCTTTGTAAAAAATTGATATTTGAAGCTGCTCTGGATTTGTGGAATTTGGGAATTGGTTAGTGGCCAGAGTGAGGTTAAATTGAGCAATAAATTTCAAGATATGATATTGGCATTAACCATGCAGACTGAGGTTCAGAGCAACTTATGCAATACAAATATAAAGCCTCTATAAAATGGAATAGGAACTGCATAGTTGCAACTCCAGGACAGTTTTAAAGGTTTATGGCACTATTTAAAATAAATTTTGCAATCCTTTTTTGCTACAGTTGGTCGCAGGCTTTTTTCCCTTGCAAGTTGTGATTGGCTTCAACCCTTTCAGAGATTTCTAGATTCTGTATCACATTTAAGATGTAAAAATAAATAATTTTTGAAATGCTGTGGCTTTAAGAAAGTAAAAGACAGAGGGTGGGAAAGAAAACAAGGCTGTGACCTGGATTAACTATGCCTTTGATAGATGAAGTTTATTTTAGCAGTTTAGGCCTCTCTGGAATGGAGACTAGAGAAATGCACTGGTTTTTTTTTCAAAAGGTCCTATTTCCTGCAACTTCATTCTTGTCTGCTTTCTTCCTGTCATCATCTCCTTCGTCTCAAGAAAGACTACCTGACTTGTTTATGTAAACCTGATGACAGAATTTGGACAAACAGGAAAGTAAGGAAATCACTATGTTCTCAGTTCTGGGAGCAAAGCAAATATATTCCATATTTCAAGCAACATTTGGCTTTAATAATCATTCTACAAAGGGAAGAGACGTTGCCCAGACAGAAAATAGCATTCATGGGGAAGGAATCA
This sequence comes from Alethe castanea, assembly GCA_024734035.1. Lineage (NCBI taxonomy): Eukaryota > Metazoa > Chordata > Aves > Passeriformes > Muscicapidae > Alethe > Alethe castanea. The sequence goes on from JANRGV010000051.1 coordinate 10,758,957, forward strand.
GAAAAGTAGAGAAGGTATATGCAATCCTTTGAGATTTACTTTTGCAAAAGTTAGCTTAAATGGAAAACAGAAACTACAAATTGCTGTATAATTTTTCAAAAGTTGCAGCTTAGCCAAAACCCTAAAGTTAAAACGTTTAAAGAAAATAACAACAAAAGAAATAAAATTAAAACAAAATAGTCTCAAGTGCTCTGTAAAACAATCCTGAAGACTGTCCAGAAAGCACATCTGTTGTTGGATGATGGAACAGTACATGATAAACAACCAAAGAGCAGTGCCACTGGCATGGAAGGATGCATTTTCAAACAGTCAAGATAAAGTTGTGAAACACAGTAATACCTTCTTCTCATGTCTGTAGAATTTAGTGCTTTAAAGGATAAAACCAAGGAAAAATAGAATTCCTTTAGAGGCGGAGAAAACCAATGCATAGACACAATTTCCTTAAGATTGTGTGTTAGAGCCCTGCCACAGCCGGAAATTGAACCAGGGTGCCCCTGTGCCCAGACTGGTGCCTCATTTGACAGGTCATGTCTCTCTACAGATGGTGGAGCAAAGCTCTATCTTTTTTTTTTTTTCTTTTTTTGTAAGTGCATTTACTTTTCTTGGGGATTAGAGAGCTCCCGGAGAGAGAGAGCAGAAATGTTTTTCTTTCTGCCATCATGTGCAAATTTGTTGTAGCTGTACTCAGCTAGTATTATCAGTTTTGTATTTTCTAGGTATTTACAAAGAGTCCAATGCCTGTTTCAGTTATTTTTGCATAGAGGCAGCAAGATTAGCCCAATGTGTGTGTAGGATGTTTAAATCTGGGAATTCAGCTGGTGGAAGGAGGAGCAAAGAGCTAGAATGGCTAACTAGTGTGGGTGCCAGTCCCAGCCTGTCTCTGAGGATGGTGATGAGGTGGATGGACACATGGAGGTGGTGTTAGCACCTGGAATGTGCTGAACCCCTCGGGGTGATTCCAATCTGCCCAAGTGGCCAAACCCCTGCAGAGGCTCAGATAAAATAAGCCCACATCAGCTCTTGTACTCCTAAGGACATTCCTTCTTAAACCACTCATGCCAAGCCTTGAGTATTTTGAGTCTTCAGTCAGGACCAGGGGTGTGGGACATGGATGAAGGATCAATCACCCTCTTCAAACCTATGATTATTTATATAGGTCAGGTGAGGCATTAGTGTAAATATCTGAAAAGCAGACACCTGAATAAAGAGTGTACAAATATCTAATTAAAACTTTTGTATCTTTTAGTAATGCTTATATATTTTGTTCCTTTCAAAGGACAAGGGGGAGATGTTTTTTAGCTAGAAATATGGGTTCTCCATTGTAGAAAAGCTGCTGCAGAATGACCTGCAGTCCCAGGGAACCTGCACAGTGAGCATCCAGTACCTCAATCAGCCCAATAGGTTTATGATCAGAATATGCTGGGGTTACTATTGCTGGAGCAAAGACTTTTTTAACGTGTTTACTCTGATTTAGTACTGTCATAGACATGTGAGATATAAGCCAATCTTAGGCACCTTATTTTCATCATACTAATTTGGTGTTTGCTTTTCAACAGGAGGTAGGAGTGAGTTGCATTTCAGTAGCATGTAACTGCTTAATATTCAGACAGGCAGAGTTAACTGGCTAGGTCAGAATATTACAAGGTCAAGGTTTGATTCTCTGCTGTACAATAAAACTTCTAGACAGCTTGCCAAAAATCACAGAGTAATAAAGCCATAAATCTCCTCTAGTCAGCAGTTTAGATTTGGAGTGACAATGCCAGGAGTCTGCTAAGTGTTAAGGTTTCTTGTGAGGTGCATGGACTCAGCACCCATTGCCTTCAGTTCTGTACTTCAGCCAGGCTTCTGTAACTGTGTGTGGGGAGAAGATGTGAGTAGTCTATTCCTGAGTCATAATTTGGATTCAATTTATGGATTACCCAGCAGGTAGAGAAGGAAGGATCCAGATTTAAGCACTTTCTTCCCTGGATCCATTTTTACCTCCTGTGAGAGGGTGGCAGTGTCTGCCAGCAGTAACTATTTCCCACTTTGAAGCTCCTGAGAGAATGCCCTCAGCATTCAGTGGTCATGCAGAGACTCCTTTTGTTCTTTTTCTTCATTCTTGGAATTTCTGTGCTTTAGACAGAGCTGAACAGGAAGGGTGAGGAACAAATGTGAAAGTTTTTGAGGTATATGCACTGAGCATCAGGAGCAAGGTACCTCTGTGTGCACATCACAAAGGAAATTTGAACACACCAGCCCTGTTAATGGAGGCTTAACTCTGTAGGGACTTTATGTACCTGTGGATAAGGAAATGTCTGAACCAGAATATAAAGGTTTGTGTACGTAAATAGGCAGACCTCAAATTGAGACTCTTGTTGTTGTTTTTTCCCCTCTACAGCTGAAATTATTGGATAAATATATCTTTAAAAGTTGGATTATTTTACGTTGAAAAGTCACAATTATATTGTAATTATCTTCTGCCTGTGATCCTACTTTGTTCTTTTAGTACTACTTTTAATGTTTTGCAGGCTGGGTAGTACATTTTCCTGATTTGAAGGAGGGATGTTATGTGGCTGGGAATTTATGCAGCTTGTACCTGGAGAGACCTATGTCTCCAAAATTCCTTGGAAAGTATTTACCTTCTGCCAGTAATGATGTGCAAATATTCAGTGGTAATGTATCTTCACATATTAACTGATTCAATGCTGAAAAAAGAAAAAAAGTGCTACAGGAAAAATAAAATAGGAAGGAAACTGCCTGTTAGGATTGGAGGCAAGCAATGATCAGGTTGTATTGCAATGAGTAATGAGAGCTGTGTGACCTCGTTCACTGACAACCTGGTCATCCAGGAATTTTTAACATGTTGGTAGGAGTTAATGGCTTTTAGTATTTCTCTGTATTTAAAATGAGAAGAATAATACTTCCATATTCAGTAAGTTACTCATTCAGGGGACTATGCTGAAGTAAATTGAGACAGCAAGGAAAATGGCCATAGTCAAATTCTGCTGCTTCATTAGAGACTTGAGACCAATAAAACAGGTGAATGAGAATTAGTTAAGAGGAAATCCAAAGTTAAATTGCAAATACATGTCTTGGAAGGAAATTTTTTGTTGATCTGAAGATCTGTGAATACCTTATTTCCTGTTATTCAGCTGGGTTTTTGTTTTATGAAAAAAGACAAATTCCTTCTTCAAGTGGATGAGGGAAGGGACAAGGACCCTGTCATCTCATGAACAATCAAGGCTATGACCCAGAAAACTGCGTGTGTAGATTTACAGTTTCACTTAGAGATAGTAAATTTAGGATATAAACAGGAATTTATAAATTATTTGATAGAGGAGATGATAGTATTCAAATAATGACTTCACACTTGGAAACAAAACCAGATGATGTAAAAATTGCTCAGCAGAAAGAGCAGGCAATAAAGTAGATGTGATGGTCCTGAGGTTATGACCCTGGTTTCTGAAGGTCTGAGTTGAATGGGTGATCTATCAAATATGTTTAAACCAGAAAAGTTGGTCTGTCTTCAGTTCTATTGTGGTCTTTAGGTACCATGATAGACTCTCAGTTTTGTCAGCATGAAGACCACTTAATTTTGTTAGGATATTGCTGTTACTGAGACATAAGTGCTGAGGGATAATAGCAAAGCAAAAAGGAACTTTATTTGGAACAGCTTTTCATGGTTTCTAGAGCTCTTGCACTTCCCCCCCATTGTCCTGTGTCTCTCTGGAGCCTTCAATAACTGAAAGGAAAAGCTGAAGAGCTGCTTATGAGCTGCTTCAAAAAGAGCAGCAGTAGAAATCAACAAGCTTAAACTTCCACTAGATAAATGAACTGTTTATAGGTTAAATAAAAACAAGATTTTTTTTTCCTTTAATATTTCCAAATACTGTCAGACACCCTGCCCCTTCCAAAAAAAGCCCAAAAACTCAGCATTAGGTTATTGTACTCTGACATCACACGCATTCTTGTGTTCTGTAATTAGCTTACAAGAAGTTTTATACATAAACATGGAAATTGCCATGATTTATTCTGAACTGACATTACTCCCTGCTCTTACAGAGTTGCTGCAGCTCTTCCAGAATAAGAATTTTGGGAAGGGTGAAAAATGGCTGTTTAGAGCTATTTTCTGTTCTGTCTGGACAACAAAAGTTGAAGAATAAAAAGGAAACTAGAAAGGCAACCAGTATGGAATTCTTGGATTTATGCTTTACTGGCAGTGTAGACTTTTTACTCTATGTACAAGTACAAGAGATATGTCAGTGTCAAAAAGAAGGAAATTCCAGTAGACACATCAGTGCAGCTGTGCTTTCAATAAAGTAGCAGTTAAAATTGTTTTATTCTATGTTACATTGCATAAGAAATAGGTTTTTAGACAAGGGAAATCCTTACTTAGAACTAGAGCTGTTAAGAAAAAAGTTTTGGAGAAATAATTGCTTGTAAGGAGAGATACCTGATGTTGGGGTTTGCAATAAATAACTAAGAAAAAAAAGAAATTGATTTTGACAAAATATTGGAGTTTGTGATGTCATAGACATGCTGAAATTCAGGGGTCTTTGGCAGTATCTACCCTTTGAGGATAAACAAATCTGTACTTGAATTCAAGACATTAGAAAAATGAATAAAATTGGGGCAAATGAGAAGCTTGTATTTGCCTGAGACAGCATTAGTTAGGAATCGTAAAAGGAGATAATAATAAGACATCTTTTAAAAGTATAAAAAAAATCAATCTTTTGGTAGAAAAACAAGTCTGTGGAGGTAAAAAAAAAATATGAAAAAAGGGGGGCAACAATAACAGAAACATCTCCAAAGGAGAATAAAAATGGAGGGAAAAAAGGGTCAATAAAAGCACGGTGTAGAGTGTTATGGGTTTGTCAGCAGCAGAATTAAGATGACCGATACAGCCATGGTCATGCCATGCACAACAGTGCCTTCTTCCAGAGGAGGAAGGCTTTAATGCCAGCTGTGAACTGGCCTGGCAAGTATGTAGATTTCTATAAAAACAAATAATCTTTTAAAAGAAAGTTGAGTTTCTTGATTGTTTTTGTTTTGCTTTGTTTTTTGGTTAGGTTTTTTTGTTATTGATGGTTTTATTTTTTAAATTTTTATTCCTTGTATGTGTCTAGATCTGGAAATACTACATATCACTAAAAAGGTATAATTAAACCTGCTTCTGGATAATAAAAGCGAGAGTGGGGGTAAATTTTTCAACTGCTCAAACTGTTCCTTTTCAAGTAAGTATGTTTATCAAAACAACTGACCCTTTTTGTCTAGAATTGACTCATTACTATTGTTTTAAATACCTTTCCTTCTGCAATGATTTTCTTTAAATCCTGAGCTCTGTTTCAATCTTGAGTGAACATCAAGCTAACATGATATGCTTGTTCTCTGCTTGTACTCATCATTCTTTTGCATATCTTAGCTCCAGTGCATGAGAGTCCTTATTTACAGAAAGTGCATTGACATTTGATTTTGCAGTCAATGTTGTATGTCAATATTAAGACAAGACACTTGAATTCAGTTCTCAGCTAATCAGGTTATAATTCTAATGCCCTAGTTTTAAGTTCTATATATGTTATTAAAGTAATTTTCTTGACATTTATTTATGAACAAATTGTTGATGTTCATATTATCTGTAATTGGAGAAATGCAAATTAGTCAATCAGGAATGGTGGTCAGTTTTGGTTTCAATTATTCAATCATATAATTCTTATTTGGTAGAGGTTTAATTCTAACATACATGTTAGCTATAGCTTGAGAAGCACATCCATATGACAGTCTTACAGTTACACTCTAGCTCCAGTATTGTTTCTTTGACCAACATTAGTAATATTACAAGCATATTATGCTTAAGAGCTGTATTTGTAATAATTGGACTATATGATGTATAGCTGTATCTATGGAGCTCTAATTATAGAACAAGCAGAAATGAAAATAATGTATTTTTATTGTAAGTGAGATGTAGATTCTCCTGAGGAAATTAATCAAAATCCTATTTCAAATTCCCTAATCAACTATAAGACATTTTTCACTCCTTCTCAATCCTCAGGTTTCTGCCTTTGTTTCCTCTGGGGAGTGGTGAAGGAGAGAAGTCAGAGAAAGATAGGAAGGGACACTGCCTTCTTAACTGAAGACAGTGGGATTACCTGAGTAGAATGTAATATTCTGTGAATATAACCTGCAGAGGTGAAAACTGCTTAAGGAGCAATAATTTTCTGATGACATTACTGGTGTTACCTAAAGCATTTCTAGGGAGGAACACCTTTGATATTTTACTGTGATGCAAAAATACATAAAGGAATTTTATCTGCATTTTGCTTCTTATATCTTTATGTAACCTTGTAAATCTGTGGCTCCAGATGTGCTGCATTTGCTTTTCTGTCATGACATGAGATGCAAGTGATTTCAAATTAACTGGTCAATACTACTGCATTAATGCATGAAGAATAACAACATACTTCCTGTATTCTAAAGCCTGCAGATCAAGGCTCCATGCTATGGGATAATCAGACCTGCAACTCTTCCTTAAGGTGCACTAGATAAAAAACTGTCAATTCAAAATATTCTTGCCTTAGGGACATGCTCTTGCGGTAAAAGCAAAATAAAACCCCCAAACCCCAACAGCCAAAAAGCCCTACAAAACCCAAACAAGATAATCAGAGCTAGTCAAACATTAAAAAAAATATATATATTCACATCAGGTTTACAGTCTGAATAAGAACTCAAAGCCATCATAGTGTAGTCTTTGATGCAAAATTAAATTTTGGGGCTTGCTTTGGTCTGGGATTTTTTTAGAGAGTGGAGATCTTGTGTATCTCCCTAAATGAAGTAGCACCTGATCAACAGTTTTATTATACAAAATTTCTGTGTCTGTAGGTTTTAATGCAGCAGACATGAGACAGACAGAAATGCACATTCCAGTCGTTTTTGAGCAGCAGTAACAAATACAGAGGGCAGGATGGAAGCAGGTGGTTGCCACAGCAGAGTTTCTTGACTATAAATGTTTTTCATGTGTCATCTCTGCTTTGCACAGTAGCTTCAGTTACTGATTTAGGGCTACAGGGCATGTGAGTTTCCAAATGGGGACAGGGTGAAGGGGTCAGCCTGGTGTGTTGAGGTGCTCAGTGAATCCCACTGTATCTGCCACCCATGGCTAATCCTGTGTCCTGGACCACTTTTCCTGCATGGATCTGGCCTTCACAATGTGTCTTCAGGAGTTCCCACAGCCTGTCTCACCATCCCTATGAGCAATGTAGAAAACTGCACTGAAACAGCAGCAACTAAATGACCACTCATTTAAATACCCTCTGTCATCCCAGGGACTGATTCTTTTTACAGACCAGCTCCACTCAAAACAACAGCATGGATTACATGATTGTAAAATCGGTATAAATGGGATCAGAAACAGATCCATTTACTCTAATTAGGGAATGTGGTGCGATCTTATTTCACTGCACTGTATACAGCCTCTGTAGCTGTTATTCAAGTGACAGACGTTTGTTTTCCAGCACTTAATTTGCACATAGAATTAATGGTAATGCGTCCAAGAACTGGTATTGCTAATATGCAGCATTAGCATAACTCTCTCTGTCCCAAGCTTCTGCTGAGAAAAGGATTCCAAAAAAGAGCTCAGACCCAGTGGAATAATGACATTTTCTGTCTTCTATAGTGAAGCAATTCAGTCCAATGAGTGTTGAAAAGAGAGACTATTATTTACTTTCCATGCTAGTGGAAACCACTTTCAATGGATTGCATATTTCTAGCAGGGCACAATATTTGCTCCTCCTAGAAGCACGAAAATTCTGCAGACAGATTTTTGCCTGTCTTTAGACCCCTGACCAGCTGACTGACTCCCAAGGTTTAATAGCTGGTAGGCATCTGTAGGCAAAAGAGAAAGAAACAAGTTCATCAAGGAACTATATCATGCTTCCAACATGTGGCAACATGAGTGCCTCTTCACCATCTGTTATTTGTGTGAGGATTTTATTATGTAAATGACGGTACACACTGCGCCCTAAACAAAGGAAGATTATATCCCTTACAGTATGTTGCTGCTGCCAGGCTCCTGTGTCAGCCCTGAAACAAATAATGAAAGCAGCAGAGCCATGGCAGGCAGAATATCTTGGGTTCTTCTACTTCTTCTCTCAAAAGGGAGCAAATATCTTGATGAATAATTTGGTTTTCGCATGTATTGTGACTCATAAAGACAGGTAGTCAATGAAACAGCAAGCAATAGACAGACAAAACTAAATTGAGTTGAGGTTTGCAGGCTTAAAAGAGGTTGGAGAAACAATCCTGCAAAACTGTGGAGACTTCTAAACTCTCTGGTGTCAATGAGAGCCAAAAATAGGAAACTGGGCTCCTAAATCATCTGCAACAGACAAAAGGTGTTGTGGGATAAAGTTGGAAGTAAAATCCAGCCCTACATCCTGATTTAAAATTTTCCATTAAATTACCAATTTAAATTGAAATGTAATTATCTTAATTGGCATGTTTTTGGCAGCTGCAATGAGGAAAAAAAAAAAAAAAAGAGAAGAAAAAAATCCCTATGCTACACCGGATCAAGTAAAAGCCCATAGGAGTTCTAGCACTGGCCCTTAATCAAAGTCTGCAGAGACACAAAAGCTTTGAGCTAATCTATGCCAAGCCATGTTGGACAGTATGGCACTGCCAAGAGCATCCTTCTGGTGGCATTTAAAGCACCTGGTGCCCTAGGAAAAGAAATCATATCCAAAGCTGTAAATTCTCTGTTTTCCTTATATCCACCTACCAACCAACAGGGGTTGCTGTGATAGCAGCACAATGTTACATGGGAAAGAAAACACATCACTATTTTTATTTCATTAATTTTTTTTAATGAGTGGCACACAAGTAATTATCTTCGCTCACACTCTTCCTTACTGGGTGTTTCATGTGGTTTAATATAATTAAAACACTGCTACATTTATTGGTTTAACTCAAATATTAATTTGATAATTGGAAAATATTTGTATTAGGGACAAATTTTTATTCCAGTTTAATTTAGGAGTAACTGAAATCAGCGTCAGAATTGACCAGATTGATGATTTTAGGGTGCTTGGTTGCTTCTATTGCATTGTTTTTGTGTGATTTCTTATGCTTATATTTGTCAGCTTTTCCTGTCTTAATTATGATTAAGTGTTGAACTTTACAGATGGCCAACTGCTGGTACTGCTGTATTGATCAGTTGGTTTTATTAATGTGTTAAATTTTGTGGTTGCAGCAGGATCATATTTTGTGGTAGAATAGCTAATAGCTGGAGAACTCTGCTGTGAAATTCCCAAGCAACCCAACCTCAGCAGGTATTAATTTTCTTTTCAATTTATCTCTTATTATTATTATTATTTATTTATTCTTTAACATCCAGCTTCATTAAAGATACATCTGGAATGTTTTCATGCTAAAGGACAAACCTGTGTTACTTTTTAACAGGTAGCAGTGAAAGAACAGAACATGTACAGAAAAAATACAGCTATAACTAAAGCCTGGAAGCACAAGTACAACTGGCTTATTTTTTTCCCTTTTTTTTCTGAGGTCCTCAAATCAAACCTATACTTTCTGTAAGAACCTGTTGGCATGGGTTTTTTTTCAGAATTATAAATCAATGACAACAGTAACCTAATTCCTCAAGTCGAACTATTTTGTTCAAGTTTGCAAATGTGAAATAAGCTTGCTTTCATCATTTTAGGTGTCAGAAACAGTTCAAAGTTAGGACATTGATAAATATTCCTGTGTTTTAATATTTTCTTCTCATAATGCATGTTTAAAATTCAGACATCATTTGAAGATAAATTTTTACATATATGGGATTCAAAACAGTCTAAAAGATCTTTGTGATGTGGAATGGTACTGAAAATTAGGAAGAAGTGTGAAATATGTATAGATTTTTTCATCACACTTTTAAAATCACTACTTATTTCCTACACATTTCTGAGCATGTTCCCCTCTAAGTCTTTGAACAGTGAAATTTTCATAAGTGTCATGGATAAAGTTATAAATTTTGTGTCCAATTTACTGCCATTTGAAGTTATGCATTCCACAATGTCCTGTGCAGAAAGACTCTTTCCTTATAGCATAAAACTGAATAAAACTATAACTTTAGAATTTATATATTTTATCCAACAAATGTTTTATACATCACATGTATACACATATGATATTGGTAATTATTTTATATTCTGAAACTTAGAAGTGATGTTTCAAACAGTAATGCCAATATTCTTTTTCTTGAGATGCAACATGTTCCATGTAACCATAATTATTCATTCCTATGTAAACGTTTTTTTTTGTCTACCAGTTTGTATATATAAACTAATAGGGAGCAGTTACATAATAAACACTACAGGGCTGAAGTCTTCGTAACCTTAGAAGCCTGGAAATGACATTATTAATATCCCACACAACATTTTACCCAGTCATCTGTTTTCTGTTTCTCAGAACTCTTTGGCATGGGGGAAGGAGCCCAACATGCACACAACTCACTGATTTCAACAGGAGCTGAAAATCCAGGGAGAAAAACCTTCCCACTCTGGCCATGGTCACAGCAACAGGACTTCAGGGCAGGGCAGCTGTGTCCTGCAGCTGCCCCTGAAGCTCAGCAGAGAGAGGGCACAGCCACCAACCATTCCCTGGGAATGAAGGGTTTGCCACAGCCACCGGCACCGCTGGGATGGCACGGGTGGGATGCCAGTAGACGTCTCTGCAGGGTGCTAAGCTCAACCACAGCTGTCAGAAATGCCTTCCAAGCCCTTTGGTCAAACAACAGGGGGTCTTAGGAGGTGTTAAAAGTATTGGCCAGCCTTCTGGCCTAGGGCTGTGGAACAGCATCTCAGAGAAAAATATTCCGATCCTGGTATTTGGACTCCAGGGAAAGTAGAAAGTGAAGCCGTCGCTCAGATTTAGTAGTTGGTTATGCTATTTGCACATGCAAAACTCCAGAGAAAAAGGCACCAGCAAAATGAAAACAGAGAGCTGTAAAGGCAAGGCCTTTCCATTCAAAGTTTTCCTCCAGAATGCCAAACGATGGTAAAACAGCACAACAATTACACAACTTGAATAACTTTTCTATCTTTAGCTCCTGTATATTCGAGTTGACACACACACCTCACCTAAATTCTGATACATGTCTCCTCTTGATTTACATGAGATTGGTTTTGCAAAACAAATTTAGCTCCTGATTGCCGCTTGATGTTGCTATCTGTTGGTGTTTCTTTTACTTTCTGGTGCCTGTTTACTTTTCTGTAGCTGCCCAAACTCCTCTTTCCCCATGCCACCAACCGTTTCAATCCCTGTTTTAACACTGTGTAACTTATTCTTTCACAGTGCATTCTTTTCTTTCTTTCTGTTTTATTAGTGTACATCCTCCAAGGTACCTAGCAGCTCTTGTGATAGATTGAATAGATAGAGCATGATAGACTGGATGTCTGAGAATTAATATTATTTGCAGCTGCTAATAGCTTTGAGCACGTCAGTTTGTCATTCAATATTTTTCTTTTTTCTCTCCTCATTTTTAGTAACACAGATAGAGTTTTCCCCTTCAGAGCAAAATGCCATGATGTCCACAAGAGCTTTATAGATAGAAAATGGTGCTGGTAGCAGCAAAAGGAGAAAGCTTTCATCATCAGAACAACGCAGACCAAAAGGTGTTGGAAACTAAAGGCCAATTACTCCCTGAGGTGCATGGGGGGGCCACTTCCACTTAATCTTGTGAGTGTGAAGGCAGAAGAGGACCTTGACTGTCTGTATCTGGACTTTTTTAGGCCATTTTTTGGTAACCAGAGTTGTTGTGTCATTACTGTGGTTTTCAATAAAGGGACGTTCACTGAGGCATCACACTGATATTTTTGAAGTATGTTCCACATTTTTTTAAAGGAGCAGATTTATCAGCATAGGATTGAAATGTCTAGCTGCTTCAGTATGCAATTGAGATTCCTCATCACTGATGTGCAAGGGCATTCATTTTTCACCTACTGGATGTAATGGGAATGAGAACCCCCACCTGGATTGCTGCATCCAGCCCTGGAGTCCCCAGCACAGCAAGGACAGGGACCTGCTGGAGCCAGGGCAGAGGAGACAATCAGGATAATCAGAGGGATGGAGCAGTTCTGCTGTGAGGAAGGGCTGAGAGAGCTGGGATTGTTCAGCTTGGAACACAGAAAGCTCTGGGGTGACCAGAAAGGGCCTGCAAGAAACACAGAAAAAGGCTATTTACGAGGGGCTGGAGTGACAAGACAAGGGGCAATGACAGATTAGGTTTATATTAGGTATTAGGAGGGGTGATGAGGCCCTGGCACAGGCTGTCCAGAGAAGCTGTGTATGCTCCATCCCTGGAAGTCTCCCTGGACAGGCTGGATGGGGCTCTGAGCAACCTGGTGTAGTGGAATGTGGCCCTGCCCTCAGCTGGGGGTTTGGAACTAGATGATCTTTGAGTCCCTTCCAATCCAAATCAATCTGTGATTCTATGATTTTTAACAAGTGAAGGCATGTTAAAAAGGCGATGATTTGGCCAAACCGTGTTCCTTTGTCCAAAGAAATTTTGTGGAAAATCTTGTCAGGCTTTCATCTGTGAGTTCTGTAATAAGCCAACTCCTTGCAGGTTTTTAAAGTCTTTTGGTGTTTCTGCAAAATATAGCCTTTAGCAATGACCTTTGGACCTTCCATTGAGTATGTTCACAAAATCTGAACAGGGATCCTCTTCTGGCTGACACATGTGACTTATTTGCCTGAGCTGAAGTGGTTTCTGCAGGACCATGCAGCCAACCAAGCTGACTCCTTGGGCACTGAAAATCTGGCATCCCTTGCTAAACAGAAAGCAGTGGCTGAAGCTGCATAGTTACTCTGCAACATCAATTCTTCTTCTGGGATCTATGGAAAATGGGTGAGTGAGCCCAGTCTGGCTCTTTTGCTGACAGGCCAATTGGAATAATTGGTGTCTTTTTTTGCAGCATTTCTCAGCAAAGAAAAAGCAAGGCTGGAGCTGAAAGGAGGAAAAATCTCTTCATGGAGTGTTTTATGTCTAGGATCAAGATTTCTAGAAGGATTAAAATCCCAAATAAAATTTAAATATCCAATCAACTATAATAGCTATTGGGAGATAGAGGAAAAAATGGAGAGGAGAGGGAAAGGGAAACACTTCCAGGGAAGGTGATGCTGTTTGGAAAAAATGTCTCTTACAGTTTGGCATCTAGCTGTTAACATGATCTTGCCAACCTGCGAGTTCATTTGAGGTTTATAGCAAGTTACAGGAAGAATAAAAAGTTAATCATGTGCAGAGCCTTGGTGTTGTATTCTTGCCATCAATTTCAATAGCAGTAATAACATACAGACTGCAAAGAGATTAAAGAATGGCACAAGCTGCTTTCTACTTGAGTTTGCAAATGTATTTCCATTGAAAGTTTAATTTGTGTGGCTTTCATCCAAATTTGAAGAGAGGATGATGTGAGGTCTGAGAACACTATATATGGGTTGGGTCTGGGGTCAGATCCTTCTATCAGTTTTTACCTGCAATAGACATGGGGACTTTTCTCCCCCTACCTAAAAAAACAAAGATTTTTGTGCTAGAAACAAAGCAATAATTTATTGAGGTTCAAACCCACAAAAAACAATAAAAGGAAAAGTGGGAGAAGACTTAATTACATGTTGTAGCCTGTATCTTTTTAACAAATCCCAAAAGTTCCTATTAAGTATTTTGGGGATTTGCAGCTGAGGAAATCTATTGAAATGCTGTTTGGGCCTGGATTAGCTCTCCAGACTAAAGATTAATTTAATTTTCTTTTTAAGATTTGTTTTTTGTTTTTTTTTCTTTCCTTTCAATTTGTAACTCTGAACTTCACTGTCATCAGCTGAGATAAAAGTTCTTAATTCATTGAAAATTATCATTGACACCTACAATGAAGATATAAGCTTCTCAAGAATAAACCATGTACTAGGAAGGTTCTTTTCAGTGGATTAAACTTTTTGCTTTCTGTTTCTGAAATACTTTTGAGTGGTAATCACTTCCCTGAAAATCTGCACATGTTTTGTCATATATGGCTGCAAGCTGGACAGAGGTTTTATTTGTTCTTTGCTCTCACACTACACAATGCATATTATTATACATTGGAGTTACCTTGATACTTGGTCTGAGGCATATAACAGCATATAAAGATGTATTATTTTATTTACAAGACTTAACATTTAGCAAAAGCTTGCTAAAGTAGCTAAGTGAGCCTACTTATTAGAGATTAATTTTAACAATTGTAGCCCACAAATTTCTGCTGTCCTTTGGAGAATAAAAATAAATTGATTGTAGAAAAAAAAAACCGTTGTCTTTGCATTTCTTCTTGTCATTTTTTCTTTGTTTGATGTATCAGTTTCTTGTACAATGCTTTCTCCCCTTGTTTATCAAAGTTACTAATGTATGGTCTATTGATGCAGAGCAGTTCTTTAAGCTTAGAGTTAGTACTTGGCTGTCAGCAAGAAAGATGAGAAGCAAAACTGTGAAGGATTTTCCCAGGGTAAGCCAAGACCCACAACCACATCTCTAAGTGGAAAACGTGGGCAGGTGTAAAAAGCTGGATTGCAGAAAAGAAGAACAAGGCTATCACTTTTTCTTGGGAGATAATATAATTAGATTTATTTGTTTAAAATAGCTATTAAGATTAGTTTATATTCAGCTACTTTGATTTGTTCAACAATTTCACCACATAAAATAGTGAGACTTTGCAATATATATTTGAATTTTTTCTTGCCAACTGGCCTGTAGGTACCAGCATGCTAAGGTTCTAAAAAGAGTTGGTTGATAATCTGAATTTCAACAGGGAAGACAAGAGAGAGAGAACATTAAAACTTTGTGGAATAGCTTCTCTTTTTCAGTGTTGTTACTTAAAAATTTAAAACTTGAATCTTAATATTTCTTTCCACTCCCCCAAGAAAATTTTATACTTCAAGAAGGGCCTGAAGGCTCAGTAGGAGTCTAGTAAGAATATAAGAAGGTCACCATCTTTCTTGATGAAGGTTTATCTCATAAAGTTCTGCCTTGTTCTTTAAAATGAGAACAAATGAGAACAAATCTTTAAAATGTTCTTTAAAATGAGGAGGAAGTTTCTTTCTCTAGGTCTGTGATTTACACATGCATTGACTTTACATCCACCTTAACTACAATGCCAGGCCTGTCAGTTGGTTCCTTGATGCCTGTGTGCTTATGTTCTTGTCCTGAGGGAGGGCAGGTGGGTTCCTTGTAGCTCCAGCACTGCAGGGAGGAATATTAAGGGTATGATTTCACTTATTTGAAGTAACGAAAAATGCTGGAAGAAGTCGATGCCAAATAGATAGGCTGTTTAATTATGTTTATTTTCTCCCCTAGAAGATTGGTTATATCAACAAGAAATGCTGAAAACCTGTCTTTAAAAGAAGCAATTGTTATGGAGCTGGAAAAACATAAAGTGCAGATTGTCTGGCTCTTGACTGATAAATAAATATGAGGTGAGCTGCAGTGACAGTGGTGAGAAAGCTGAGTTTCAGAAGAAAAACACACTTGACTATTGTTTCAGTGGTAGAGAAATGCCTGCATTTTTCTCATAAATTTCTAGGGGGAAATAAAGCATCTTGTGCATGCTCTCCTCAGTTTGAATTTATACAACTAAATTTGCAAAACTAAATAAAGGTAAAAAGAATATTTCTATGCTAGGATGTTGCCATGACAGTATTGCACCTGATATATACTTGAACATTATAGTCATAATACTGTGCAGTGCTGTATATTTATGTATTATGCATATTCATTTTTTCTACATTGCCTATGTGGAATAATTCAGCTTTTGTATTTTATTTTGCTAAAAGATACACTTGTTTTATATCTATTAATGAAGGTACATACAATTTATAAATTTAAAATACTAAAACTATTTATATATTATTTTTTACTTCTGCTGAAACTGCAGAGTAATGATGCTGTGTAGAGAGTAATATCCTTGCACTTCCTGAGGCCTTAGCTGGCAGAGTTGTCAAATTAAACTGGAACGCTTTGTAAGTGTATCTTTAATAAATACATATGTCTGTCATGCTTCCCTACTCAGTCTTATAAATCAGACTGTATCTAGCTGTCAGACACTCTCAACCTGGTTGTCCTAATCTGTCAAGTAAAAATTATAGCATCCAGGCTCCCATCCTTCTCTGAAAATATTTATTTATACCAGTGACATGTCAAGGACACACCATTTTTTGAATTTATTTTTTTTTCCCCAGCAACAAAACCATTAACAGCTGGCTCAAGTCCCTGCCAGGAGGACAGTGGTTAATACATAAAGAGAATTTATAATGTAGGAATGCCCCAGCCAAGCAAAATAAATGCTGCATAGCATTAAAAAAAAATCTTGCTACATGCCAGATATGGAGCATTCAGCCTTGTTTTACACAGAGTACAATAGTAATTTTATGCCATTTATCATCCACACCTCCCTTCATCTACAGATGAGTCTCCACTCCTCTGTTGCAAAGAGGTTGTCTCTAAGTTTTGTGTCTCTGCAGTGTCTGGTAATTAACCATTACAATTGTAATGACACGTCAGACATGTCATAAACTATTGCTGTAGCTTGAGAGAAGGATTTAAGCAAGCCACAGAGAGTAACAAAGCTGTTGGTTATTCTGCTTCCATCAGCTCTCCCTGAACAGAGAGTATGACCCCAGAAGTTGAGAGCTGGGGGAGATGGAAGTGTAGGAAAAGAAGGAAGGAATCCTCAGTATTTTTAAAAGAATAAGTCTTTTTATTCCATATGCTTGAACAGATGTTAAAGAATATTGCTTGTCACTTGTCTTTTTTGGAAATTTTAGACTGCACTCTACTTGAAATAATTATTGAACCTCACCTGCCTTCAGTCTAAAATAGGAAGAAAAGGAACCTTAACTCGTTGAAATTTTGTTCCCAAATAATTAAAGAACAAAATTTTATTTCAAATTTGAAGTTCATTCTAGTAATCTTAACAACACGTCCTAATTTTTCTTTAAATTTTTTAATCTCTGAGTAAATTCTCAATATATTTTTTGTTGGGTTTGGTTTTTTTTAAGTGTGATAGATTCACCTTTATTTTAAGCCTATGTATTCATTTTATCTAGTTTCTGTGATCTGAATTGTTTTGACTAAAGGATTGCAATGTCTCATAAAATAAGAAGACACAATTTCCTCCCTTTTTGCTGTACTAAAATAGAGACACTTGCCAGATGCTCAAAATAAAGTTGTAAAAATCTATAGATAAAAAAGTTGGATTCCAGTTTGACATAGTATGTGAAGTTACTGAAGTTTCAGACTTCTTACTCTGGATCTTCTGGGGGAAGTATTGGCAAGAGAGAAGAAGACCTTCTCCAGAAATCAGGAGGCCTGTTCTTTCATGAGCCAGGGATGAGCAGGACAGGACACGACATGAGGGACATGAGTGTTGGGACATTCTCTGGAAATTGCTGTACCTTGGCTTGATCACTGTGTGAAACATGGCCACAACTCTGCTTTCTCCAGGACTAATTGCTGAAGGAACTGCTTTCAGAAGAAGGGTGATATTTTCTCAATATTAATGACTGTTGCCTCAGTGCCAGAAGTAAGCAGAAGTCGAGTCAATGTACTGCACATGGGAAAACAGTGGGAATAGCCTGGGGAGGAAGCACATTGCCTTGCAATCATGAAAAGGAGTTAATAGCTTTGGAATTCCCCCAGGTGTATGACAGGGAACTGTGCTCATCACAAATGAAATCTTTCATCAGTGGCATTTAACTTGTTATCTCCTTCTCTGACAGCCTGTCTTGTTTAACAGAAAATAGAGTCCTTTCTTTAGACTCCATTATAGTTTTTTAGTACTGTTGTTTATAATGAGCTTTTGGAGAATTATTTGGAAATATGATAGATGAAGTGAAAAAAAATCATTCTGAAAGCAAAGTGTTTTTAAAAACCAGAGCTCAGAAACTATATAATGAAGGCTGGTTTGGCTTCCCTAATGTGGGCAACTTTTTAACTGATATAGCTGTTTGTTTGCTTTTTCCTAAAAGCCCCAGGCTAGTTTAAGCATAACCATTCAATTTAAGCAGAGTCTGATGAAGAGCAGTCCTATGGACTGTGCTAGACTGTGATGGATGTTTGCTGTGATCCTTCCTGCCCTTGAGATCTGTATGTATCTGAACGAGCCACAGACTGCACATTAGAGTTTTGAATCCAGATAATTAAATGACTGCGGTGCTGGTAGGTACAAAGTAGCAAAAATATGGATGAAAAGCTAAGGGATGTGGGAGAAAAGCAGTGCTGTATCTTCAATCTCTCAAAACAAAAGTTCGAGAAATTTAAATAAAAATTATGAGTGACTGATAAGAGGAAGAAACCCTGACTTTTAATCTGATGGAATCAGCATGAAAAACAACAGCAATGGCAATGAAGTTTGGATGACTTTTATGTTTAGAAAACGACAGATAAGATAAAAGCCACTTTCTTTCTTGAAATCTGGATAGCAGTAAACCTTTAAAGTACTTTAATTTAAAATTATGTAGGTCAAATGTTACTTGATTTGTCCCCGAGTGTGAACTGTCTTTAAAATTTTACAAGGAAACACTTGAAAAGTGGGCTGAAGAAAGGTTTATTGTAGATCCAGACATATAAGGAAGCAAGAAGAGAATGTTCAACTTGGGGAATTCTACTGTTTTTCTTGTGGTAACAGCATTCCTCCTCTGGTTTTAAGAAATCTAATTCCTTTTTGTTATACTCTCATAAATGTGTGGTAATAGTAACTTTAAAGGGCTCTATATGGATTTACACTCTTGAACTTTTTTCATAATATTTCATGCAAATATTTTTGCCAAATAAACCATTGACGTTCTTACATAGAATTAACTTAGTGATTAAATTGAAGGTATTACTTGAAGAAAATTCACCATTAACCTTCTCTAGAGAAGGGTGCAGTTCTTAAATACACACAGTGAATTAATCATGAGCTTTTTTCCCTGAACAAAAGCAATATTTAAAAGAGTTTATTGTGAAAGAAGTTTTATCATCCATAATGAAGTGTTATAAAAGTCCTGAATGATTTCAAGTGACTAACCCCACATTAGACCCAGGGAAATGTGTGCTTGGAACAGCCAGAAGTACAGAGGGCCTGATATAAAGCATGTTGAAGTCAACAGGCTATTTTCCATTGTCTGCAGTGGACTCAATGTTGTTCAACTTCATGGTACGGAAAAAATTTATTTTATGGAACACGCATGCACAAAGAAACAGGACTTGTTCCCTAAATACATGTGCTAGCTTCCTGATGGTTTTTAATGGGAAACACGTGTGCAGTGTGAGGTGAGCACATTGAATTACCCAGCTTTTTGTAGGGAATTAGTCACTTTTGCAGGGGAATCAATATCTAATAACAGGAGCTGATCAACAGTGCTTCAGTTCAGTTGAACATGCCAAAAAGGTGCTGTGAGATATGAGCTTTCATTGGTTTTCTGACTCTTTAAAAACTAGGGACTGAAGGAGTTAGACTGTCTCAGAATCAAGCATTGAATTTATGTCTTATTTTCTAAATTGGGAAATGGGATGGTGAAAAGCATTTCTGTATAGTTAATGCATATTCCTTCAGCTGCTGACAGAGCAGAAAAAAAATTAAATGGTTGCAACCTGCATACGTCTTAAGCAATGAGAAAGGTCTCTAACAAACTCATGACTGTGTACAATAAAATATTAAAATTCACTAGATTTTGTGTCCTGAGGAATTGTTTATTCCTCCAGACTATAAATCTCATCATGGAGATCAACATCAGTAAGATAAATAATTGTCATTTGATACAAAGAAAGTATTTCAACATTTAATAGTCACTTCTTAGGTATAATGATGGTTTTAAGCATTTTCTTTTTGATGGACAGAACCTATGCCTTACCATAGTATGTTACCCACAAAGGGAGCATATTTTAACAACCAGCTAATCCTCCAGCTTTTTTTAATAAATAATTGAAAAACTGCTGTTGAGATTTTCCGCTTTTACAGATTGCAGTTGTCCAAAGGGTTTTTTAAAATGTATATTTAGAACCACAACTCCTAAATATACATATATCTGTGTTAATAATAATCTTGCATATATCTCTAGCTAATGAAAAGTGTTATTTAAAATAGAGACATTTCTGTCCAAACAATTACTGTCTGTATATGCTGGGGTTTTTTATATGATAGTCTTTGAAGCCCACACTGGATTCTCTCATTTGGTTTTAAGTGTCTGCAATTTTGTTAACAGATTTTGGAGTCACTTTGATGGAGTACTGACTTTGGCTGGCCTATAGTTAATTTTCTTCATAGTAGCTATGTTTTGGATTTCTGCTGAAAGCAGTGTTGATAACACAGGGATGTTTAAGCTGTTTCTGAGCAGTGTTTGCACAAAGCCAAGGCCTTTTCTGCTTCTCACTGAGGAGGCTGTGGATGTGCAAGAAGCTGGGCAGGGACACAGCTGGGAAAAGGGGATATGTGATACCACTTGTTGTGCTCAGCAATAAAATTTTGGGAAGAAAGGAAGGGGGGATGTTTGGAGTGATGCCATTTATCTTTCCAGGTCACCACTATATGTTATGAAGCCCTGCTTTCCTGGAGATGGCTGAACACCTGCCCATAGGAAGGGCGACTTGTTTTCCTTGTTATACTTTGCTTACAGATGTGGCTTCTGCTTTACCTCTGTTTAACTCAGCCTCAAACTACAACACCTGGCCACAGCACAGCCCTTGAGGCTCTCTGATATGGATGTGCTCTCACATGATCAGCATGACAGACTGACTCTGGGTCATGACATACAGTTTTAACACTATCCCCTCAGTAGAAGAAAGAAATAAACTCTGGTAAGTTTTGTGGAGAACTAAGCAGCCAAGGGGTACAACACATTTTCTCCTGAACAGTATAACTAATAATCAGCTGCTATTTCAGGCTATTTATTATTGTTACAAAGTAAAATGAATAAGTTAAAAACAAGGAAGAGAGTGTAAGTGGAACAAGCAAGAAAAAGCAAGAGAAAGCAAAAGGCAACACTGAATTTGAAAAAGAGTGAAGAAAAAACCACATGCTTTTCTCTCTTGTATTGCTTTTCTTACAGCATATAAACACATCCATAGTATACCCTTCTTTTACATGAATCTTACAAATTGAGAGGATTTGCTTTTAATTCTTCTAGATGGTGTGGGAGAAGAGTAGCAACTTTAGTGCTTCATTTCCTGACCCTATAAACACTCATGGATTTTGCTTGCTTTCAAGTGTGAAGGGCCACTGACACGCAGAGGGACTACTCAGAGGCTTAAATGTAAGCAGGTATGTAAGTGCTTGTGGAACTGGGGCTTTTTTATATTTATTGACTGACAGGTTCATTGCCCTACAGGGAGTACTTCACAAGAGTACTTGCAGTGACTCTTTTCCTTTTGGAAAGCTCACTTTTGGTCTAGCCCTAGTTACAGCTCCACAGATTTATGCTGTGGGAAGGCCTGGAGCAGTGCTACCAAAGGTAGACCCTGGGCAAGGCTTTTGGATCAGCTGTGGGCTGGGTGAGGGCTGCAGGAACAGATTCCTTGTGCTGGCAAAATGTGTGTGCTGCATGTATTGCATGGTATCCACAACACATCCTGAAATACACTCCTGTCTGTGTTAGGAGAGGAGCTTCTGGGACAGCTTTGAAGACACCAGACAGAAGAGAAATATGAGGATGGATTAGAGTAGATGATGCTGGTAATTGCATTGTTTATAGCTCTTTGGGGACAGTATTTAGGGCTGCAAGAATTGCCCCAGGTTGAGCTTTGCAGAAAGGCTGAGATACATACTGGGTCTAGGGGGATCTTCACAACCCCTTCTACAGAGCTACAGAGCCAGAGTTTGCTGGCTTTAGGCTTATACAAGTGAGGAGGGAAACACATCCTGGTTTTTACACAGGATTTACCCATGTGATCTGTAGAAAAATCCCAGATGTCTTCTTAGGATTACCTTGGATGGGATTTCCCCTCTTTTTTGTGAAATCAGAATTTGTCCTCTTTTTAATAACTCCTAGAAGGCCACCTTCATACTCTGCTCCAAGTGACATGACTTAAAAAATCCTGTCATTTATTGAATTTGCATGTACATTTCCTCTTATTAATATTATGCTGTTAGTCCACTCACTATCATTGATGGAATTCACTAATCCATTGAATTCTGTTCCTGAACTTCTTTGGAGAACAAATTACTCTATGCAAGACATCAGTTCTTAAAATTAATGAAGATTTAAACAATTCTGATTTATAGAAGATGGTGTTGTGTTTCTATTTGATAAACATTTAAAATCAGATGGTCTATGAGAAATTGCATGCTAAATAGACTTCTCTTAAGATCTGCTGCTTGATCTTTTGGCATGAATATTTGTGTTAAATTGTACATTCACCTCGTAAAGTTCATTCTTTCCTAACTACATTAGAGTGATATTAGAAATGTTCCTATTAAAATAACACCTTTTTATTATAGAATGGCCTACTAATATAGCTACAGCAAAATATTGTCAACCTTTCCATTATAAATATAAATCTCTATTTTCAGGGACTTTAAACTCTGCTATAAATACTCATTCTAGGCTAACATTTGGCATGTAAAACTGCATCCAAACAAAAAAAGCTATCTATATTAAATTGCTTTAGCCATTTGAATACATCTTAAAGCAGACAAAGTAGAAAGAGTAGCATGGGGGGTTTTGTTGTTCTTTTTTTGTTTTTTACTCTGATATTTTCCTAGAGTATGAGAAGCTGGGAAGAGAGGAAGGCTGGAGAGCTGGGTAGTGTTTCCTGCTGGTGCCAAGTCACTTCTCTTCACTGTCTGGTCCTGCTCAGGCCAGGCTGAGTTCAAGAGGTGTTTTTTCTTTGGTTTTTTTTTTGTGTTTGGAGGCTTTTTCAACCACTGGATTTCTGGTTTAGGCTTCCCAAGGCACATTAATGTCATACTTGAAAAACTACTTCTGACACTCTGTCAAATTTTTATTCTGAAATGGAAAGTTATGAAGTCCCCTCTGCTCCCATGAGTTCTTCAAAGATCTGAACCCTGAACCTAAATGTGTGTGAGGTCCTTACTGGTAAAGTTTGAGATGGGATAGTCTTGACATCTGTCTAGTAAGACTGCCCAAGCTCACCATGTCCTTTGGCCATACCCAGTGCTGAAATGTAACATCTTTCTGAACATTAGTGCCATTTTCTCACTCTTTTATTTCTTTTTTTTTTCCCCCAAGAGTGGTTTCAGACATATTTCAGGCTGTGTTTCATGATTGTTTTAGATTGCCCTCGGTAGCAGCTCTTGCTGAAAACAATTACTTGTGTCACTTGTCTTTCCTGTCCTGGCAACTTCTGCAGTTCCTGTGTTTGCATAGCCCAGCAGACCCATAAATATGCATGGGTGTGAGTTGGGTTTGGGACAGACAAGCTCCCTTTCCATCACACCAAGTGGCCCACAGGGATGATGCTCATGCTCAGCAAGGCACTGGGAAAGTCAGATGTTCCCCTCTCACCTGTGCTGGCTTATTTCACATGAAACAATGAAATTGCAGCAAAGGATGCTTAAAAGATTCACTGAAAACCTTCCAGGGAGTGACTGCCATTCCTTGCAGACTGCTTGAAAGGATTTTCCAGAGTTTTGTTTCCTTGGAGTGTCTATAGGAATAAAATTCCTTGAGGTCCAGGTGCCCATAGGAAAAAAAAAAAAAAAAGCCCCATCACCAGGACAGCACTGTGCAAATTGCAAATCTTCAGTTTAGGAGCAGCAAAGGCTTGATAGCAGTGGGTCTGCCTGTGTTTGACAGCACTGCAGACAGCCTTGGTCAGCCAAAAGTCTGTGCATGTGCATCTGGAGGAGAGGGAATGAGCAGGTGCTCCTGCTCACTCATAGCCTGGAAACACATGAGCTGAGAGGAGACCAAGAGCAGACAAACCAACCCCTCAGACTGCAAACCAAGGCACAAGTGGGTGGGCTCATGTTGCTTTTTAATGATGATTATCTGGCCCAGCAGTAGTCGGTAGCAAGGAGCTGGTAGCATCAGAAAAGAGTGCGGGGGATTTCTGTGGTTGCTAAGAGCAACCTACTCTAGCAGGAGATATTTTATTATGCTCAAAGGTTTATTCTGAAAGCCCCAGGGTTTATAAACTGAACAGTGAAACAACACAAGAAAAGCCCCTGTGCCATCTCACCATTAGCTGTGAAATTTCTGAGGCCTTGCTTTCACCTGTGCCTGTCGAATTGGTCTTGGCATCACCTCAAGGTGTGACCATGCCTCAGCTCTGCCAGCACATTTCTCACATCCAGGAGAGTGAAGGCAGAGCTGATATTAGAGGGACACTCTTGCTGGCTGCTCTCAGCCCTTACCCTCAATTATAATACGTTTTTCTCTTCAGCTTCTTCATGAGATTCCAATACTTCTCTTTTTCCTTGAAAGCTGTGTGTGTTCTTGCTCCTCTGTCTCCTCCCCATTCACTCCCTGTGTCTGTTTGCCTTCACTATAGTGCTCTCCTAACTTTCTTATCTGGAGTCCAACTTCACCAGGACTCGCTCAGTGGAAACTGCAGACTCCTTCCTGAATGCCAAGGGGGAAAAGAAGTATGGTTAATTCAGAAATGGTTGCTATAAAGGTTGCAAGGCCTTGAATACTTGTGGTTATTGGTGGAGAAGTAAAGGTTATGTTAAATAAATCTGAGACATTTAAAAGATTTGAGGGGTTTTTTTTGTTTTTCTTTTCTTATCAGTTATTGATAAAAACTAGATAAGGAAACATAGAACAGCTAAAGAATATTTGGTTTATTTTGAAAAAATAGCAATGTTAATGCAACTGTCAACAAAACCCCCTTTTTCCATTACCTTTGTAATTTTGTTCAAAATTATGTTCTGTTTGATACTTTAAAAAAAGAGAAAGTGAAAATACTCTTATGAAGGGTCAGAATTCTGCATTTCAGACTTGGTCTATGCACCTTTATGATCAGCCTAGCTTACATGGACTCATGTTACATATGGGCAAGGTTTATTATGTTATTATTTGAGTTTATCATCAAGTAAGAGAGACAGAGAGTTATTCATGGGACCACCCTGTTTAATCTATTTCTTTTCTTAAAGAAACCAAACCAATGTATTCCCACAAGTATTGAATGCATGCTGCTGCTTTGACTGCAGTAAAAGACCACCTCTGTTTAGCAATGATTTATTTTTTCTGTTGGTCTCTTGGGTGACCACTGGTGGCAGATTTTCTTGTGTTTCCTATGGTAGAAGCAATACGTTCTAAAATATTTTGATTATGTTTAAAGTACATGTATGAAAATGTGATATATGGTAAAGTAATGTGTGGAAAAAATAATATTGATATGTGTATTGAATATATCAAGAGGAAATGTGGAAGATATTTTCATAAGCATATGTTCTACTTTATTTGGGAGAGGAATATTGGAAGGCATGGAACACTTATGAAAATGTATAGAAGCCTTTTATAGAGTGTTGAAGCAATTTTTCTGATAAATGTTTGGAAAATATCCAAAATTGTTATGGCACATAAAGAAAGCAATATGTAACATCTTTTAAATTATTCTTAATATGGTTAATTTATGTTCATTTTTTTTAGAATATATTGGAACCATATTTCATAAATATTAAACTTATTTTGTGCTGCCTGTGCACACTATTGAAATTCACTTGATCTTCATGAAGTAAATGTGTTTCTCCGAATTTATAAATGTATGTGAAATACACAGTACATATATTTGGAGAGAAAAAGACACATTTATACAGATTTTTACAAGTCTATCTTGTGCTCAGGACAACACCGACAGAGTAAATCATGTTTCAATGTGCCACAGAAGTTTTATAGGTTTATGCATATACCTGCATTCCTCTATACAGGCCACAGTTATAAGCAGCATTTTCACAAATTATATCTATCCTTTTTGGGCTTTGTGAGAATCTTAGAGAAAATTTGCTGGAGAGAAAAATGTCTTCCTACTAAACAAGGACACTGGGAAACAAAAGTCGGTATCTCTTCAAAACCTTTACTTAAACATTCTTTTCATTTTTACAAGCACCTCAAACTTCAAAACCTTTACTTAAACATTCTTTTCATTTTTACAAGCACCTCAAAAGTAGATCTCTGTTGACAGATCAATGCCAAATTTCATCTGTGGTACTAAGGGCAGAAAACTCTTCTGATGAGGATTTTTTGATGCCTCTCTCATTCAAAGAGTGTACCAATGGCATTAGATTAGTACTCGTTTTGCTTCCTTACCTCTAGAAACCTTCTCCATGCTGCCATTTTGCTTTGGACTGCTTTCTGAAATTACATGGGGTTAAATTAGCATGGGGTTTCCCTCTGTTAAGCTTGAGAATTGTTTTGGTTTGTTTCTATAAGCAACACTATTCTGGGACCAATACAAAATTGCAGTGGTAATGTTCCTTCTCATTTGACACTCATTTGCACAATGTATTCATGCCTTTCTGGTAGAGTCCCTTAGACCACAACATTTAAAAGACTAAAATATACTAACAAATTAAAGATTTCGCTTCAGATCTACTTTCTCCTTTTCCTTTTTTCTCTTTTTTTTTTTTCTGTCCAACCACTTCTTGTTTTTCTCTTTCTATCTCTCAGGTTTCTACTTTCAAATTAGGGCAGCCTTTCATCCTTTTCAAATCCAGAAAGTGAAATTTGAAAGAAGTGTTAGCAGGAAAGTAACTCACAAGAAATTTCGGAGTTGGCCTTTGCATAATAATCTGATATTAGCATATGAACTCATTATATGGGATACTTCAAATTAATAAAGAAAGGGAAAGGGAAAGGAAGGGTCCTTTTTTCAGATTTCAGTACTTCAGAAAAATACATTTTATAGTTTCCTGGGTAATTTCCCAGGAAGTTTTCTGAGAGTTACTCAATTATATTTCAGGTTAGTGTTTGAACCTAAGGAATATCTGAAGACAGCTTAATTATGATGAGTCTTATCCAAATTTTAAAAGATAAGTTTTCTTTAAATTAGCAAGGTAAAGATCAATATTCTTGAGAGCAGGCCTATCAAAGGATAATGCTCCTAAAAAGAGTTGTGCTTTGATTATTATCATAATCAAATTCCCTCAATCTTAGCAGGCACACAGCACCCTTGAAAATCTGGATGGATTTGAATATAAATTTCTTTTAAATTTAATTTGAAGATATTTTCTGTGTTCAGAGAAGGGCAAAGGAACTGAGGAAGGGTCTGGAGAACAGCTCTGATGAGGAGCAGCTGAGGCAGCTGAGGGGGTCAGCCTGGAGAAGAGGAGGCTCAGGGCAAAGATTACCACTCTCTACAATTCCCTGGTACGAGGGTGCAGCCAGGTGGGGGTTGGTCCCTTCTCCCAGGTAACCAGTGACCAGACAAAAGGAAAAGTTATTCATTGCACCAGGGGAGGTTTAGATCATACAGTAAGAGCTTCTTCCCAGAAAGGTGCGTCAAGCACAAGAACAGGCTGCCCAGGGAAGTGGTGGAGTCACCATCCCCAGAGGGATTTAGAAGCTGTGTGGATGAGGCACTAAGGGACATGGTTTAGTGGTGAACACAGTGGTGGTGCTGGGTTGATGGCTGGACTTGGTGATCTTAGAGGTCTTTTCCAAACTTAACAATTCTATTATTTGACTGATTTTTCTTTTATCACTACGGTTTTTATATGAAAATATGAAATTCTCCATTTAACCATCTACCTGGGGCTATAGGGGCACAAACACCAATGTTACAGCCTTTTTATCTAGCTCACAAGGAATATAGACTTGAACCATATTTCAAATGTGCTGATAAAAGAGTGGGACAAATGTCCAGAGCTAAATCATTGAGCCACTTCATTTCCTAGGGACTGTAACAATGGGCTGGCCAGACATTTTATGTCTCCACTTTCTCCTGAAAAGATGAAGATACTCTTTAACTATAAAGGTCACTGCAACTTGTCATCGCACCATAAACTCATCCTGGCACAAGCATCTGACCTGCTCTATTTGCTAAAAATGCCATCTCTCACTGTGAGAGGCTCACCCAAGATTTCAGGCCACAAATGTAACTTCTAAGTCTTCCTTCAGCATGGATGGACTTTCTGTTCTAACTGCAGTCCTTGGGATCCTAGGAATTCCTTTGCTCTTCAGCTTCAATAACACACATCTCTATTTTCATATGTTCCTCCAGACTATGAGTTTTGCTGCCCTTTGCCATAAGCCTGAGGCATTGACTGGCCTTGCATTCTGGCTTTTCTATAGTGCCTGAGGCTTTATAAAGATCTTGATCATTTTTGTTTTTTCCAGAAGAGAATTCACATATATTCTTATTTGAATTATAATTCCCTAATGGAAAAGTGAACCCAGAGGCAGACAGCTAGGAGAGACAGAGGAAAAAAATCTACAGGTAAGACTAGACGGCAGAAAAGGGATTGTCACACAGCTAGATGAAGAAGTGACAGATAAGGTGCTCTTGGCACATTACATTTCCTATTAATAAAAATATTGCCCTTTAAAAACTTTTGAATGTGTTTTAGAACATTTGTAACCTTACAGAGCAGCGACACTATCAGAAATGCCATGAATGTTGTACACCAACTTCTCAAACCACTGTTATAGTGACATTATTTGGCAGGCAAATGCTGACTGATCTTTCGTCAGTGGATGAGTGAGTAGACCCCTCTTTTTAAGCTGCCTTAACCATGTTCAATACCTTGATCCTTCATGTTCTTATTAAAAAATAATGGCAATACTTCTATGCATTCAATATTTTATATAAAATAATGGAAAATAATATCGAATTTTTAATCTCATGATGAATTCGTATATTTTATTAAGTCTCTTTGCACTTACAGCTCTTGAAACCTATGCACAGGAATCAATTATGCTCTTGAAAAGCCAAATTAAAAGTTGTATTTGTTTTTATAACAAGAAAAAGGTCACTCAGACCGTGGATGTTGGAACAAAGTAAGTGTAGAGAAGATTCTGCTTTGTAGGATGGGTCAGCACTTTCTAATGAATTTATAAAAGCTGTTGACTTGTATTTGTGTCTTGGTTTTAATATTTTTAACAACAGAATAACAGTATTCTAGGATTAGTCTTAGACAAAATTAGTGAAGCCAGGCTACTTTTCTTTAAGATATTTCTACCATGGCTACTTTTCTTTAAGATATTTCTACCACATTAGTAGATTCATGCTTTGTTATCACCATAAAATAAAAGTGAAATAAATGTAATGTTGATTTCTAGAATGAGGTGCACAAAGCATGACACAAAACACAATGAAAGTCGTTGGTAAGTGCTTATGTGAAGATCACAGCTCAGCAATAAAAGGGCAGGATTAAAAGTTAATTAGGAGGAGTTGTTTTTCTGACACAGGAATATTATTTTTTTTTCAAACCAAGGGAATTATACATTACTAGATTGCTCGTTAGAATGCTTGTGTTAGCAGTAGAGGATTGACCTTATATTCTTTAGCTTTTTTCACACAATCATGCAATATTTCCCATAACAGAGCAAGCAGTGTTCATGTGGAATTTTATAGAGCATACCAAGTTTAAAAAAAGCTATATTTAATTTGGGTTTTTTGTTGCTGTTCCTCACTAATTATAACCAGAGAATAAATAAAAATTACAACTACTTGAGTCAAAAATTATTGTGAAACACTTGTTTTGAGTGGCATGAGGGTTCAGTTTTGTTCTTTTTTTGGTTTTTTAGTCCCTCAGCAGTGGAAAGGAGTCAATCATCAGTTAGTGTGACAGCATGATGTTACCCCTTCATGGACTTTTTCCTGGATGCAGGATTTGCACATGGAAAAATTGTCTGTTCCTTCCATGGAATGTGACTTTGACTCCCCATAAATGGTTGGAAGTAGCTCCAGCTTTATTCCTGCTGTAGGGTATACTAACTTCTACTGCCTGTCTTTGCAAATTCCCACCTAATTAAAATCATCAGATGTATCCTTCATGGTGCATTGAATTTTGCTTTTGAACTGGAGGCATGTGAGCTGATACCACTGATACACATGATGTTTGTTTATGGGGATGGGATGGAATATGTTGGAGACAGACCTTCAGAAACCTATCTTAAATTCATTTGGTGTAGACCCACCCAGCAGTTTTGCAGAATGCTTCTTTAGGCTGAGGAGCAATGACAGAAAGAGTTAAGAAGAGGGAAATTGAGTTGCTTGAAGGTTTAATTTAGATGATCTCTAAGGTGACAGAAGGAAGATGAGCAAAGAGAGGAAATAGGCAGCTGTCAGCTGTAATCTATGAGGTTTCTTCTCTGGCTCTATTCCTTGGCTGGTGCAAATCAGAGTAGCTCATCTGCAACTGTTAAAATTACAACAATGGGATTTGGTTCTGGACCTTTTTGCAAAAAGGGTTTAATGGGTTTTGTTCATCTGGAAACTTTTCAAGTTCATAGCCAGGAAGAGGCATCTGCAGAAGAATGTCTGAATGGTCAAGCCACCCCTGGAAGAGGTCATGGACCAGCTCAAAGCCCTGCTCTGGGTTATCACTATGGAGAAGCTTTCCAGCCGCAGGTGAGAGCCCTGGTCAGCCAAGCTGCTAAATTATTTCTGTGTTTTGGGGCATGCTTTCCATGAAATTGATTTCATTTTATTTCAAAGTATAGTATGAAAAAAGAGAATATTTTGAAATGTTTGATAAAACATATAACCTTCTGACCAGCGTTAGTATCAATAAAACCACTTTCTCTTGTTTTCTTACTCTGTGATGTGCCTTTGTCATCTTCTATGTTTCTTTTCTCTTTGTACCTCATATTTCATTGTTCTGGAAATCTTTTTCACTCTTTTTCTGTAATTACTCGTGTGTCTTTAGTAAGAGAATGTAAGAACAGATTGATTTGCCACAATCCTCTTTGGAATTGCACTGTATTTTTTTTTTACACAAGTCTGTAAAAAGGACCAGGGAATTCCTTTGTGCCTAAATTATTTATATGAAACCAAATAGAATACAGTGGAGGTATAATCTTTTATTAATAAACCTCTAAGATACTGGCCCTGCTGCAGATGAATTCTGCTAGAGAGGAAATGTCTGTGACAGCCTAGGAATGGCAAGTACCAGAAGTACTGTTCTGGGACATGAAGCCTTCAGCATGACTGATGTTTCCTAATGCCACACAAGACTGGGGGCAGGACCTTTGGAAACATTGCCTACTAGAATTTCTCCTTTCAAATGTTTTCAAATGAGGCTGCTTGAAAAGCAGTGGTACATTTTGTAAATGGTAAAGAACTAAGAAAAATAGAACCCAGTTTTCTCTCTAACGCTTCTCTACATTTTTCATTTCAAAATGTTGTGTACTTTTTAATTCATCACCTTGAAAAGAATAAGCATATATAGAATTCAGCTCACTCTCAAGCATCCACACTGCAGCAGCATGGATCATAGTCACAGAATCACAGTGTCATGGAATCATTGAATGGTTTGGGCTGTAAAGGACATTAAAGATCACCTCATTCCAACTTCCCTGCCATGGGAAGGACACCTTCTTCTAAACCAGCTTGCTCAGAGCCCCATTCAACCTGACCTCACACACTTCCAGGGATGGGGCACCCACAATTGTATCCATACAATCATATAGCTGCCCAGGGTAGAGGGCACCTTGGAAGTTCCTCTGGTCCAGCCTTTCATGGGAAAGGGAGCCTACAGGAGAATTTGTGGCACCCTGTCCAGTCACATCTTGAACACCACAGGGGCAGGGACTCTGACACATCTCTGGAGAGGTTCTCTTGAATTTACAGTGAGTTCTTACACTAAAAAAATTTGTTTCCTACTTCAAAATGAAACCTCTCCCCGTGCAACTTGTCCTTGTCTTCTCCATGTGCCATCTTGTGTGGAGAAATCCTCTCCATCTTTTTTGTATTTACTTACACATGACCTTTAAGCATGATTCTTCTCTTGAATAAAATCAGATTGCTGTAGGTACTAATTATATCAGTTAATCTCCGATTCAGACATTGACTAAAGGTAAGATTGACGTTGAATAAGATTCAGATTTGATAAGATTAATTTCCAAAATGAATTACCTCCTTTTACCTAGCTGCATCTAAATAATCAGTAATTAAATTCTATTTTGAAGTGAGTCTGGATGAGAAGTCTAGGAACCTCTAATTTAAGCAAAAAGTATTTCCTATTTTTTTTTAATCTATTTGATTATTTGGCCCAGATCACTCAGTCATACACTCCTCAATATCAATTTTTGATTTTGGGGTATTTTAGAGACTAGAGGAAATTTGTTTGTATTTCAACCTCTCCTTTCCTCTGGAAAATAAGTTCAGTTCAAAATGTCTGATATTTCTTCACATCTGGAGACTTTAAACCCCAAAGCTAGAATGCTACATATAAAGTAATTTGTGGTTTTAAACTTTGGTTTCCACTCTCCCATATAAACGCAAATAAAATGTTTTCCATTAGAATAACTCTGCCTTGTGCTTTTTTAATGGAGGCATTGGAGACTACAAAGTAGAATAGAATCAATTTTGATAATACTACATCTTCTCTCTGAGTGCCAATCTAAATATTTCCATCTGTCAGATTTTTTATTTAATATTCTGAATAATGTAAGTTGCAGGAAAAAAGGAACAGTCATTTTTATTTCATTTTCTTTTGCCAGGTTTTGGTGGTCTTACAGTTTCTTTTTGGATTGCAGAAATGTGTGTGTGAAAATTTATAGTCCTTTCCTCTGCCAGGATATCTCCTAGAAATCCAAAGATGTCATTTTCAAATGTTCATAAACAAATATATTTTCTAAAATTAAAAATTTTAAAAAATTAAAAATTAAAAAATAAAAATCCAACTTTCCCCAAACACAAATTCAAATCTCTGCTGAAGTGGAAGGAAATGTACAAAAACAATCAAGACACTTTTGTTATGGAATTTGTTGGTCTTGACTTCAGTCTGGAATTCTGCTGCCACCTCTGACATTGTCTAAAGAAATATGGTGCATACAGTGGCTTCCAGGTTCACCAGCAAATGAGTAAATTCCTGCGGCATTTGTTGGGAAAGAGAGCAAAATTATGAACAAGCAGTTCCAAGAAACTGAAAGGTCAAAATATCACATGAAAAGGCAAGTTTCAATTTTAAACCCCTACTTTCTAGTGAACCTATCTAAAGCAGCTCTTGGTGAGGATCCACCTTTATGAACTCTTTTATAGTTTCATGTGATTTAGCCATAGCAATTGCCTGAGTTAAAGACTTAATGTGCAAGGTTATAGTTGAGTGGTTTGGGCTGGTTGTTTTTTTTCAAAAAGTCCTTACATCCAGAAGAGGAAAAAAAAAATCTGCACTTTTATTGTTTAATTCTAGTTTTCATACCATAAAATATTTTCTACATTTTTAAAATTATTTTGTCTTCTTTAAGTCAGATGTCCCGAGTGCCAAGTAATACAATATCAAATGCACAAAAGAATATCAAATGTCCACAAATCAAAGCCTGCCTTCTCATCCAAGAGCTGCTTAGAAGTAAAAGTTAGGAAAACACAGAGAAATCTCCTAGAATGTCCTATATGAGAGTCCAAACCCCATGAACTCTGTAACGAAAAGTAAATAAATGACTCTGTCCTTCACTGCCAAGCTGTTAATCCATAATGTAGAGCTGTCCTCTGTTGTTGTCAACACTGATATATAAATCATATCAGACAAAACAGGAACCAAGCTGACCCTTTGCCCCTTCCTTAAGCCAAATGCAAGCATTTTAAGTGCCTAAAAATTTTCCCCCTCTTTTCTTTCCCTCTTTTCACATGTCTCGCACTTGCTGATTTCTCCTGCATTGATAAGAGAAGAAAAGTGTGTGAGAGTCTGTTTGAAGTGTTCTACTGGGAATTTCAATCCAATTTCCTAAGCCAAAGAGCTCTCAGTAACAACAACCCACCTGGAGTTTGGTCCTTCATAAAACCATGGCTCCTGCTGCTCAGGACTCCTGGGAAGAGGAATGCATGGAGAAAGCAGATCTGCAAATGAGGGATCACACAGCCAGGGATGACAGAGAAGAAAAACTACTCTGGAGAGGGAAAGCAAGAGGGAGAAGGAGAGGTGGCCTTTCAGGAAGATCCAGAGAGACCAAGGAGACTGATAGGAAACGCTGGCCAAAAGAGTTCAGGGGGAAGAAGACTGATGGAAATACATGAAGGCTGAGCCTTTAGTAGATCTCAGGGTAAAACACTTTAAAATCAAAGGAAAGAGTGCAGCTGGTTTAGGTATCAATGAAAGAGGTTCCTTTATGTTGTACCTAAATTTAATTTATTCAATGAGTATTCAGTGACTTCTGTGTTAGTTGGATGGGGCTCTAAGTGAAAAAGGGCATGAAATTAACTGAATTTTGACACTTGTAAGGCTCCTGCAGAGCTCATATCAGGATCAAAGCTTAGCACTATAATTGTGTTGCTCATTAAAATAATGGAATGGATATTGAGAGGAAAATAACTAAATCCAGGGCAGAAATGCCAGGAGTGATAAATGACATGAGTTTATGAAGAGCAGATCTTGCCTGACAAACCAGATTGTTTTTTTTTAATAGAGTTACAAAAGATGAAATTCTGCTATGCTTGTGAGGGTTGACTTGCTAAAGAAACCCCCAAAGTCTCTTCCTGGTAGAAATTATCCATGTCAATAACAGCCTAAATGCTGATCTATTATTAGCAGATGAAGGGAGAGTAGAAGTTTGATGCCGTGCCCATTTTTAACATTAATAGGTAACATTTTATTGATCAAGGGTAAATTTCTAGAGAAGTTTTGTGGTGTAGGAGCCAGGGTACCACTAGAGATTTCCAGTTTGGTTTGTACATGGCACTGTCGTGTGAACCACTGTCTTGGGTGAAGCACCATAACCACAAAAACATTGACCAAAGTGCAGCTCCCTGCATGGATCTTGAAGTGCTGTGTCAACAGCATGGCTGTATTCACTCAGGACTGCAAAATAGAGAAAATTGCTCAAGGGAAGTTCTTAGAGTAAGTTATAAGGTATTGGGAATGAGATAATTATGTTGTGAAAGTGAGACACCTGAAAAGGTATTTCCAGGTGAAGTGGGGAAGTGGTTTGAGGATAGGATTTAGGTGTGCAAGAACCAAAACTGCTGGTCTGCGCTTACAAGGTGAAGAGGTGGGGGAAATACTGACTCAGGTACCCCAGAGCCACATGAATATTCTTCAGGTCACAAACCAGGCTGGTCAATAGACCATCTAACAATGTAAAGCTCCAGTTCTCACTTGGAGAAGCATATAAATCTTTGAGATATGCATCAAATCAGAGGGAAAAGGATAAAGCAATCAAATCCAGGGAGAAATCTATCATGCTCAGCATGGTAGATAAAGGTGAGAATACCTATAGCAATAGAGCTGTATCCATACCTATCCACAAGGTTTTGAGGAGGGAGCAACAAAAAAATCCACCAGATATGTGTTGTGAAATTGAGAGAAGGGAAGGTGTAAGAGTGTCTGAAAGAAGTTTGTGAAATGGAGCAGTTTGCTGATGAGGTTATTTGTGAATGACTTGGCCTGCACAAAGGTAACATATGCGACACTCCCTCCAAGGGTAGCAGAGATCCCACTGCAGCATCCAACATCCAGCAGTCCCTCACTCAGCCTGGAGATCCTCATATTGCTTAGTCCATCTTTATCCCTGTCTGGAGCAGCAAATTGTTCAGGGATTGAGCTGGGAATGGATTATTCTGGTGTTTACTGTTGGCAACTGCCTGAAAGTATTGGGGTGGTTTTTTTCTCTGGGTTTTTAGGGACTAATAAATCCTTATTTAGTCAGGAAGTTCAGTAGAGAATCAACCGAAGTATTTGCATATTTTTTGCCCATGTGAGTGCATTATAGCTCCAGAGTATTTATTTTTTCATTGCTTTTCATCTGATCTAAATTACTATTTTACTCTTGAAATCAATTGCATTTAAGCACCTGCCACTTCCACATGTCCAATATTTGCCAGATTTATTCCCTGTTGCCAGTGCCAAGAAAGAAAAGGGGATCTTTTGCTAGTCCCTTTGATGACATGGACTGAGAAAATGAAGAAAACTATATGCTGCCTTATAAGATGTCTAAAACTCAGGTGTGGAGGAGAAGTCAGCTATTTCTAATGAGAAAATATAAGCTTCCATGTGGAGTTCTCTGATAATCCAGAACACATACTGGACAGAAGGAAAAAGAGCAGGAGCCTCCTTCCTCTCCATACAGCCATTGTGTTTGGCCTGCAACACTGGGAATTGAGTGGAAAACCAGCATGGAGTGGGAAAAAGTATCACTTGTCCATATCCTTTTAGAAGTGATGCTTTGCAGTAAATTTTTTTCTGTTTAATTTGGCAAACAGCAGTGCCTTTGGTGAGGCAGCATGAGCTCTGAAATCAGCATGAGCAGGATCAGCCTGTGCACTCCTGGTTGATTTGGAGTGTCTGGAGTACTGTCCTTTATGGATAGTCCTCATGCATTAATCTAATTACCCTCAAAACCAATGGAAACTTTACACTGGTAAAGACTGAGCTTTGCTTCTCAACAGACTACTTGAAACACTAAAATAAAAGTAATTTTGGCTGAATTTTATTGCTGCACCTCCAAAGCAAGAAAGTAGCAATTATTGTTAATGTTTCACAAACTCCAGCTTTTTCATCATTTAACTGCATTGAATTTCAGAAATATTATGATCTGTAGAGTATAAAATCATATTTAACAAAAGAATAAAAAAACTCCTTGTTTGTAGAGTGTATTGTTTTTTGTTAAGATTTGGTGGGTAGGATATAACCAAAATGATTGTTCAATTGTATCTTATATTAGCTCATTCAGTAATGAGTTAAGCTGTTTGGCAGAATGGGTTTTGGTTAATGAGGAAATAGGTGAATACAAAAAAAGTAAATTTAATCACATTATTTCCTGAGTCACAATGAAGGATTAATATAACATTCTAGACCAGTCAGTCATACTGATTTTGTGGACATATGTTAACGAACATGCAAAAGAAGCCAAAAAATTCTTAGCATTAAGCAAGAAAAACTTGTGTGTTTAACAATCTGGGTGGAAAAAAAAAGAACATCCATTTCTATATTCATATTCTATATTCATGTTTCTATATGGTTTGCAACCATATCTTTGGAACAACAAGGATGTTAAATTGCTGGAAAGTTTTTTGGAATACTAAAAACTACAATTTTATACCCAGCAGATGCCAGGCCTTACTCTGTGAATAAAAGTCTCCCCTCAGCAGCAGTTTTTCTTCTTTTATGAGCCCTCACACCTAACTGTATTCATGCAGTAACTTTACAGAGAGCAAAGTTCTGGCCTCTGAAGGCCATGGAAATGTTCCTGAAAATTTCAGAGCCATCAGAAGTAGCCTTGCAAGAAAATCTTTCCAGGAGTTGTGACAACTATGCATAGATGCCATGTCCATTCTCCAATAAACATAGAGCTGGAAAAACTTCAGGGAGCTTGGGAAGGTGAGAGGTGGTGAGCTGCACTCCCCAGGAGCTCTAGTTACCTGCCCCAGGTGTTTCAGATCTGCCTTGGCCATGCTCTGCCTTTGCTGAGTGTATCAGGCCTGGCCCTGCACGTTCCAGGAGGGAGATGCCAGGTAACTGGAATATCAAATACATACTCAGTTTTAAAAATAAACCAAGTGTGACTCTTTAATGGCTGTTGCTGGTCATCAAAATACATATGCAAGGTTATCAGGTCATCCTAAATCTTACTCTGCTGTTCCCTGCTGTGCTAAGCCAGCAGGAATATTCCCCTGGGAAGGATGAAGGTGCATATGTCTGGATATTTATATCCAAGGGTCAGACTCCAGCTTTGATGTTATTGTTCCCTCACCTCAGCCCTGTAAGGGAAGCAGGAATGTGTGGCAGCAAGAGGATCATCCCCTGGGCACCAGAGTTGCAATGTCATTCCCATTACTCCTCTACATTGACTACAACACAGAAGAAGCAAAAACTATGACCACCACTTTTGAAGTCATACCAAGGTGTCTCAGATTGCTTCCCCTTTTCCCAATACTGTTAGGAAACACTTTCCAAGCTCTGCAAAAAAGGGGTCACCTATTCCATAGACATTTGTATCAATTTTCACTGGAAAAGAGGAGGTAATTTATCTATGTGCATAGAACTAGCACTTGTGCTAGTCCTAAGTGCCTAAGTACCACTGCCTAAGTACCACAGAAGTGCTGTAAGGAATTTACAATGCTTGGCTGAGCCATTAATTTTTATGCTCAGTTTCAGACCAAAGCAAATTGAAATAGCTGCATTGTGAGTGCCTGAGAATCCCTTTTTGTACTGGAGGTATCTCCTTTGCTTTAATCAAATCATTCCTTATGACACCAATGTAACATCTTTTGCACCTTTATCTCTGCCCTTGGAGATATAATAAATATTTTCTGCAAAATTTTGCTTCTGAGGCTGTTTTTCTGAAGAAAAACATAAGTACCATTAAAACATCTGTGAGAATTCAGGGGAGATTTTTATGAGGAGTGAGACTGTTGCCAAGAACCTTAAGATGAGAATCTGCTGTAGTTGAGCACTGCTAAATACTACAGAGATTGGAAGACAGTAAAAAGTTTTCCTCACATTCAGAAACTGGTTGATGAATTATTTTACTTGGAGACATAGGCAAAGCCCATAGACCCCAGAAAAGCACTACACCTCCCAGAAATGAGTGTGTCCTACCCACTGAGTTGTCATATCTTCAGTTCCAAGATAGAAAAATGCAAGAGAAAATATTCCTGTTCGTAGCAACAGCCTAATCAGGGATTTAAAATTGATGAACCCTCTGAAAGCTGCTGCTGATGGTCTCTTTAACATTTAGTAGTCCCAAGAAGTGATGGATTGCCAAGGTACTTGCCCATCACATGAGAACTGTCCCAGGCCATGACCTGTAGCTGCCCAGGCTGACCAAGGATATGTTGCTAAAGACTAAAAATATCCAGAATTCTTTGCCATTTTTAATTTTCTGAATCTAGTGACAAGTTCTTTAATGCTTGTTTTATGTTCTTAGGTTGTTATATAGCACCCATAACGTTGTAGTGGGCTGTTCTTTTATTCTATGGTAAACTGTTTTCCTCTGCTGTTGATATCTTCTTGCTGACCGTGAGTTATCTTTCTATGAAAAAAATATTCAGAGAAATAGCTAAGAATTTTTTTTTCTAGTAGGCAATGTTTAGTTCAAATAATGGCTGTCAAATTTTTAATGTGACAAGAGGAACTTCGAACATAAACATATAATAAATGCTTAACAGTTTCTTGCTTGTAACAGTAGCAGTCCTAATGCCACAGCACACCAGTGAGACAACAATAATATTCAAACCTCTGCTGCTCCATTGTACATTAAAATATGACACAAAGTCAAAATACATGTTATACTGCAGAGATGAGAGAATTTCAAAAATAAGTGGGGTTTTTTTCCTGATCTCACATCATACTAAAAAAAAAGGATTAAAAAGGAAAGATAAAAAATACCTCTCAATGAAAATTACATCCTAAATAAAATATTAGAATTTGTTGAAGTAAAACTTTACTGAATGCTTTGCCTTTGACAAAACTGTGGAAAACCCTTTCATTACCAATCCTTGGACCAGTAGTTTGCAATGGTAATGACCATCCCCAGGGAAGGGCTCTGAATTTCTGCCTAAGGCCAGTTTGCTGCTTCAATAAAGCTCCTTAAAGCAGGTTCTAGAGAAGCCTACAGATTCAAGGTCACTGTTTCATGGGTTCCCATGGCTGAGGAAGGCAGCACAACTCCCCTCTTTTATCTGGGGGAGGCCTAACAGGGAGTCCTGGGCTCTGACTCCCAAGCAAGGAGAAGTTCCTGCACAGAGCAGAGTCAGAAGTGCCTGGGAGAGGTTTCTTTCACAAGGATTCAGAGGTGTCAGAAAGCAAAACTACCAAAAGGAAAAACCTGCAACAGGAACAAAGCTTCTGGAATTCAGTTCTGACTGCAAAAGTCTTGAAAGTCAGATTAAACATTGCCTTTCCTTGTGTTTCTCAGAGCTTAATAAATATTTTTGAGGAAGGTGAACTGAGTCAGTGAAACTCTTGACTCCGCTACTGCTATTCCTCCTGACATGAGGCAGCCCCTCATGTTTTGCTGATGTCTCAGATTAAAGAGTGTCAATGTCTTTTATGGTTAAAATAAAAAATTGCTTCCCTATAGAATCTCTCCTAATTGAGCACCTGTATACAAACAAAAGGGATCTGGATTTTGTTGAAGCCTTGGATGTGATCCAGTCCTTCAGTGAAGGAGCCAAATAATTGACAGTCTGGTCACAGGTGGCAGCCACACCAGTAGGGTTCCAAAATATGAGGGAAGGAGGGAGTACAGATATGAAATATGTGCCTCTTACAGGATAGGTTCTCACTGAAACAACACACTAGTTCTTCAGCTGTAAATCTCAGAACTCTGTGGCTACAAGAAATAACTCTCTGTATAGTGCTAATTCCTGCCTAATGCTGCGCTTTCAGTAGGGACATCTCAAAGTAAAACTCTGGCAGAGGTTGGTGATTTTCACCTTCAGCCAGAGGGCAGAATCTGATCCTTACCCCCTTAGGTTTTGACTCCCACTAATGCCTATTTTGACCAAATACTTTATCAATAAACTCTTGAATCTGCATGGAAGTTTAAAATTTAGAAATCTACTGACAAAGTGAATGTTAAAATGAAAATGGACAGGAGGTGCTCAGGAGCTCTAAAGAATGTGAACTGTGTTTCTCCAACATTCTGATGAGCCTCATCTTTCTCTCCTCACATTTTCTTGAATTCATGCAAATCTTTGAGATCCCCACTGAGCTGTCTGCCTAGTCAGAACATTTCCTGAGTTGCATTAATAACATTTGGCTTGGCACCAAACAACCTTGAAAGGGTTTTGAGTGGAGTACAAAAGCACTCAGAAGCTTTTATCAGGTGTAGTTGCAGCTTTTATTTTAAAGCAAATGCTTAATACAGCTTCAGTTTCAAAGAGTCTTATTGGGTGCTGGTTTTATTCAGTATGTAATAGTCAAGTCTTGCACCATCTAAACTTCTCTCAGATGTTCATAAATGGTCCTTCAGAATCTTTCTGTGCTTTTTAAACAAATGTATCCATTCAAAAGATAAATGTACTAGATCTGCTGATATTCAGTGGAATGCTTCAGTCTGGCTTTGTTTTGTACATATAAAAGTTTGTGTCTGGCCTTTTTCACAAGTCATTTTTCCTCCATCTGCTTAAGCCTAGATTATAACATCCCCCACATGAATCTACAGCAAAAAACTTTAAAGAGGTACAGTCTATAAGTTTCATTATTATAAGAAGAATTTGTCTGTAAAAAAATTGGAACAGAGATAGTAAGAAAGAAACAAGCATTATTTCATATACTGTATCTTCCTTTGGATTTCTCCTGCCTATTTTTATAGTGATATGAATAAATTTTGCTTCTTAAAAAAATTTACCTTGCTTTTGCTTCAGAGTCTCACTACTCTTTGCATGCATGTGAATGATAAGGCAAATCCACAAGATGGGATTTGGGGGATGAAATGAGAAGAGGAAAAAAAAAGGTTATATAGATTTCTTGCTAGCTTCAAGAAAAAATTATTAACAGTACCTAGAGGTCTGTCACATTTACCAACTAATGCAAAAGAAGAGAGAACTGTGCTTTTTTTCCTCATCTTTCTAGTCTAATAATTTAATACATGAGCCATACAGTAATTGCCACAGGTTTTGATAATTAAATATCTCATCCTGTTTCGCATTAAATTTTTGGAAGAAGTCTGAGAGTGGAGAGAATTTGATGGATTTCAGCTTAAATGAAAGATTTAACCTAAAATAAAGATTTATCCACAATGAAAAATAAAATGGTTTAGTCCTTGCAAATGTTGAAGAGACTAGTTATTGTACCAAAACTGTAAAACAGAAAAATAGTGGGTGACGGAAAGGCCAGAACAGGGCTGTCAAATTTTAAATTTTAACATATGGACTGCTCACTCCCTGCTCTGGTTGCTAGTCATTCCCAGATGGTGTCTTTAGTGAGTGATTGTGAGGGGAAAGGAGCAGGTGGCAATGGCAAATTTTTTGGGTTGGTTTGTTGTTTTTTTGGTTTGTTTTTTTTTTGGGTTTTTTTTTGTTTGTTTGTTTCTTTTTTATGTATAT
>JANRGV010000051.1:10811933-10828143 GCA_024734035.1 Alethe castanea
GCAAAATATTTTCAGGTGGCAGATTTAAACTTGGAGTTTAAACCACTTATAAAAGCTGGATTCTAGAAGTTGTTTTCATCAGCCAGGGAGCAATACCCACTCCTGCTTCAGAGAGGTTTTACATTACTTTGATGATGTGATAGTCTAAGATCACTTACAGGTTTTGTGGTCTGAGAGTCCTCCTTGCCTAGAAACACCCTGTTAGTGGCAAAGGAACTTCAGTGACTCTTACCTTCCTCTTCCATCTTCAAGAAATATATAGTCCCCAAAAAGAAAAATACAATTGGATGTCTGTCTGTCTCTTTAATCAAAAATAGCTGCATTTTGAACTCACATGAAGAATCTGAATAGATGGAATTATCTGCAGATGTGGTGGAGAAAATTTTAAAATAATTAATCAAAAAATCTAACTTAGACTCAAGGAGGGTGCTAAGTTGTTCTGCCTTTTTTTTTTTTTTTTTTTTTTTTACATAGCTCTTAAAATAAGTTAGTATTTATGTATTTATGGTTTCATACTTAGGAATGAATGAGTTAAATTTTATTTTTAAGACTTCTTTCCTGAGACCTTGTAAGCCATATTTCAGAGACTTTCCACATCTGAGCTACATAATCCCTGTAAATAGGGGATTTAAAAAGGAAAAGCTGTCAGACCTTTATCTATATGTAGCACCAACAGTTTCCATGGTAAAAGAATGGTTTTCTCTTTTGCTTTTTTTTCCCCCTCTGTTTTTACCCCTAATTTTAGTCTGTTTGTTTGTTTATAACCACTATTTTTGTTAAGCCTTTCTATTTTTTGCAGTCTCAGTCTTAACATTTTCCATTGCCTTGGCTCTGCAGGCATCAGATGCCTCAAATGCCCTCAATGATGCCATCAGATTGCCCCTCAAAGCTCCAAAGGCTCAGGAGATGTCATGTGCAACATTTCACTCAGCAGCACAGCTTTTTCACCACATGGAGGAATAGGATGTGGTTATGGGGATTTACATGGAGGAGGGAGGGAAAATGCTTGGTGATTGTTGATAAGAGCACAGACCTATGGAAAGTGGTAAATGGTGCAATGGGGCACAATGGGAGAAGCAGCTGCAGGAGACCTTTAGGAACATACTGGGATGAAGATTAAAAAAAATAAAAAAAAATAAAAAACAGTTACAAAAATAAATGTATTGCTTTTCTGCCTTGGTGTAATTGAGAACTTGCCATTGTTGAAATCTCTCATAGCTTTATTATGGGCTCTGGGAAGCA
Source organism: Alethe castanea (assembly GCA_024734035.1). Classification (NCBI taxonomy): domain Eukaryota; kingdom Metazoa; phylum Chordata; class Aves; order Passeriformes; family Muscicapidae; genus Alethe; species Alethe castanea. The sequence continues at coordinate 10,813,176 of JANRGV010000051.1, forward strand.
GTATTAAGCTACAGAGAAGTGACTTGAGATGGGACAGGCTGTTTGTATGAATCCCCACTTCCCGAGCATCTTCCTGAAGCCCAGCTGAAGCCCAAGATGGCTGTGGCTCTTTGTCTCCCAGCCCTTTCATTTCACGAGCACAAGCAGCAGCACAAGATCAGATGTGGCAGCAGGCAGCCAGCTTAAGGTTGAAAAATATCTTTCAATTACCAAGGGTAAGCTGCTTGTTGCTTGCCAAAAATTGTAACAACATATGACAAGAACAGAGTAAAGGTATATCATAAAGAACAATCACAGAAATATAACCTCTCCCCCTCTGTTTTCTAGTGGAGCATTTCAAGCTGAATACTACATTGCAATATTGCTTCGGTATTTATTTTTTTCAGTCCTGAAGTCGACAAACAACATTTACAGATATGAAATTAAAACCCCGAGACTTAAGGCAGTGCAATGTTAGTCAGGATTTATGTTTTTTAAGCCTGTCCTGAGATGCTCTGCATCCAAGATTTCTATTAACCAAATAGCCAAAGTTCACAGGGGTCTCAGTATTCTGAGAATCCATTTTGGTCCTTCCTTGGCATTACTTGATTTTATTTCTATTTTGGGCCGAGCACAATAAGTCTGTACAGCTGATAGAGTCAGGCTACATATATTGTCAGTCTCAGTTATCAGTTCACAGCAGGGACAGCTCAGTGGTTGCTGGCTGAAACATAAGCCTTGTATATGGGTTTTATTCTTCCTTTTTTTTTCTCTCTAGCCCAAAGGAAAAATAAAACTGTGCCTTTTTCTAGCTCATTCGTCCCTAGGCCAGTTGCAGGTTTTACTGTGCTCCTGATTACTGAAGGTAATGATGGATGTTAAAGATGGCATCTCTCACAGCACCTGATGGTGCCATGCCCATTTGGAATCTTTGTACAATTTCTGCCACGGTATGGGTAATTAGCCTCTGTCTCAATTAGGTACCTGTTTGGTTTAAACATCAAAATCCATTTTTCTCTAATCACAGCATTACAAGGAGTTATGATGCCCTCTTTATTCCCAGACCTAGACTCTTGGGTGCTGAGCAGCTGTATAATTTCTTTCTGAAATGGGTGGAGTGTTTGCTTCATTTAAAAAATTGTAAAAGCCTTTGGACTGTTAGGATGAAATAGGGTATATAAATATAGAACATTACAGAAATAACAAAGAGAGAGCACCTTTTATCTTCTCTTTAAACCCAAGGTTTCCTCATGTGCTCTGAACCTGCAAGCTCTATTGATTGGGAGATCAAGGTGCTGAGTCTGCCTGTGATTAAGCACTTTGTATTTGCTGGTATCCCACCAGCTAATCAATCCTCCCTACCCTCCATACTCATTCCTGTTGCCCATTAGGGCTATTACACTTATTACACTTGGCAGGCTTACGTCATAATTTAAATAACAGCCAGTCCAGTCTGTGGACTGTCCTGAGTGTGTGGTGACTTTGCTAACCAGAAAGTATCACCTTAGCACAGAATAAAAATCCAATAGCATTCCCTAATAAGTTTAGGTCACAATGCCATCCTTGAAGCGTTCTCATAAATTACTGCTGAATAGGCACATACTGGAGTCCGTCTCTGACTTAGTCCCAGTGGCTGATTTCCCTTATTTATCAAAAGCTGTCCTTGCTTCAAGAGAAAAAAATGCAACTACACTACACCTACAAGGAATTTGTAGGCTTTAACTCAGTCTGAGACCCAATGTCTGTGCTTTAGAAAGTAGGGCTTCCTCCTCTTACCAAATCTGGCAGCTGGTCAATTCAGATACCCAGAAGTATCTGAGAAAAACCGGTTTCTAAGTTCACTTATTCTTTGCTTATTTAGGGCTTGAACAGACTGCTGGGCATTGATTTTCCATGTGTGAGAGATCTTCTGGTGGCCTAAGATGTACAGTTAACAAAATTCAAAGGTATTGCTGAATAGACTTTTGCTGAGCCCAGTAACCACCACCAGTGTTGGAGTTGCTGAGACGTGCAAAAGGAGATGGATTCAAGGAAAGTCTCTACAGAAGAGCAACCATGAACCTGCTGCTTCCTCCATCACTGCTAGAGTCTTGGGAAAAGTGAGCATCCTTCTGCTACCATAGGTCAGGGCATGCAGGATCACTTCAGCTAGAGAGGCAGGGATGAGCAAGCCCAGCAAGGCAGCAAGCCTACCTGTTCTAGTTTAACCTATTTTATTCTTGGCCTCAGGACAACAATTTTTGCTACCCAGGAGAAGCCAAAGCTGGGTTCAGAGGTTTGGTCCTTTTTATTTAGCAGAATCTCACTGTTGGAGCCAGCTGAGACAAGGTGTTCAGCCGAGCTCTAATCAACATTAAAGCTCAAAGCAGCAAAGAGAGATGATTTAGCAGAAAAGCAACTGCTAGCACAGCAATTCTGGATCTGAAATTAATGGCAACTTAGGTGTATGGTACCTTGTGCTTGGTTGAATGGGCAGACCAGACAGATGAGAGGTGAAGCTCTGTGATAGCTTTGTTCTTTTGAGGACAGTAAAATAAATGCATAGTGCAGGGATTTGGTGGACTGAACTTTACAAACACAGGATATAGGATTGGATACTTAACTTATTCCTGGGTTTGGTGGATGGGACAGACACAAACTGTTCAGAAATTTTCCAGTGGAGTTCTGGGCTTCAAACTCAGTCTTTGTTACTGACACTACTTGGTAGAAGAATTACAGCCTAAGTTCAGAGAAAAATGAGGGAGTGGATAATTCCATGGCATCCATTTCGCCTAAGTATTTCACATATCTTCTTTGGCCACCAATCTGATATACACTGTGGGACATCTGTTCAGGTAGAATCTACTGGATATATTTTTCTGTTTATGCAAGCTGTATGCATAAAATACTAGTAGTGCCCTTCTCAATTATGTTCAGAACAAGTGCTTAACATTTGTTCTATTCTGTCACACATGGTTTCTATAATCTGTTCAAGATGAATCTCTTCCTTTTTAGTGCATCCCTTATAATTGAGTGCTTCCAAGTCAAAGTCTAAATATTCCTCAAACATGAGTCAAGTGTCATTCATATAAAGAGATGCTTGTTGCCTTTGGGATATTTAAGTACTAGTCTGAACTAGATAAATTTGTCTTTTAGCATAGAGACACAAAACACAAGTAGCAAAGATTTTCTTTTTTTTCTTATGGAACTGAATTTATTCAATGCTTGACCATGAACCACACGTATGTGCAGGCTGCAGGTAGTTACCCTTGAATATTTAATTTTGATGCAAAGCCTAAGAAAACATGTGGCCAGGCAGCTCCCATCAGAAAAGGGTGTGGTGAATGAATTAGTTTCTTCAAGGACTAAAAAAATGTATATTCCTGAAACTCAGAACAGCCAGTAAAAACTGTATAAGCACGTCTCTGTGCAAAAAGTAATTATTTTAGCCAAGTCATGTTCTCTGTTGAACTGTAGGTAGCAGATGGTTCTGCAAATGCACATATGGGGAGGCCTGCCACAGGGCATTATTAAGATCTTCAGCCCACTAAAGGACTCACATGAATTATTTTTCCCTACTCAGGCCATATAAAATGCAGTGTATGGGGCAAGGCATGATGAAACTGAGCTAAAAATCCTGAGGCCATCAGATAAATAGCAATAGGCTCTAGGAAAACAGGTGGTTGTTAGCACTATGCCATCCAATTGGTTCAGTGTCACACTCTAAAGAAATGTTGAAATATCTTCTTAAAACATTTTGTATTGTATTTAAATACATTGGGGAAAAGAAAAATTATTGAAGCCTTATTTTTAGAACATTTCTGGGTTTTTCAGAAAGTTGTCTGTTTTGTAATGAGGAAGAATTATAAGTTCTTCTATAATGGGACAATAATTTGGATATGTACTTTTGTTAGTGAGCTTCAACTTACCACCAAAATGAAACCAGGAAACCTTAGAATCATCTCTGAGTTCAGACTCGTGGGGTCAGACTTGATCTAGCTTACACACCTGACCATCTGCTTGTTGTGTAGAACAACCTAGAGAGCCTAACTCACTTGGACCACGTCTCCATTTCACTTGGACCATTCCATACTCCATTTGTGATCACTCTTTTTAGTGATATCTATTTCACTGGGACCTCATTTTACCTCTTAAAAATTTTATTATTTTTGTCTTTGTAAAAAATTCACTGACTATCTGACAGATATTCACAGTTCACTCTCCTGTTAGCAAATAGTTGAAGAAAATGGTTGTATTTTTTCCTAAATTGTGCCAGGAATAGATCACACTTTTATGCCTCTCAGCCTCCTAGTCATAGATTAGTTCCTATTCACATACCCATGTAGTTAAGCTTGTCTGACAGCATTTTGACTTGTTATCTTCCCAATAACTTCTGAGAAATTGCTGCAGGTCTGGCAACCTGTACTACTGCTTAAGCAAAAATCTATTTTATGAACTTCACAATTCTGTTCTGTTTCATCAGACCTAATATTGTTGTCAAGTGACACGGACAGCAAGAAAATGGTGGGGGAAAACAAACAAAAAATCAATAAAAGAAGGTATTATTAAGAAGCAAGGCATCAAGTTTAGAAATTTAGAAAGTGCTCATATGGTAACAACTGCTTCTCTCAACTCTGATTGTGACACGTTGTAATGTAGAAAACTCTGCAATTCTACTGAGTAGCATTTTCTCAGAAAATGTTCTTCCATTCAGTTCTGTGCCAACAGATTAAAAGCAATATCTAAAATAAAATCTTCTAGGAGATGCAGTCTAGATGTAGTCAGATTATTTTTTTTATGGTATACAAAACCTGAGAGCTTTTATCAAAAAACTTGAAGTTCTGCCTAAATTAAAAAAATCTGTTCAGACCTCTTCGAACTATTTAAGGATTGTTTTAAGCCTACATCTTAATTAAGGTATTTATGCTCTGAAAGGAACATATGGTCTTAAAACTAATGTCTGAAACATTGGAACGATGAGACAGAGGAAAATTACATGAAAATACAATTGAAATTCTCCTGTGTTTGTTGCCTGAAGCCAGCAAGCAGAGAAGGAACAGACAGTCACGTTGCAGAGTAGAGAACTCCAGTGTTTGCAGCTTGGTATAGAAATAACAAAAGTTTTGCAATTAAAAGCAGGCACTTTTGTGAAGTTAGTACCAAACAGAAGAAAATGTTGAGGCTAAAAGCAACCTCATCCTAAACAATAGACTTCCAGGCTCCAAGGAAAAGTATACAATGAAAGCTCTGCAACTATGATCATATTAATTCAAAATAATCCAACTCACATTAAAGAAAAAGACAGAAAAGATGAGAGGAAGTGTAGGAGTGAGTCATAACACTGTAAAATACTGCAAAAAGCAAAAAAGGCAAGGAACACACAACTGATAAATGTGTGTGTTGGGGTATTCCTGGGATAAACAGCTCCATTCTCTGCCTTTATACTGTAATAAACTCAGGAGGATACTTGCAGAAAGAGTTCATAAAAGTTGACACAGAAGTGTCATCTGTTGTGCAGCAGAGACTCTCAAACTAGGGTTGCAGTAGATCACAAAACAATACAGTTTGAAGAAGGACCCTGCTTAGCATTCTCCCTGATTAAAAAGATATTTCAAAGAAATAAACACTTTAAAATGAAGCTGATCCCACTGTTGGAGTCTCCCAAGCACAGAATTATGCCAATTCTATTGGAGACTCTGCAAAAAGAGCTGGTAAAAACACAGAGAAGGAGAACAGAGGAAGGATCACCATTTGCACAGGGAAGGCACATGTAATCAAGTTTTATCTGACACACTAGATGCAGCAACAAAACATTTCAGCAAAATAGCTCTCCTGGAATAAATATTTACCTGTACAAATTCTATGACCTCTCCTTCAAAAGACTAAGTCTCCAAGATGGGGAGTGTGTAATTTATATTCTGTACCCTTCACTCATCACCCTGCCTGAAGGCACAGTCTGAGTGCTGGGATATTATGATAATGCTGATTTTGAGTAAGGATTAAATTTACTTCAAATATTTTGTCTGCAATATCTTTTTGCTGGGAATAAACAGAAAGAACTATGCAAATTTGACCAAGACAAATTGAACTGCTGCTGCTTTAAGAATTCTGGAAAGCTTGAGCAGCATCAATCACTTGGACAAGCTCCTCCTGACTAGGTCCTCTCCCACATTGTCATCAGTCCTTGCAATCTGTACTACCCTCCCCACAGTACTAGGTACAGGATTTCTCAAGGTGCCAGGTTTGAGACTTCTAATGTTTGTAATTCATGTTTCAGAATTCTGTTTTCCTTCTGCAAACACTACAGAATACGTCTATATAACAAGTCTCACTCTCAGGATTAAGGGAATTTACAATGACAGAGTGCCATTACAGCAGGCCAATAATCAACCATCTCATACACCAAAACCTGACAGTCTGGCACTTGTCTTACAGGCATGACATTGGGAAAAAAAGGGATTCTCTTATGTATTTTTGTTGTTTGGTGTGTAACAAAGAATAGGATAATATGTGTGAAAAATCAATTCATAAAGATAACTTCATACTGGAGAAAAAAGCCTAGATCAGATGTCCCAAATCCAGAAAACCACTGTGGATGTAATAAATGGAAAACTCAGAAACATGAAACTTCCAAAGGGAACTAGATGTGGTGACTCTTAAGTGCAAGAGGGAAGTCAAGATGAGAAGCTTGTGCATGGAATTATCTGTTTTTTATCCACTGTCCCTTGTCCCTTTCCATGCTCTTTGGCTCTCTCTTCTATTTTTATCAGTTATTTACATCTAGCCCTTTCCAATATTTCCCTCCATCTCCTCCTTATTATGACTGTAGAGAAATAAAAAACGTGGAGAAAGCTTTTTGAATTTTCCCTGTAAGAAGGCAGTTCTAAAATTATGTAGGGGGTCACTCAATTACATCTGAAAGTTGGGATCTTGTGTAAGCAGGAAATTTAAAAATAAAAACGGAAAATTAAAGCAATTAGAACTGGTTTAATTGTAACTTGAAGAAGTAATCCACCTAAATCCTCCCAGTATGGTGGAAATGCTTGCATGTACCTTAGATAGATTTCTGCTCTTCCATTGCTGTCTGTTTCCTGTTGCCACTATTTTCCACATCTCTTGTATATTTAATACCCTTTGTGGTTTAGAAGCTGCTTTTACAAATATTTACAGGCTTTTTGCTTGGCAGATTAATAACCTCAAACTATTTAGCAAGCCTCTATCTCTTTAAAAGACCTCATCAGACGAAATGTAAAACCCACTATTGGTTATAGGCTTGAGAATGTTGATAAGTGCCATGGGAGGACCTGGTTTGCATTCTCTTTGCATTCAAGAACTAGATTAAGTATATTTTTTAACTGATAATTTTTTTTTGTTTGTTTCTTGTTTGGTTTGTTGGTGTGTTTGTTTGCTTTCTACCCAAAGAAACTACATCAAGTGCAGAAAATTCCACACTTTCACTGGATAATGAAGGACAGACTCTTTACAACCCTTTGTTTCTCCATGTGAGTATTACCACAGGACTGGATTTGGAATGTATTTGATCAGCTGAGAATTCCAGAGAAGATATTTCCATTAGTGTGATTCTGTAAACCTCTCTGGTCTCATCTTCATTTGGGGTCACATTCAGCACTGGAGAAGTCAGAGACTCTGCCAATGATTGCCCTCCAAAGACATGCTGGCCCCTGAATGCTGCCTTAGGGATGAAATACAAGCTCTAAGACAACTTCTGAAGGTTTTCCAGTGAGGAGGCTGCTATGCCAGGTGGAGCATGTGGTACAGTGCATCCCTTTGGAGTGACTGCTGTGCTGGGGTTGAGGTCACAGTGTGCTGCCTGTTCTATTCACTCTTTGCCATCTAGGTTTACACTTTGCAAAGACAAGAGTGAGAGGGCAGAAGTCCCCCTAGCTAAGGACCAACAACAGAAGAAAATTTAATTCAGGCAACTCTTCAACTTTGGAGGCTTTTGGAGGTGAACAGGCTGCTGCATGTCTAGAAACTCATATACTGTGAATTTGCACACACTAATCCACACAGACACATCCTTTTGCTCTCTGGGGACAGACTAGACAGCAGTGTCTGTCTCTTAGAGGCACCCTGCTGTGGTGGAAGAGGAGTGTAGAATACATTAACCTAGGGAGAATGGCTGTGGCTCTGCTTGCTCTTCAGCAGTATGACAGAAACAGAAGATTTTTGATGTATAATAGAGAAGTAGAATTCAACATCTGCAAAGTCAGGCAAATTCTTCACATTTCTTGCAAGTAGGAGATAATTCATGCAGGGAATATACCTCTGATTATGCTATTGTTCTCAAACATAAAAACCCAAAACACAAACAAGGTATTACTGCAAGGACCAGCTCAGGCAAAATATGGGAGCAATCATTGCACTTCAGAGAACTTAATTTTCTGTCATCTACTGCCAGTTTATAGACTTTTCCTTTGAAAAGCAAATAGAACAGGGTGTTTTGTGAAAATAGGAGCAATACTGGCAAGCAAAATAATCTCTGACTTCAGTGGATGGTGCTTGAAGCTTCTCCTGGTATTCAGTGCCAGTTCTGAGACTAGTGCAGTCTGGAAGGAAACAGGTTTAAGAAATATGTGAAGAAAGTCCTCAAATATCTAAAAGGGCTGCTGCAAACAGGGAAAGAATTAATTGTTGTCAAGACCTGGCAGGGAAAGGACAAAGAATAATGAGTTTAAGTTGCAACTGAGAGAGCAACAAAGCAGCTGCTGGGGGGGCTGTGGGATCATCACTGCTGCTGGTGCTTGTAAGCAGCATCAGAACAAGTTCCCCAGCAGCCATGGGACATTCCTCCTCAGAGTAGGAGTGGGAACCTCATAGAGACTTTTTCCCACTCCTGGCTTCAATTTCATTGGCTAGGTGTGAAGCACAGAGACCAAATTCAGTCACAACCTTTTTTTGAAATATGTATGCATGTAAGAATTTTATTATTCGCAGATGGTGGTGAAGAGTGAGGATAAAATATGGAGTGTTCTTTGAGATGCCAGTTCTGAACCAAGTGTCAAACTGCATAAAGAACCTTTGTTAAGGATACAACTTAAGTAATATTTTCTTTTATAACACTAATGGTATTATATTGTTTTATTTGGGTTTTAGTTTAAAATAATTCTCTGAGAACTTAGAGTCCCTAGACATTTCCTCTGCTGGGACTGAATATGGCATCCAACTTAATGCATAAATTCCAATCAGTGCATTATGAGAGGAGAGTGAAAGTGTTCCTCAGTATCTCTAACTCTACCCAAACTCATGCATACTGCATTGTTTGACATTTAATTAGGATTTTATGATGGCAGTAAATATTATATAGAATTAAGCTGTTGCTCCAAGCATGAACTATTTTTCTATGTATTCCTCTCTCTCATGGGCTGGTTGTCACACAGCTAGTGTTCTAACATCAGACTTTTGGTGTCAGAGCTGAGGATGTCCTGGAGGTGAGATAGCTGGGAGCATCTCAAAGCTCAGGATAGCTGCATCCCTGCAGGAGCAGCAATAGCCCAAGCAAGCACTTCCTCAGCCACCAGGTTTCTCCAAGGAGGGGAGTCAGACTCTGCTCTGACAAAAGCCAGCAGAACATCAAGAGGGCTGCATTCTTGGCCAAGAACATTGGCTATATTGCAAGCAAGAATCCTGAACTAGCAGAACAATACACACAGAGTCCATGCTCTTCACTTTTAAGGAAGATTTCTGTGCCTGCTAAACATCTGTTGCCATCCATTTTCTGAGTTAGTATTATATATTGCTGTAAAATAATTCAGGTTAGACATTAGTCCTAAAGACCAACTTTTAACAAAATGCAAGGGTGTTTATAAAAGACATAGCAAAGACCTTCTAAAGGTAGAGATAGAAGTTTGGGATAGCAAAAGCACATAGTTTCGTGCCAGAAGGTCAGTTGTGGGGTTGCTAATTTGGAACAAAAGTTCAGTACAGTATAGGCTTGAGGAAACACAGATTTATGGCATTAAGTACAGGCTTTCTGTTCTAAAAAGGTTTTCTAACATGTAAAAGAAAGATTATTTCTAAGATAATATCTCATCTGGGAAGACAGAGGGAAAAAATTCCATTGTTATCATGAGTTTATACGCATGAGTCAAGCTAAGCATATATTAAGTTTTTCTCTCAGTCAGGATCCTAGCTTTTTGATTTCTGTGAAGTGCACACAATGTAAAGGCAAAAAAAAAGGTACTCCAAAAAAGGATCTGATATCGTACATACCAATTAATGATATACTCCAATTCAGTTCATTAAGCCCTGATACAACTATAGAAAAGGTAATATTGCACTGGAATGAATTTGGTTTAAGTAACCTAAAGAAAAAGCTTCTGAGTATGTGAATCAGTATTAGTACCTGACTGCATAAATATCTTTGCGTTTCCTAAAGAATAATAAATATTTTGATCCCATTTATGACTTGTTATTTTGTAGAGTCTCTCTATTACATACATTCAATAAGGCATAATACTTATTAATTTTAATTTATGTATTTGTTGTATATCTATGAGGTTTTTTTTAGTGGGTTTGTTCCACATTGAGTGAAATCTCCCATGTATGTGCTTTTTCATGTTCTACATGAAGTTCACCTTCATTACCCATTATCAAACTGAAGCAAGAGCACTGAGACACTAGAATAGCAGGAGAAAAGAAATTAAGAGCATAAATGGTTGCATTTTGGGAGACTGTGTGAAATGTTATGAAACTCCAATGCACCATGTTTCCTAATAATAAGAAAAGTTATGTTGCAAGAACATTTTCTTTTTTCTTAGCTCATGATTATAAGATTCAATTCAGACTGAGCTATGCCCATAGTATTGATAGATTGCATAGAACTCATGTCATTCAAGACTTCTGTTCACATCCTGTGCTTGTATTTTTTTCTAATTATTTAGTAGACTGCTAATTTCTCGTGCTTTATTCATTTAGCTGCTTCACCAGCCTTGTCTAGATGTGACTTTTGCAAAATTGCATTCTCACTCCTCCAGTCTGGGGTTCAACAACCTGCAACTTGCCCCATCTATGCCCAAATTTCCCTGTAAATGGCCTCTTTGAGGGCTTTGGCTCCTTGCCCAGGATTTGTGGATCTCCAACAGCCTGGCTGCTCTGGGCAGGCTGTGGAGGTGTCACAAGCCTGGAAGGACCCAGGGCTCTTGTGCAGACCACCAAAGGAGCACGTACAGACCGAGCTCAGGACGCGCCGGCCCCACGGCACACGTGCTGGAATGGGGCTCTGGGCGTGCTCCCAAAATCTCCTGGGCTCCACAAGACCTGGCCTTAATGGAACATGTGCAGCAGGCCTGACTTTTCTCACAAACAGGTTATCTGTATTTCATGTGTGCAGTTGCTCTGAGGTATCCCAGATGCATCAATTTCCCTGCGTTTGCATTATCTGGGCAGAAATCCTGGAGGGAAATATGGGAATCCTGCCTTTAATACGAGCAGCACTAGGGAAGAGGAAATGAGTATGACACTACATTAGCATGCAGTATATTTACACTAAATTGCCTGCTGTAATCTGAGTTGAAGTCATTATTCCTGTACTGGCTGGGCATCACTTCATGCATTATAACGCCATTTTAATTCTGCAGGTTATATCAGCTTGGTTTTTTTCTCCACTTTCCTACAGTGAGATGTGTTGTAATTGGATTTTCATGCTATTCCCATCTTTCCACCCCTCTAAAGGGAGAGATTATTGAATGTATGCCCCCTTTCCAATTTCTAGGTGCCTATGCAAGGTGAAAGACAGCATAAACAGGAAATATAATTTGTACCTCTTTATTAATACTGTATCTCTGCTATCATTTGTCACCTCCTTTGTTACTGTAAGTGTTGTGAAGAATCTCATTAGTGGTCATGCTTTCTGGTTTCTGTTCTCTGTTTTAAATCTGTTTCTCATTTCCTGGCTGTTAGTTTTTGCTTGAGGGTTGTTTTAATTTATGATATTGTCATTCTGGCTCCTATTTGTGGTGTGAGATGATGGTCTGTGTGCATTTCTAACAGTTCTTGTAGCTTTTCACGTTCATGCAATTCTTTCTTTCAAGTATTCCCAAATTCATGCTATTTTGCATAATGTCATTGCTGTCTGGATAAAAATTATTGCACTTTAAGCATCAGTAAAGACGATTATCATCTGATTTAGAGGACTTCGAAGTTTGCATTTTAGATGGAATTTTTTGACACTGAGCTTTTTCCATGCTGGCAAATGAGCAATTAAACAGCTGCACAGATGTTTACTGAGGGTCTTTCATGAACATTTCATTGCAATCTATGGAGCAGGGCTTTTTCAGTGAGAGATGAGAACATTCAGGTTCAGCTCAGACAAAGGAAAAAAATGGTTTCTCTCTATGGCATCAAGAAATAAAATAGCTACCATGAAATAAGAGAAATTATTTTAATAAGTTGGCCTAAATCTTCTTTTTGTCTCTTGTTATTAAGATTTAGTAGCAGCTATCATCCATTTAAAAAGGAGAACTGTGTATGAGGGTTGTCAATCTCTAATACTAACCATAAAGTCCTCTTTCCGAGCACAAAACTGTCTTAAAGCCATGAGGTCTTGTGAAACACTAAGAGGGGAAGAAGTATTTCCCATTTGGCTTCCCTGCTTTTGTGGCTTATATCCACATGATCATATCTTATTCCATAATCACATGGGATAAATATATAGTCCAGTTTAATTATGTGAATACACAGATTTAAAAGTTCTGGATGCAAGACTTCAGTAATTTGGTGAACTGATGCTGACTGGTCTGGTGTGTTTTTTTTCATTTCTTCATGGGTTTAAGAAAATTGTCCTGGTTTACAGAGTGAAGTTCATTAATTTAGTAGTTTTTAGCACATCTCTACTTACCATGACTTTTCTCAGGCAACACAAAAGCTGTCAGAATTTGCATACCAGATGTGTTTCCAAAGAGGAGTGTCTGAAATCAGCAATTTCATGTAATAATTCTAAGAGCATTACAGGTAAAATCCAAAATTTGTCTCACGAGCAACCTGAAAAGATGCAGATTGGTACAGAATACTCTTTTAAGGTTGATGTCTGAGGACATGCAATATATATATTTAAGTAAGTTTGATATGACCTTAGCTTTGATGATGTTCAGATGAGGTAATGTTGAGTTTGATCAGTTCTTCTAAGAGTTATGCTACTTTTATTTAGGCCTTTAAGAGCACTTCTGCTGAAAAATAAGAGTTCATTTGACTGGTCCAGGAAGCAGATAGTTTTTCTGGTGTGTTTTTGGCCCTGTGAGCATTAATTGGATAACCTAGCTTTGGTTTTGGATGTGATAGAATAATTATATTTTCATTTCTGTTTTTCCCAATTTTTGCTCAGACCAGTATTTTCCAACTTAAAGAACTAATACACCATTTGTCTGCTTTGTCCTGAGCTTCTGTTCCTTTCACTTGAGTCTGAATAAAATACTTTGCTCCTTTATGCTGTCTGAGACAAACATGACAAACATCCTTGTAGTGGATTTAGTTTGCCATCCAAGTCACAGCACCCATCCCTTCTCTTTCAGGGCAGAAACTTGAACCTGGCAATCAGAAGTTACCAATGGGGAAGTCACCAAAGGAAAAGATGCCAGAAGTTTTAATAGGAGTAAGATGAAGTTATGTAACCGCTTATTTTCTCAGAAGAGGAAGCTGTGTGTTTCACTTTTTTTCCCTGGAGATTGCTCCTCTATCTTTACCACAAAACAAGCAAATAAAAATCTTAAGACAGAGTGCCAACATGGGAAGTATCATTCTGATTGTTAAAAAATTGATCCTTGCAAACAGCTGGCAAACTTATGCAATGAACAATGTCTGGTTTCTTTGGCAATAGTGGAAGAAACTGTTCAACATATAACTATGCATTTATCTATTTAAAGCAGCTGATGCAGATGCTGAGTGGAATCCTCATCTCTCTGATGACAGTGGAAATTGCATCTTGAAGTGTGGTTCCATTCTCTATTGTGTTAAGTTACTACTTCATACATAAATATTGGGTTTTGAAGCTGATGTGACTAATTAAAAACTCCCTGTATCTAAGGAGACGGTCACAGATGAGCAGTGAACAAATGTCAACCTGTTAGAATCAAAAATCTAAAAATTTTAGATCAAGCAAGCCTAGGCTGTGTTGACAGATCATTGTAGCTAGGCAGCTCCTCAAACAAAACCCGACAAGTTCAATTTTGCTAACAAATTATTTTACACCAAAAAAATCTACAAAACATTGAGAACTCAGCCTTCTTTTGATTTCAGTGGACTTTGGGCATTTCACATACTCAGGCCAAGGCAATCCAATTAAGTACTCATCTTTTTGCATTATTTCATAATTTCGTAAATGAGGAGGAGAGGGAACAATATTGCAAATTATGATAAATATTACAAATTACAAATGGAATACAGGTGCAAAGGCATGAAGTAATTTAATTTAAAAGGAGAAAGAAATGGGACTCCATTGCTGACACTTTCTCTTTGGACTTGTGCAGCTAAGAAAATTCGCTGCATGAGATGGCAGACCATAGTGGAAGCTGTTAATGGGAAATTCTGGGAACCTTCAATGCTGGAGCTGTCTGCAGAGGCACTTGGACAGTCTGACAGCAGGTACTCAGCATAGATAGGACAAATTTATTCCAGAAGTCATGAAAGGGTTCTCAGGGAATTATGGAGTTACCAAAGAAAATATTCAGTTCATATGTGCTCTTCAGAGAGTTATTTCTCCTCCTGGCTTGAAATGTTTTATTGCAGGTATCTGGCAATTCTGGTGTAATGACAGTGATACAGTGCTGAAGGAAAAAAAAAGGATACAAAAATTAAAAGTCTAAAAATCTTGAGTGGGATCATGAGCTAAAAAACTGTTAAAATGATAGAAATAATACCAAGATTATTTTCAAGTCCATTAAAAATTCTGATATTAAACTATTGGCAAGAGAATTCAGATTCATTTCTACTGTGGATACTCTCAAAGAACAGAGTCTGACCTCTTTTTTTTTTTTTTTTTTTTTTGTAACTACTG
>JANRGV010000051.1:10828243-10862175 GCA_024734035.1 Alethe castanea
CAAAGAACAGAGTCTGCCCTCTTTTTTTTTTTTTTTTTTTTTTGGAACTACTGAGCATTTGTTTCTCCTGCTGACTTTAAATGGAAGCCTTGGGGACTCCATGCTGTTAAGAATGAGGCCTGTGATCATTAGCTGAAGGACCTGCTCATAAAAGGGATTCTTATCTGAGTCCTAGGGCCTCTTGGCATGGGGTTTTTCTTGGAAGAGAAAGGAAATAGATGAGAAAAAAGACAGTCCAGATGCTGTATTTTTACTACTTCATCAGTCTCTGGCTAGACCTGATGGTTTCCATGACCATTGTTCTGATCTCTTCTTTCCAGCCTTTCTCTTATCTCCGCCACCTCAGACAAATCCTGTGTCTGACTTTTTGTTCTCTTCCTCACTTTCTTTTCTTTCTTACCAGTCTTTTCCCATGCATTTCACTTGACAATTCTCTGATAATTATTCTGCTTCTTCCCTATCCATTTCTGCCCCTCTGCCAAGATTAAAAGAGGGGGAAATGCACAGAAATACCTCACATACCCTGGGAACTGCGATTATATTCGCTGCCATTCATTGCTAGCTGTTCTGGACAAAGGGATGGGCAGGATCCAACACTGCATCCATTGGGTTACCATGGATTGGAGTCCTGCTGGAAAGGCACATATCCAGCTAGCTGTTTGCATCCTGCCTAGCAGTCACACACACAGCTGGTTGTTCATTAGGTCCTATCACAACAACCAAAGCTAATACCATTGTGAATCCATTGACCATAACTTTTTTGGCTTCTGTAGCTTGCAAAGATGAGTGCATTCAAAATTCACAAAATTAATTGTTACGTTGCTCCATGATTACTTTGAATTTGTAATTTCTTTCTAAGACATGAAGATTTAAATAATCCATTTAGTCACCGTTGTTCCATATTAATTCAGTGTTTGGTTAGACTCTGGGCAGGCTACAATATTAGGGTCATTTAAGCTCCTGTTTTCATTAGCCATCATTATATCTGCTCCTGAAGTGTATGCAAATGAAGGGTAGTATGAATTTGTCAGAATTATTGTAACTCCATTCCATTTGTCAGGCATAGCAGGATCCTCTCTAGTTCATTGTTTTGGGAAGGCTGTCCTGCTCTTGTCTCTTTAATTTCATTTTGCATGCAGGGCTGGTGGTTTCTGCACTGTAGTCTGTGCTTCCCATGGGGGTTTTGTTTGCTCATGGAATTACCCCTGATGATAACACCACACTTCAGGCCTGCCTGAGTATTCCTTTGTGTTATTGTGCATGACCCATGTGTGCACCCTACATTGCTACATCCCTTTAAGAAAATGGTATTATTTATTAGCACAATAACTAAAATTCACTGTGTAAGTTGAGGGGCAGAAAATGTTCTCTCTCCAGAGAATGCCAGTCTGCATGGAAAGGAGAGTTGATACAGAATGAAGAAAGTCTCAATGGATTTTTTTAATTCCTTTTTACATAAATACATGATAAAGAGAAATATTAATTAGGGCAACACAGTTTTTCCTTGTAGCTACATAAAAAATACTAGAAATAACTAAGCAGTATTTTGTGTTTTATTGTACACACAGAAATTTTTATCTGGCTTACTGATTAATAGGCTGCAGAGAGGCTGATGATAGCACAATGACACTTGGTCTGTAATGGTAGTTTATATGCTTCTCCCAGCTCTTCCTCACTACTGGGTTGATTAATAAAAGAAAAACAATGGATTTTACCCTGGTTGCAGCATTCCAGGTACTTTTCCTCCTCCTTCCCTTCCCCATCTCCTGACAAAAAACAGTAAGTCAATACTAAGCAAAGAAGTCACTGTGGTGGCAGAAATGTCAATGCACCCAACTTCTTGTTGAGAGACCTCAAATGCTCTATTTTTCTTTCAGGTTTTTACAATTACTAACTACACTGATGTTTCTTCTAATTTCTTTATACAGATATAATTTAGAGTGATGCATTCTCCATATGCTTGCCCCAAAATATCGGGAAAGAGAAGCAAAAATCCCTAATCCAAAAGCTTTTGATAGAAAAGGAGAATGGGATGTGAGTTTGAAGAAATCTATCAAAGCAACAGGGAAAACAACACTAAAAGCTGGCAAGAACACCTTTGCTGCCTGGGGATTTTCTTACTTTCCTGGTCTATCCTGTGATGGAGGATTTCTGCTGCCTAGCCAGGTGCAGCAAGGGAAGAGGGGGTCTTCTCTCTATCCACAATCTCTTCAGGAATACAGATCCTATCAGAACTCTTTGGGTACTCTCCAGAAAAAGGTTGGGTTTTTCTCCCCCCTCAAGATTATTTTAAAATTCTACTGTGTGGGGTGACAAATTTTAACATAAATTAATATAGCAAGTGACTTACAGTTATTATTACTAAAATTAAGAGACCCAAACAAGCTTGTTCATTTTGCTTTAAGATATCCAAGTTTTTAACAATCAATGTTTCATAAACCCATAATGGAATAGGTCAAAAACACTTTATGCACTCAACAAAATCGAAGGGATTCTACTGCAGTCTTCTATTAAGGTAGTATTTATCTACTGTTTCCACCTTCAGAGTGTCATGCATTAAGAAAAGGGTTTTCCATAAGTAGGACCTACTTCCTTCTGAAGTGCAATATGGTTGATTGTTTTATAATTCAGTCTGAAAATATTCATATAAGGAATTCCATTGTGAAGCAAATCAGAGCCCTAAATTTCTTGGTTTTCCGTGTGCTTTTGTGAATATCATAAGCACTCTAATAGAGATTCACTTTCAATCTCATAAGGTACCAGACTGAAGCCTGATGAGTTGTTTTTGGGTTTGTTCAGTTTCTTTATTTGTCAGTAGAAGGTATGGATTTCTTCATCTAAAAATGAAGCAAATTGCAGGTAACATTATTGCCCCTTTCTTCAATGCTTCACATACCTTTTATCTTGACTGATAATGTGTTTGAATAAAGAGTTTAAAATATCTGAAGAACAGATATTCAGCTTTTAGTGAAATTCACTGATATTTGGTTTTCTGCCTTTGAAAATTGATCCTCTCATACTTTCATTATGGTTTGAATGGCAGATGTTTTGTTTTTTTTCTTAGAAGGAAAAGCAACAACACAAACGCAAACACTGTAAAAAGCTTCCCAGCTCCCTGCCAGTTAATCTTATTCCAACCATATCATTTCCAACCTTCTTCTAGGCTAAATGGAAGGAAAAAATGGATCTTGCAATACTGACAATTGTTGGCAAGTAGAGGCTGATCCAGTGCAAAATAGCATTAATTTCACCTAACTTTAGGCATGTATAAATGCTTTGAGAGTGCTCCCACTACAACAAAGAAAGAAGAACCTCTCCTGGACAATTCATCAGAGCAGTGCAAGAGCAGCTTGTCCTGAGGACTCAGTGTGGTGCATTTTAGGATGGAGAGGAAGTTTTGGAGTAGCCTGAGTCTAAACAAGGACCCATTTGCTGTTGGCTGCTCTAGATGCACACCTGGAAGGGAGGTTCCAGCTCTGCCTCATCAGGTGGCACTGCCCATAGCTGCTCCACAAGGGCACCAAAGTTTCTCAAGGGCCTCCTTAACATTGTGCTAACACGGGATGAATTCCTCCATAGGAACTTTTCTGCTTCCATTTTTAAAATTTCTAGGAATGTACCTTGACATCAAAGCTTTAGATAGTTAAAATTGTGTGTAAAATGAATCTCTGAAGTATGAAAGCCATTCTCAAATATTGATTCTGAGGAAGTTCAATTTGTGTAAGCATGTCTTGAACCTAAAGAGCTTCAGAACTGCCATTTCTTCCTCTCCGAATTTCAGATATAAATTGCAGATTGTCAAATGAATAGCAAAGGGCCTCATCCAGCAGTCAAATCAGCTGTCCAAAATGTTAACTGTGCCCTGCAATGAGCTCTGAAATTATTGATTCTGTCATAGGGCACAGGGACCTGCACAGAGAGGGAGAGCAGAGCCTCTGATTCTTACTGAGGTCACAATTCCTGAAAGAAGCCTTGGCAAAGTTTTCATCTTCTCTGAGTTTAAAAATAAAGAAATACAATAGAATAACTGCCGAGCAAGACTCAATGTTCAAAGTTCAGCCCTCACTGTGTATACCTGCAGTTTTCAGAATAGCAGAGGATCTAATGTTTCTTCTTTTGTGCAATAAGTAGTTAAGTTGTTTTGATATTATCATTCTCACTGTGGCTTTTTTATTTTAGTGCATTTCCTCATTGAATATGGGACGTAAAAATTACTTCTTCTAATATTATCAAGATGAATTGTCTGTCTTACCAACTGGTGAGCTGAGATATTTATGCAAAGGTTCTCTTTGTAACCTTTCTCCTCTAAGGAATCCTTGTCTGAAAGGTGAAAAATCTCTATAATGGATTTTGTACAGATTTTGCTTCACCTTCTTCATTCTTTTCAGCTTTTTCCACTCTCCATTTCTCTTCTTTCCAGTGCTGCAACATTTTTAGCACATCCAAAACAGAAAATCTTCTCAAGCCAAGAAATACTTAATGCAAAAAGCAAAACAAAAGAGTGAAGGAAAGTGTTGTAAAAATAAACCTCTCCTGTGCTGCTCAGTAGACTGAAATTTGAGAGAGTGAAGGCATAGTTTAAGTACTTAAAGCAAATTTAAGATCCTAATTACTGAATTATAAAACCACTGCATTTAAAATACAGTGGATACAAAGGAGGAGGAGCCAGTGGGGCCATATATACAACCAAAGCAAATCATGAATGCATTTTGCAGAGTCAGGATATAAAAATTTTCTCTCACTTATATCAGCACACAAGGACTCAGGATTCATTGCACTCTCTTGCTTTCACATTCAATTGCATTTAAGTTCATGCTAAAGGTGATGCACTTGGTATTTACAGACTAAACCAAGAGTCTGTCTCCATCCTTTTTCAGTTGAATTTAACTTTATTAATACTCACTGCACAGACTGATAACATGCATGCAAAGTCTTAGAAAAGCTATTTTGACAGTTTCCCTAATAGGCTCTAATTTGAAAATGTGGGTTTGTCATGGAAAATAATCTCTAGAAGCTATAACAGGGTTTGATGAGCACCTGTAACAAACCCAGCTGGTCCAGTGTTAACGTTTTGAGGATTCTACTTAAACCTACATCTTCTGACTTCCCATGTCAAGTTCTGTTAAAGTCAATTCTGTGCCTGCCTTGCTTGCTGACTAAACACTTATAACCTCAAACATAGTGATAAACATTGCACACAAACCACCCTCTTTTCTCTTTTTTTTATCTCAAAGTGACATTCATCTGAAGTGTTTTAAAATCCATTTTGAGGAACACTGAGGTTTTTCAGATCACATATTAAACACTGTGAGAAACTGGTTGTTCACCTTCAAAGACAAATATGCAGAGATGTTTGCTTGAGAGAAACTGTTCAGAGGAAGTCTGAGAGGAAAAAAATGCCTTCTGCTTGTTCTTTTTAGGAAAAGGGAAGAAGTAGGAGATTCCCATGGTAGTTTCCTGTGAGAAAGGAAGAAAACCCTTCAGATATTCTTCCTCTCTTGGTCTTCCCTTTATAAGAATTCGTTTTACTTTTGTGTCCCTACAAATCTGTTTATTCTTTTCAACATAAGCTGGGTGTGAATTAAATCTCAGACTTTAACAAAAATATTCACTGTTAAAATTTCAAACCTTTGACACAGATTTTTTTTCCTCTGTTTTTAGTAAAAGCCTTTTTCCTTGGTCAAACATCCACTGGAACATTGAGTGTGTCTCTTTTCAGACAACAAATGTTCAAAAATCAGCAATAAATTATATTTACTGAGCTTTGAAATTTTGTATGCTACGCAATGCTCTTTCTATATGGAATTTTCCACTGTTGCACAAATGCAGATTTACTTTCTGGAATAACTTTCTATCACTAGTATTTCTGCCAGTTATCATGCAGGTCTATCAAAACTCTACACTTCTGAAAATCTTTGCTTTCTTGAAGCCTGGTACTTCTCTGGTGTCAAAATCACTGCAGCAGCTGCAAACTGTGTGAGCTTCCAAAGTCACCTTCCACTTTCATGCATTGGTTCTGACAGATTTGGACCTCAGGAATGTGAAATTGTCCGTGCTCTCAGAAGGCAGTAAGATAAAAACTTGCAGGTTTTATGTGGGCACAAAAAAATTTTTGTAGAACTGATATATAATATTTTTTTTAATGAGGAACAAAATTTTGTGATCCCAGTGGTGACAGAAAAGAAAATTTTAAAGTAAATATGCTGCCAGTTTAATCCTCTTTGGCCCATATTACTCAGTAATATCACTGAATGCTAATTTTGAACAGTAGCATTAAATGCCTCACTGCATCCATGCCAGAATTATTTTTAGATTGATAAGAGATGGTTTGAATTAGAGAAACTGGATCTAGAATGGCCTTTAATAAGCAAAAATGTTGGTGGGTTTAGCCAGGATTTTGGTTTGGACTGTCAGAGAGAAAAGACATTTGCGATCCTGTTATTGGGGTCCTGCTGTACTTTCCAAGATGCTGAAGAAGCTGCTTTGGAGCCAAAAACCAGTTCAGTGTCCTGGAGCTGTTGCTGCTGGAGGCCTGGGTCTGCCTTCACTCATTACCCCAGGGGTCTCATGACAGCTCTGTGGCACTCAGGACTCCCTAAGCAGCTCTTATTTTGCTCCAGATTTACTTTCTCTTACTCAGGGAATGGGTCCCTCCTTGGAGGAAGGCAGGGCTATGGAACTCTGCAGTTCCTCATTTCCCAGCTTTCTGTAGTCCAACAGAGTCACAGTGACAGCAGCCTGGGTCAGTGTAATACCAGGATTCAGGGGCAGCAAGCCTTGAGGCGTGAGCCAAAGGAACTGTGACCTAGAGATCACTGAGAAAAAAACAACTTCCGAGCCTTCTCCTCAGTTTTCGGAAAGGGAAGATACTTCAGAAGCAATGAAAAAGTACACTGCTGAAAAAAAAACACATGAAACCTGAATCCCAAAAGCTTATTTTAAAAAGATCTTTTTGGGCTTTACAGAAGAATTTGCATTAAAATATCTCCTCTTAAAAAAAAAAAAAAAAGTTATTTGGGTATTTTTAACCTGCTTTTCAATCTGTTTTTTTCCCCATCCCTTTAATTCTGGTGATCTCAGCAAACAGGCATTCACTGTGCCTTCATCCACATCTTTTTTATTCATTTTTATTCCTTACTCCCTCAGATTAAATAATGGAATGGATAATATAAACATTCCCTGAATGCTTCAGGACCAGATTAATTCAACACACATACACTTGCACACACACACATTGGCAGGTTGCACTAATTTCCCAACTGCTAGAAAAGTTATTGCAGAACTGTTCAGTTTTTGGGTTGTCACCAATGAAAATTAATTGCCCCTTTGGCCCTTTGTCTCACAGCATTGCAAGCCAAACCTGTACAATTCAGGGGTTACCTCTGGATAAAGTGCTAAGAGATTTCTCCCTCATGAATCAGGTTTTATTTGAACTCTTATAATTGCCTGTGATTTGAATTCTCTCCCCTACAGCTTCTTCTGTGAAGACTAATCAATAGAGTGAGATGATTTATTTGTAGCTCATAAGTTATTCTTGAGGTTTATTCTTGCTTACATATCTGCATGCTGGGGATGATTACAGGACAAGCACGGTAAAATATTTAAATATAATAAAGCACCAGCATTTCATTTAAGCTGGTTGCATAGCAAAAATGCAGGGTTTAAGGGCCTCAGTATCTCAGATTGGTTTGTAACATTAAAAATAGCTATATCACATTCTCTTCCTTTGGTTCATGATCCAGTCTGTTGCTAAGAAACCTTTCCTCAGGTGGCTTTGAACTTCCTCAGCATTTTCATCTGCAGCAACACTACCTTGTCAAGCCATAGGATCCTGCTGCTGCCTCGCTGGAATTTACATTCCTGGCTGGAAATGGCGCAGCCATTGTGCAGATAAAGAGCTAATTCACTGGTAGGTCAGAGCATTACATTTTCCTCTTCAATATTTCTTGTCTTGTGGTTTTTAAGTGCATCATTTAAGGTTTTATATAGAGAAAAAGTGTGCACAAGACAGAGCCAGTCATTAAATACTCCGATCTCTTCTGGACCCTCCCTTTTTTAGTGGCTTGGGCTTGTTGCCATAAACAAATGAGTCTCTTCACATCCCCAGCCTTCCACAGATCTATTGGAGACTCCAACATGACACTCCACTTCCTTGCTGTAAATCAAAATGTTTGGAGGGGGCTTTTCCTCCCTCTTTTCTGTGCTTCAAATAAAGCACACCTCAGCATAGAGGCAGTGACACAAAGAGCAGCCAGACTGTCAGAGGGAATGGCTTCTTTTAAATATCATTCCACAGAATTTAAGTGCACTGTGTTCAAACTGGTAGCTCCTGACTGACAGCCTCAGAATTAGGTTATGCTGAACGCTGTGTTCTTAACTGCACATGGAATGCTATATAAAGTAACCTATATACACACCCATATGCATTTAGGTGAATGCACTGTATGTTTATTCATTCAGAAAGCACATTCGTTGTGTGTGTAATGCCATAACTGCTTTAATAATCTTTTTTTTATCAGTTTTAACATCTAAACATTGCAAAGTTCAGCACATATTGAACTAGAAATAACTCTGGGGGAATATTTATGAATTGTCAAGTTAGAGTTTGTTTTTCAAATTAGTGAACTTCAAATCAGTTCCAAAAGAAAGCAGTCATGAAGGAAAAGCTCTCCGCTAGGAAAAATTAAGTCAGCCGTCAACTAAAGTATAAATTCATAGGAAAAATAAATCTGACCATTGAAATTGCCTTATTAACTGTGTTTGTGTTCTGATATTTTCCTTTTTCCTAATCCGTTGTCTCAATATATGCTTTTTCTTCTAGCATTTTATACTTTAATATGGATGTATGCTTGTATTGCCATATTTCTGGCAGAATCATATGTTCATCTAAACCTATTTGCATCTGAGAATTAGCATTTGCATATCTTGGAGTTGTTAATGTTGGGTCATACTCTCAACAGGTGGAAAATGTCTTCTTTAACATCAAGGGAACTGTGCCAGGTGATTTTTTTCCACTGTTCCATTTCACCTGGGTTTTGAGTCCTTCCAAAATACATACCAGTCTGTGAATGTGGTTTTCTAAAGTACAAAAAAGAAATCAATATTTTTCAAGAAAATGTTGATTTCTGAATAGGCAAAGAATATCTTAGAACTGTAAACTCTGATATTCTCCGCTCCTCCAAACTACAAGTTATACAACTCTGTTGTTCTGCATGACAGTTCTTTGTCTGAAAGGTTAGGGTAGGCTTTAAAATGTGCTTAGCTTGCTTTATTGTGTTTTTATTTTCAGAGAGCTAATGTGGATAAAGTCGAGAAACCAAACTGTAGAACAAAGTTAGCTTGAATTTCCTGTGACCTTGAGGTGTTTGGTGCAAATGTCTTTGATTTAAGAACTGAATAATAGACAAATAATTTAGGGTTGATCTAATAGTTATAATTAATACTAGGAAAAGGTCAAAACTTTATTAAATTTAGCCATGAAAGTCTCACTTTCTTCATTTGCAAAAAAAAAAACCTGTTGCCAAAGGTAATTCAGTATCTACAAACATTCAGATTAAAAGATGGCTGAAGTTTTAAAATAGGGATTTCCTCTTTGCTGAATAGCTAAAGAATATTATTTAAAGGATGGAAAAATCACTTAATCTGTGTAGTGGGTTGAGGCATTGACTTCAGCCAGAAAAACTATATCTGAAACCAAACTTTGCAAGAGATTTCTGGATATTGTAGCTCAGACAATTATTTAGACTTCCCTCATGAAAGTTAAATCTAAGTGAATGTTGTCCCAAAGCTTTTGAGCATGAAAAAGATGGGAGCAGAATCTGACTCAGCTTTTTGCATTTTCTCTACCAATCAAGCATTTTGATAGAGTCAACAGTTCCTCTGTCACATTCTATAGAGGTTCTATTAAAAGAAAACATTTAGCAAATACTTTTCTGCTTTAGCAGGGAGGAAATATTTTACCATACTCTCCAGCTATTGCTGAAGTATGTGCTGACATTATACTCCACTTGATTACCTATTCACCATTTCTCAATAGGATCTTCTATCTAAGACACAAGCAGTGTTGAGGCAGGAACACACATCAGGAGATGCCCTAGTCCAACTCCCTGCTCAGAGTGGGGTCAGCCAGACCAGGTTGCTTGGGGATGTGTCCAGTCAAGTTTTGAGGAACTCCAGGGGTGGGGAGACTCCACAGCTCCTCTGGGCAACCTCTACCAGTGTCTGATGACCCTTGAGATGGAGCCAGTTTTCCCATAGCAGCTCTCACAGTGCTGAGCTTTGCCAGAAAAGTGTTACGAACCTGCCAGTGTTTGGGTGCTGCTGGGCAGTGCTCCCACAGCATCAAGGCCATCAGACATCTCCTCCTGATGGGAATCAGAGAATGAATCTTGTGTTTGCCTTTGTTTCTATGTGTGGCCTTTGCTTTTACTCCATTAAACTGCCTTTCACTTGACTGGCAAGTTTTTTTTCATGTGATTTTCTTCCTCCTATCTTGCTGAGGAGTGAAATGATAGAGTGAATTGATGGGCACCTGACATCCTCCCAAGGTCAACCCATTACACACCCTCTCTGTAAAAGTGTTTTCTTTAGTTTCCTGTATTTCAGTTGTTCCAATTGCTGCTTCTCTGGGGAGCTTAGTGACAGCACAGGATTCTGGCTCCCTCTTCTTTACATGCCCTATCAGTTATTCATACACATTGATAAGATTTCTCTGAGCCTTCTCTGCTCCAGGCTGGAGAGTCCCAACTCTGTCTATACTCATTCTGACTCCTCCCAGTCACCTTCCTGACTTTCATATGTTTAGAAATGGCGTCCAGGATTGTTTGCCCCATCACCTTCCCAGGAATCATAAGGAGGCTGACCAGTGCTCTGGCTGCTCCATCTGGCTCTTCTTCAAAATAGGGGTGACATTTGCTTTTCTCCAGTCCTCAGGAACTTACCCCTGTTGCCACAATTTTTCACAGCAGACTGGCAGGGCAAATTTTACCTGTTGAGACTGAGGTGGGCACATTGACCTTTCCAGTTTATAATTCAGCCTTCTTAATGTCCCCTTCCATGTCATGTCCTGCCCCATTCAGAGGCAAATCCACAGTTTCCCTGGTCTTCCTTGTGCTGATAAAGGACCTGGGGGAGTCCTTCTTGTTGCCATTCACATTCCTTGCCAAGTTCCAGTCCAGGTGGATTGTAACTTCACTAAACCCATCCTAGCAAGGTGTCTATATTCCTTCCAGGTCACCTGACCTTGTTTCCACCTTAATCTTTCCTTTTTGTTTTGGTTTTTGTCAGCATCTCCTTGTTCATCCATACAGACCTCCTGGCCTGGCTTCCTCCTGCACATGGACATGGACCATTCTTGAGTTTGGAGAAGGTGGTGCTTGGAAGTCAACAACTTCTTCTCCCTTCTTCTCTCCTTTGAAGTCAGCCCCAGTGCCTGGTCTCCAGAGGTTTGGGCTTGCAAAAATATATTTTTTTTGCCATTCTGCTTCCTCACAAGATCCAAAACTCTGGCATCTCATGGTCACTGCAGCAGATGACTCTATGAGAAACCACCACCCTCTGGTCTATTAAGTAAGAAAGTAGGGCACAAATCTGACCTATCTCTGTGACAGAATATGTTTAAATTTTTTGAAAATTATTGTGATGGGGCCTTTGGTGTTTTAAAACCACAAGAATTAATCTTTTGGGTCCAACATTATAATGTGTCTGGAATTTGTTTTTTATAAATTATTTAAGGGCAGGAGGTGAGGGTGAATGGGGAGGAAATGGCTTCAGAGGAGTCGTAGGGGAGCCATAATAAATCTGTGTGTGAAAGCCAAATCACAGACCAGGTCCTGGGTGGGCCAGCTCTCTACTCTCCATGGTCTTCACAGGGAAGAAATTATTCTACTTACAGGTGGTTCCCACCCATTCTCTGCCTTAGTTCACAAAAGCCAGATTCCCAAGGAGTGTAACAGAAGAGCACAGGATTAGGACAAGACAAACAGGGAAACTGTGGCCTCTGCAGTCTTGCCTTTTCCCAGGCTGAGGCCAAGTAAGATGCAGCTACTGACAGGTCTATACAAAACTTCTTTTATTTCAATTTTTTAGAAGCTTAGAGATAGAACTATCTCAGGAATACCTGAACTAATTTTGATGGACATTTTGGTATAACTTTTCTTACAAGGCGTACAGAGACCTGCAGGAAAGGTGCAGTTGCTCCTATTTGTGTGCTATTAAAATTCTTGGTACAGAGTGCTACAATAATTCATTTGTAGATGTAGGAATTTATGTTAAAAGTCTTCCTTGCTTTTGGTTTATGTAGCAAGCTCTTTATAACACATTGACATGTAATTTTCTACTTAGGGTAAAAGTTTTATGTCAAATCATAAAGATACTCTTGAGAACAGAAAGCAAAATTTTAAGTGGGGCATATAAAAATTATGCTAAAACTAACAGTATTGATGCAGAAAACAAATGCCAGGGGATTTTGCAAGGAAATTTTGCAGAGAGATAGGGCCATTAATAACTTTTGCTGTTTTGTTTTCATAACACTCTGGCCAAAAACATCAAAAAGTGCTGGAAAAGCCTTGTAAAATCATTTATCCCATTCTTCAAACCCCTGCCAGTGCAGCATAATTCCTCAGTGTGCATTCTCCACTGTCTTGTCCAAGCTCAACTCCATATGGCTCAAACAATGGGTTTTCACCACTTCTCTTGGGAGATATTTCTACATTATAATAGATCACACTC
Organism: Alethe castanea; assembly: GCA_024734035.1. NCBI lineage: Eukaryota > Metazoa > Chordata > Aves > Passeriformes > Muscicapidae > Alethe > Alethe castanea. Next base: position 10,840,973 of record JANRGV010000051.1, read on the forward strand.
TTAGGAAATTTTGCTAAATGTTCCTTCAGTCAGTTGTAATTCATTAATTTTTCTGACATGCTACTGGGTCACCATAACCAGCACATCTTTCTTGCTGGTTTTCTAGTCTTCATTTATTTGTAGATGACCAGAGCACGCTGTCTTTCCTCCTGGTCATTACTCACCTTATGTAGCACACAGCAGGGTATACAACATCTTTTTTCACTATTTTTACAGGATAATTTCTGCAATTATTTTAATTGCTTTGACTGTTCATTGACTTTCTTTGATATTCTGGTTCTTTTCTTTCCAATTTCTGATATTGTATCATTTCACCTGGAAGAGATTAGCATCAGATTAGAATTACAGCAATGAGTATTTCTGATTAGTTCAGTCAGCTTTTCTCCTTCCTCCTGCAGGAGGTTGTTAAGACAACCATAATACATCCTAAAAGACTGAGACAGGTTGACATTTTGCTTGCAAAATATTCTATGCTGTTGGCAGAAGGAAGGGGTATTATTAAAAATAAAATGTCATTTAGTGTTTTACATTTAATGATTTCACATTTCACATTTTCACATTTCTGTTGCAGGAGACATTAAAACTATGAATAAAACCTTCTTTCTACCTGGATCTAAAATACTCCTTCCCCATTTAATTATTTGTTCATGGTGTGCAGCCAGTCCCACATGGAGGCCCTTCCATAGACTTTGTCAGGCCATGAAAGGTAAGAGGACACCATATTAATACAGCAATAATTTGTTTCTTTTCCGTTTTACAACATGTTGCACTATCTGGTGACACATTCAGAGAAAAGTGCCTTGAAGGATGGCTCAAGTTTTCTCAGACATCTGTTTGTCCAGAGGTGTTTTGAATGTTCCAAAAATTAATCCAACTGGATTCAGGATTCAGTAACTAACTTAACCACTGTAGAAGAATGGGAATGACTTGCACTTTCATTGAGTTTTTTCATTCATCCCAAATGATATAAATGTGGTAACTATTCACGAACCTATCCTCTAGCTTTTTTTCAGACACCATCCACAGTAACTCTCATATGCACATTTTGCTCCTCTGTAAGAAGCTGTGGAAAGCTACCCCAATTTTAAACTAAAAATATGTTTAGAGTTCTTATATGTAAAAAGTAATAATAAATTGAATGTCTGTAACATATATACAAAAGTGCACAATGCATCATGTAATTCCATGTGTAGCTAATTCATTACTGAATTTTAAAAATGTGAGCTTTTTGCTTTGAATGGTGACAAATACGGAAATACTGAACCTTATTTTCTACATAAGGTTTAATCAAGTTACCTGTTTTGTTTAATCAAAGATGTCTTGTCCACAGCAGAGGAGTTGGAGTAGATGATTTTCAAAGTCCCTTCCAACCTGTCTATTGTATGATTCTATGAAGTGGACACTGTCTAATTCTTATAGGGCTCTTTTAAAATTTTCTTTCTTTCTTTTTTTCTTTTTTCTCTTTCTTTCTTTCTTTCTTTCTTTCTTTCTTTCTTTCTTTCTTTCTTTCTTTCTTTCTTTCTTTCTTTCTTTCTTTTTTATTTTTTTATTTTTGTTTTCTAATGTGAAAGGCTGCACTGAAAAGAGAGGAGCCAAGCAAATGAGAAGCATTGACATGCCACTTCTCAGCAAAATGCAAAGAAATAACACTTGAATGATGGCATTTGAGTGGAGAATGCAATCAGTTCTGTCTCATGTAGCACTTGAAAACTTGCCATGTGGTGATCACCAGCAAAGCTCCAGAGTCATTGAGAAGGAAAACCTCAGCTATCTGATTTATGAACTATGCCTTGCAATCCACAGAGACAATGATTTCCATATACAGGGTTTTCCTTTTGTTTCTGACTACTACCATTCCTTTCATCAATGTGTTCATAAGGATACAGCTGCAGACTCAGAGCCCTGACTAAAAGGTCTTTTGGGCAATGTCCTTATCTTTGTTTAATTACAGTATTAAGCACACATACATTGCTTTATAAACAGGAAAGAAGTGTTGAGAATCCTTGATCAGAACAGCTAATCACAGCTTTTTATATGTGTTTCTTCAGAAATGCTAGGCCACTTTCCACAGTTATTTAAATCTCTTGCATCCTCACTAGTTTTAACAGAAAAGGCAAGAGTAGGGTAAGAATAAAAGAGGCTGGGATTTATCTCCAGAGAAACAAATCCAGGTTTTAAAGCTATGCTATAAAACACTTGCTCAGTTAAGACTGACAAACTTCCTGAAGATTTACACTGTAAAATTTACCAAGAGGAAGAGATGCTGGAAATATAAGTAGTTTTTTCACAGCTGTCAGTCTCAAAAGCAGTATCACTGACAGAGCCACTGAGAGATGTGTCAAACTGAAGAACAGGTGAAAGAAGAGCATCTGTGGTTTGACAAAGTACTTGACTAATCAAGCCAAAGATGGAAGCAATTTCAATTGCTGCTTGTTATTATGATACAGAATATTTCCATAGATGATAAAGACCCAGAGCAGGTCCTATTTTTATTAGACCCTTTACGAAATTTTAGAGACTGAAAGGATAAACCTCACTAATTGTGTATAATTGCTGGAAAGGAAAAAATACCTCCCTGGAGTATTTACAATCATGTTATGATTACCTGAGCTGCAGTATATTCACTTTGATAACTTGGATAAGTGAAGCCAGCTAAATCTACTACTCTACTGGAGTAAAAATTCCATAGATTTTCTTAATGTTTGCCACTTTCATTAACCTCAGTAAAAACAGGCAATCTGACTTTTTTTCTTATGGATTTACACAGGTTGGCATCACTCTTTTCACCTCCTATAGCTAAACAGTCAGTGAATTACCATTTCCAAAGTCATAACAGTATGTAACCAACTATAATCTTTATATATTCCCTTTATCAGTTATTCTGAGTTATCCCACACTCTCCTCTCCCCAGATTTTGAAAAAGACGCTCATAAAAGCAGCAAGCTATGGAATATGTAGCTCCTAGAACTTTAAAATAGATGATTGGAGAGTAATTATCTTCTGAAGATACGTGGGTGATGTGGAAGGAAATTATCCTGGGATCTAAATCCTGGTGTACATACTATTTTAAGGGAGTTGTGAATAACAAGGAGTCACAGTATTTGTTCTAGTCAAAGAAAAACAGTAGTAGTCTCACCTCAGTTTCATAATCTCTGGTTTCTCATGCAAGGAAGCATAGTTTTGCCTAACATTTGAAGTCCTTAAAATTATTTTTCTCATGTCATTGATCACTTTTTTTTTTTTTTTTTTTTTTTTTGGTAACACTTCTAGGTTTGGATTACTTTTTCTTACACAAATGTTTATAGCTCAGCTCTGACTTCAGATGAACAAGCACCATTCCCAGTGAAGTCAATGGGAGCTGCACTTGGATATTTGAGAGAGCATTTGGGGCCTTTAGCCTTGACACAACCAAATATGTCATAAATTATTTTTAAATTATATTAGTAGAGAACTAACATTTCCCCTGTGCAGCTGACTGCTTTCATTCTTTATCTATCACTAATTTTTTCAGGAAATGTTTACAAGTGGAGTCACGTATCAAATCTGATTAGCTGAATTGTAACTATGAAAAATAACTGGCTTAGAATTAGGTAGCAGAGACTGAAAGTGCCTTTAGGAATTCAATCAAATTTATGCCCTTGTATGTGGAGAGCAATTTAGCTTTAAAATTTGTAACACATGTAATAAATCCAGTTTAATTTTCAAAGACTCCTTTGTTTAGCTTTGGGTTTAAATATAGCCTAAGCTATTTTTCCCTGTACCTATAAAAAATGTAAATTATTCATGTTACCTGTATTCAGTGACCTCTAGATGAACCTTCTCAAACCACAAATGACCTGCTACAGCACAAGTTCATTCCTAGGCTGTGTGCACAGTGTCTAAATTAATCTTTCAAAGCTGCAATTACAGGTTATGTTACTTTTAGTTTGGCTGCAGCAGATGATTAGTTGGTAAATATGACATTTTGATTGGTGTGAGAAAAATCCTTAAATTAGAGATTTCTGATATTATAGAACCAAAAGCCTTATAAGTCATCTTTGTATGCCTTGGGCCAGATTGCCAGAGCAGTTCTGTAGTCCTCCCCTCTGGTGGTTAGGATCTATTTTAGTTACTGTCTTAAGATTATTCTTCTGTTTTTCATAACACACAATACTAGTACATTCCCAGAGGTCCAAATAATACTGTTCTACTGGCCACTTAACTCCTTAAAAGACACTTCTCTTTTATCACTTACATTTTTCAATTTCCACAACAAGTTCCCAAGAAAAGAAGGTAAAATCCCTCCCATTTTCTTTCCCCTTTGCTTTCTCTATGGAGCAAAAGGAAACTTGGTTATTTTCATTTCTTTGGCTTGCATGTATATGAAAAAAACTACACAGAGAGATATTAAATTGGCAAAACTATGGATCTTTGTTGACTGGCTGAGGTTTCTAGGGAAGGGAAAATACTGCAAAACATATATCTAATTGGTTGTGTTGCAGCTGCATTCAGGAAAAACACAAACTATTTTGATATAAGGACAAAAACCTGAGCTAGACCGTATAAAATTGGAAATCAACTAGTGTAACTTATTGATTTTACTCTTGCAACCATTTCTCTTATTTCTAGTTCAACCATTTGACATGGTGTGGGCCCCCTTTGCTCTGCCTAGGTGGTTCAAGGCTATGAGATATGAGTAGAACTGTGATCATCACTATGTATTCAGTTTCCAGTCTATTGGAACATTTCTTAGCAAATCTGCATCTCTCCCTCTCATCTTCTCCTTTAGCCTCAGCTTTAGACAGCTCATCCTTTGACTCCCCCACACAGAGATTGGACCTTGTCCAGGCCCCTGTGGATGGCACCCCATCCTTCAGTTGTGAAGTAGTATTTCTGTGCTCTAGTATTGATGATTTTTTTTCCATCTGGTTAGGAGATATCCCCTTTCCTTTTGGCTAAGCCTTTTTTAGTCAGTGGGCTGCCTAAATTGACATCGACCATGTGGAAAAAGTACAAATGATTAAATTCTTTAAAGAGTGGAAAGTGACAGACACAACTGAAAGGAATCAAACTGATGGATCCATCAAAAGCCAGTAAGAGAAAAATCTTTCTTCCTTGTTTGTCTTCCCTTTTCCTCTGAATATTAATACACTTTTTTTAAAGGCAGGAAAAACAGTGTAGAAAGGATAAGAATCAATCCATGCATCAAAACAGAACAGCCAGCATAACAACAGGTTTCTGGGATCTGGCAAAACATCCAAGAGTTTCTACAGGCTTCTGGGGTCTGAACGGGTGCCTGGAGCATTTTGTACTAATGTATTTGGAAAATACTCAAGTCACATAGGTGGCCCAATGAGTGTGAGTATTGAGTGCATTATAAATCCTTGTGCTCAGTCTGAGTTGTTAGTTTCTTTTATCCTGTAGGCTTTGGGGGCTCTAATACGTGCTGCAGATTGACTGTGGCTTCAGAATTCTGTGTAGGTGTCTCAGTCTGCCATTAAAACTAGCCAAATGGAGGAAGGCTCTGCATTTTTGGCAAATGGTAGGATATTTGTTAACTTTTTTGTATGGGCACTTAATTAGTGTTAAATTAGTGCAGTTGATTCTGTACAATTGTCAGTAGTAGGGTGACTGTCCTTATTATAAGCCCATCTGAGTGACACATATATCACTTTGTCACAAGAGACACAAGGGGGTGGATTGTAGATGTTACCCTTATTGATGGGATTCCATGGTATGTAAAAAAAAATCTAAAAAGTTAGTATCTCTCTGGATCTTTAGTATTAGATTTCAAAAAATCACAGTCAATTCAAACAGCCCTCTGAGAGCAGGGGATTATTTTTTGTTCCTTAGGATATCCATTACCTTTTGGGTTTGTGTAGCTGCATAGCTGCCCAAGGAACTCTAAAATGAAGCCAAAGGACCTAGTAAGTCAAAAATATAATGGAAGTGCTGTCACAATTCACTTTAATATGTTGTGTAAAGTGCAAGTAGTGACTTATTCCACCAGGGGAAATTCTGATTTAATAACACAAAATTTAGAGCTGTGTCTTTCCAAAGCTATCAGCATTTAACCCAAGACCTCTCCAGATAAGAGAAGTCAGTGTGGCAGACCTTAGCTACCTGCCTTGGATATCAGAAGTCAGGATCCTGAGGTCTGTTTAGACATTCCAGTGGCTCTGTTTCCAGAAGTGCCAAGTGGCAAGCTCTGGACCAGGCTCCAGTACAGGGCTTTGATTTAAGAGTTTGATTTTGACGCTACAAAAAGAGGTAGAGGGACTTTTTTATGAGAGGATGTAGCAACAAGACAAGGGGTAATGATTCAAACTGAAAGTAAGAAGAGTCAGATTAGAGATTGGGAAAAAAATTCTTCCCAGTGAGAGAGGTAAGGCCCTAGCACAGGTTGCCCAGAAGAATTGCAGATGCCTCATCCCTGGAAGTGCCCAAAGCCAGGCTGGATGGAGCTCTGAGCAAGCTGGTCTAGTGGAAGGTGCCCCTCTCCATGGCAGGGGGTGTTGGAATGAGGTGGTTTTTAAGGCCCCTTCCAACCCAACCCATTTTGTTATTCTGTGAAATTATCAGTTGAGCAGAAGTCAGCACCAGCTGTGACAGTCCTGTCTTTCAGCCACTGCTCAGGGAGGGCTACAGGGCCATGAAGTTGCTTTGCCAAAACTGCAGCTGCAGAAAACACTGTGGATACTTGACCTTGGACCCACGGAGCTGCCCTTGAGGAGCTGAGCCTGCTGGGAGGTAAAACTGTAATACAAAGAGACTGGTAGTCACAAAAGAAAAAAAAAAAATTACTACCAGAACACCTATTGATGAAATACTGTTAAAGGGATGCTGGCAGCATTTGAAAAGTGTTCCCGGTTGTGTTTTTAATAACATTGGCCCAGAGAATGAGAATGTGTACTCTGAGTTGTAATAACACTGAGGAATGTACTAGACCACAAACTGAGCATCGTAAAACTGTTGTTTTCACATTTTCCTAATAAAATGCCATGGCATTGTAAATCTGTTTTTATTCTATTTGTAATGGCAGAAATGTGTTTATCATAAAATCAAACCCTATTTCAAACAGTAGGTCATAGGACAGTGATATTATTCATCCTGCTTAGGATCATGGTTTGCATCACTCCACTCTGAACAGAAAATTGCAATATGCTACTTAAAATCCAGTACTTTTAAAATGCATTATAACACAAAGTGCACATTCAGGTCTGTGCTGACACTGCAGTTTGTGACAAAGTAAATCATAGAAGTACAAAGCAGTTAAATGACAACATGTGGAGTGAAGTATCTAAAATAGTTGTGACAGAGGCTCAGTGTGAAATGGCAAACACAACTGATAAGTCATGGTGTAATTAAACATGCTCAAATTTCAGTTTATCTCCTTTCCTGCAAAGTGCCAAACAGCCAAGTACCTATTAATTAAATTTAAAATTATGCCTCTGTCTATAAATCATGATGTTATAACAATTGAGTTCCCTCTAAGCCAGACTATTTTATTTTGTGATGTAAGTATGTATGAGCACTGCATCTCTACAGCAATGTAAATCTGTGTAAATTTGCAAGGGAGAAATTAAAGTGATTAGATGAATAAAAGCAGTCTTCAATGGCTCAGTTGTATCATAATTTCCCACACAGATAGAATATACAGCAACAGGGCATAATATGAATAACCCTACAAACTCATTGTGAATTGCAACATAAATGTTGTTCTTTAATAAATTATGACAAGTAAAGCTTTTTAGAAGATAATGGGATTCACTGCCACATCCAAATAGAAGGTACCATGCAAAAAACTATTATTTTCTCATTTTCTAGTCCTCTTGGTATGATGCCTGAGATAAAAAGTGTAGGGCTTTGTGGATATAATGTAAATTATGAATGGGGCATTCTGTAATTGTAAAAAATAGAGCCACAAATGTCTGTATTAATAGACCATTTTGATCTGTACACTTGATTTTTCACTTGAGAGGGCAGCAGCTTCATCTTTTTCCACTTGAGAGGCTGGATCCCTTCACAATAAGTACCCACTCCACTGTGAGGCATTGAATACCAAGATCAAGTACTCACTCTTTGTGGCTCTGCTGTTCACTTCTGGGAACCACCTAAACCAATTTGAACGGAGAGGTGGAAGTGGAGAATGATCCCCAAGACAAGAGGAAAAGACCAAATGCACTTGAGATCAAGAAAGGAGCAAGCTTAACCAGGCTCTGCGCTGAGGCAGCCTCTCATGTTTTCATTTCCTTCTATTCATCTCCTACAGCTCTGCCAGAAAGATGAAGCTGCAGGATTTTATTTAGAATAAGAGGCCCTGTTATGAGATTGCCTCAACCCATTTAAGAAGCCAAGCAAAATAGGAAGCATACAAAATATGATTTAGGGTACAAACTGAAACATGCTATGGATACAAAATTTATGATAAAATTACATTACAGCAGCTCAGTCTGAAGGGATCTATGCTTCTCCTTTGTATAAAACATATTGTACCAGACTCTCTGTGGGGATACATTTTCAGAGCTCATTCACTTTCACAGAGCTACACAAATCTACACCAGGTGAGGATCTTGCCTAATATTGATTTTCTTCATAACATTTCAGCAAGGGATTTAATTCAGGATTAAATGTGTGTTTCCTCTCTTCCTGCTTATATTGCATTCTCTGTGTGTTCTTAAGATATCTATAGACAATTGAAACAGAGGTCATGCATTGATCAATACTAGAAAAGGAAAAAAATTGAGCAAATCTAGTCAGACAAGGTCAATCAAGGTAGTAGATGCAGTTCTGGGTAGTAAGACATGTTTCAAGGGAGTACAAACCAGTGAGAAAGACTTGTGGACATCTATGACTTCTAAAAATCTGGGAATGTTTATCCCAAACCATCTTTAAAACGAGGCTTTTCACTGTCAAATGTCTCTAAGCAGAAAATACAATCAAAGAGGCAGATAGCCCCAGGATGAAGAAGATTGCTAAAGAATAAATTCAGAGCTTGTTGTAAGAGCAGCTGAAAATATATCCTTCAAAGTATGAAGGCTTTTTTAAAAAAAGAAATTGCAGTCCTTGTGTTATAAAATATCCTGAGGGTGTTTCAAAAGGGACTAGGAAACCAAGAAGCTACTGGAGAAGGCCCAGCAGAGGCTACAAAGGTGATGAGGGGTCTGGAACATCTCTCTCAGGAGGAGAAACTGCAGAGATGAGCCTGGTTAGACTGAAGAAGAGAAGGCTGAGAGGGGACCTCATTATTTTACACAAATATCTCCAAGGTGGGTCCCAAGAGGATGGTGGGGCCCAGCAACAGGGCAAGGACCAATGGCCATAAACTAAAACACAGGTTCCACATCAACACGAGCAAGAACTTTTTTCTGTTGAAGGTGGCAGAGCACTGGAGCAGCTGCCCAGGGAAGGTGTGGAGTCTCCTCCTCTGGAGACATTCCAAACCCATCTGGACACGTTCCTGTGTCCCCTGCTCCTGGTGACACTGCCTTGAAGTGGATTATTCCAGACAGCCCTCCCAAACCAAACTATCCTGTGATTCCGTGCAATCTACTTCTCTTACTCAAGCACCTTGTAGAAGTTATTCATTATTCTATGAAATCACTGGAGGTTTGGAATAGGTAAATTCAGACAACTCCTTGGGAATAGAGACCCATGTGGGTTCTTGAAATAACAGTTTTAGAAAAACATCTATACCAAATATCTTACTAATATCTATAATTACTTGCAAAATCAACAAGGTTGCTTAAATTTCCAATAAATTTCCAACATCTCCCTGGATATGCTTTCATCATGCATTAGAGTAAATTAGCAGAAGTTTAAAAAGAAGATGTACCATAGGGGATACAATTCAGGTATGGAACTTATCCCATAAATGAAAAAGAGTCCTTTTATCTCAGAACTAGAGTTACCAGGAGGTATAATGAGACACTTTCAGGTCTATTTTAAAATTTTCAAAATAATATTTTCTTTATTCAGCTTTGAACTTAAAAACAAACAAACAAACAAAAACTAAACTAAAAATTAAAGCAGAAGGCTTCTAGGTAAACCATCTTTAGTCAGTCAAAACTGCCAATGTCATAAATTCTATATTGTAGTTGATGCAGTCAGAGCATTTGTCTGTTCAGTGTTATAGAATTACAATGGAAGTAAGTAATAGACTTCCACAAAAAAAAGAATGGAGATAAAGAGAAGACCCTTCGTTTTGCTTCTGAAAGTCTTGAAAAGAGAAATGGCCTCCTATTTATCACATACTTAATGGCTGAAGCTGAATGAAAAAGACAAAGATTTTTCAACAATTAAAAACATGGTGGTTATAATTCTAACAGGTCTGACAAAGTATGATAATATTTGACATCTAGCATAGCAACAAGTAAAAGTGATGGTTCAGTTTTAGCAACTGTTAGTGGAACAGACTGCAAGGAATCCAGAAACTATAGATTAAAGAAAAGAGTGGACTGCAGACACGTGGGGCAAGGACATGTGTAAGTCTGTATGCCAGATAAAGACAACTGCAGATCATCTAAGCAATGACAACTATGCCTGAGTAGACACATATGATTCTTTAAAAATTCAGCCAGTCTACCTAAATCTACTGGGAAGTATGTTGGGCAGGCAATCCTCTGCACTGGATTTCTGAAGGACTTAAAATGTTCTCCTCTCCCCAGAGTCCAGCAGCAGGACATGAAGAAATGGAATGAAGCTGCATCAGGGGAACTTCAGATTAGACATCAGAAAAAAGTTCTTCACTGAGAGGGAAGTTGGTCACTGGAATAGGCTCTCCAGGGAAGTGGTAACAGCATCAAGCCTGGCAGAGCTCAAGGAGCATCTGTATAACACTGTTTAGTGACAGGCAGCCCTGCAAGGAGCAGGGAGTTGCACTTTATGATTCTTAGGGGTCCATTTCAATTCAAGACAGTCTATGATTCTACAGTGTTGTGTCTCACATGTGCATTTGAATATGTAAATGGCATCACTTTCCTCCACCCTTTTTTAATTCTCTGAGCATTCAAATCTAATTTTTTATTCCTATCTGAAAAACTAATTACCATGCTGTACAGGAACTGTGGTTATACGGAATTTTCCACCTCTTAAAGGTCTCTCTTTGATTTGTTGTTTAAGGCTTTTTATGTGCCCAACAAAAAAGCTTTCCATCTCATCTGTTGAACTGAATGGGAAAACCCCTTCTTCTGGGAAGTTTATCAGAAATTTCTCAGTGAAACTGAGGCAGCCTGCAAAGTTCCCAGCAGTGCCTATGCATTCTATCCATTGCAAGATTCCCTGTTGAGGACAGTGGCTGCAGGTGGTTGTACAGAATTCTCAATATGTGAAGCTACCCAGGTCACCTTTCAGTGTGTACTTCAGCACTATTTTGAAAACTTTGCCTAGACTTCTCCCCATGTCTCAGTAATGGAACTGAATGCTCTAGCCATGTTTATTCACTGTTGTTCCTTGGGAAAGCATGCAATAGGATCTCTGCTTTACTTATAGTTTTTGGAGGAAAGGCTCACTGCTCTGTTGTTCCATGGGAAACCTGCACATTGTCCTCTCCTGCTGCATGCAACCAGTTCCCCACCCATTACTGAATCTCCAGGGACCTATTGCAGTATAAATAATGTATAAATACTATGAAGAAATCCTTCTCTTCTGAGAAAGATCTGCCAATAAAGTATCTCCTTGTCACACTGGGTAAATTTAGATTAATACACTTCAAATTACTGGAGTTTAACTTAGCTAAAACCAATACTACACAGAAGGGTACCAGCCTCAAAGTTTCTGTTTTAAACTTATCTGCATGGTTTGAGAAACAAAATCTTGTTAAGTTTCATGTGTTGTCTACTAATATTTGCAAGAAAATATGGCCAAGGGGTGTGATTGTTCTTGATGTACACTGCAGTTAATGTATGGTCAATGTAGGTAATGGAAGGGTGTAAGGAAGCCTGCACTTAAGTACTTTCTTTAACATGCATTATACAGTGCTATGGCAGTCTAAGCTGTTAAAAAAATTCAAATGAATCTCAATTGCTGTGTTTTATTTTGGGTTAAAAAAAGAATTATTAAAGGACATGTTCCTGTGGTCCGACATTCTTCAAATTGAAGAGAGAGTGAAAAAAAGAAAGAGAATGAGAGAGAGAAAGCAGAAAATCAATAAGGCACCAAAGAAAAAAGCAAGCAAGCAAGCAAGAACTGCCTTTAGCCCAGAAATAAAGACTTTCTGAAAGATAGAATCATAGATGAAGAGCCTGTTAAAGAAAAATATTTACAGCTAAAGAAAAATTTTGATAATTTTTAAATATGAGTGAGCATGAAGTAAACAGTCATTAAAATATTAAGAGTTCTGATACGGAAAGAAAGCAAATAGTGATCAATTTTTTGTTGAAAAAAATAATAGAAGAGCTAAAAGATAAGGAAAAGTTTTTTTCTGCCTTCCTAGGGTTAGTCTAAAGTTTAGTATTTTGAAAGGATTCAATAAAGAAATCTAAACTGTAAAAGCAGCTGTAAATAAGGAGATTTTGAAAAGGGAGGAAATTTCAAACTGTAGATGGATCCACATCACTGATATTCTCTCTAAACTTATGGGAATGAACCTCTTGATTCAAGAATATGCACAGGAGAATGTGTTTTCAGATTTTGAAAATGTAGCTCATACCTTAGGAGACCCTTTGCACCTCATGTTTTATCTTGACATGGAATGCTGAATTTCCATCATCTCTGTGAACTATATACTCCTCCCATTAGCTAAATTCCCACCTCATTATCTCACTATAATTTTTTCTGTCCCTTCATTTAGACCTGATTCGAGGTGCACTTTGGTACATGTAGGTAAATACACAAAGGTCATGGGGCACTCTCAATTGAACTAGTGCTGGGGACTAAGCATTTAAGTGAAGGGTTTTGAAATGGGAAGGACTCTGCCTAAAAGCCAAAAAGCTGTATATAGAGCAACAGTTTCCATACATCAGGAGAATTCAAGTGCAAAAGCTCCTTTACTGAGAGCCCAGCCTCAGTTTTGTGATGGTGCCCGTTTGTCCCTCGGGTCCAAGAGCATCCCAACCATTGGATCCCACATCTTCCTCAACTGTTCAGAGTGGAAGACTCAGATCATGGTTCTGTTATTCTGTGCTTTTGACCCAGCTTCTCTATATACATTTTAATTTCATTAGGTTACAGCCTGTTTGAAGGGGGAGAAATCTGGGTTGTATTTCAAATTTTGTTGGCTGACACTTCATTGCTATAATGGAACATGACTCATGGCAGGTTTGAGCCAACAGCTTTAACAATATACATGAAAGCTGTGTTTAACACATATTGTGCCCACTGTGTCTTTCGAGATCTTATCTTTTCTGATCTATTATTTTTCTTTATACTTAACAAAATGAGGAGATAAAAAAAGATAGCTGCATTGCAAGATAGCTTGCATTATGCAAGATGCTACACATTTTGCAGAAGATGTGTATTATTCTGCCTGTTCCCACCCAATGCCCACCTTTTCCTCTGCACAGCCTGATTTGTAACTTAAATCGTGATGAAAAACACGATGCAAATACAAGGGAAAAGTCTGGAGGAATAATGGGCTTCTATAATTAGACCTTGACTTCATATTGCAAACAAGTACTGAAAGAAGCATTTACCTATTTCACTGAGACAACTTTAAATTAATAGACATTAGTCAAACTTTTCAAAAGCTGCAAAATCTGAACCTTTTCCAACAAAGTGTATTATTTTGAACATAATTTTTCATAAATCAGCAAAATGTGGAAATAATGAAGCTAAATAACATGACATTTCAAAGAAATGCAGAAATATTTTCAAGAAAAACAGAAAAATTTGGCTCTGTGGTATTAAGATTTATTCATTTATTCTCATGCTGTATCATATAAGCTGGTTGCTGGTGATTTATCTGTTTAGGGTTGTGTTTGGGTTTTGGGACTTTTTGATTTGTTGGTTGGTTGGTGGTTGGTTTTGGTTTTGGTTTTGGTTTTCTTCTCAGTCCTTGTTATGGTTTCTTACAATTTTCCACCAATAATCTCATTGCCTCTGTAGGTCAGTGGGAAAATTTTTTTTAAGAATTCTTTGCTCATGGTGTGATTGTGAGTAGCTTACACAATTTGCTAAGCCATTTTGATTTAAAATGAGTCATATGAGATGAATCTCCACAGTGATTAGATAAAAGTAATTAATAAAAATTTATTTTAATGGAATCAGAGAACATTTTGGTTTGGAGGAAGCCTCTGTAGGTCACTTGGTCCCAACCCTTACTCAAAATTTTTTATGCACAAGCACTACTGATCACTAATTCAAAATGTAGCTTTCATGGCTATGCATTTTAAACTCTCCTATAGACATATGTGCAATACATTCTTGGTAATCACACAGGTGCTGATGGGATGTACATATTGGCAGTATCAAAGTTCAAAAAATGTCATTTAAACAACCAGATAAATGTAAATGTTTGTGTAAAATACCTCTTTCTATCTGGTTAGTTCTAGTTACAGCCTTGGGTTTGGTTTGGTTTTTTTTTCTAAAATGTGTAACCTTTTGTTTTTAAAAAAAAATATTTCATGAGGGTGAGATTTGTGTCAGAAGAGTAAAATTATTTTTGCTTGAAAAGTGAGATTAAAAATGTATCAAAATATGGAAAGGTTATGCTGACCTGAGCAATAATAAGTACAAAACAACTGATTAGTTCATTTCTGGTTATGCTCCATTTAACTGTTTTCTGCTTGAAGCAGCTTTGAAGAACTGCACGAACATGAAAATTCCTAAGATGAGATGGTCATTCACTTAACTCGCTGTGTCTTCTCCATTTTGAGAGTGCCTTTGTGCCCCTCTGCCCTCATTTTACTTCACTGCTCCCTGACTTCTGCTTTTCATGCCATTTTGCATGGACTGCTAGGGACACAAGAGGGAATGGGAGATAGGAAGGATCATCTTCAGAGCAGAATCTTTATCTGTGTCTTAAGAATGGAATACCCTGTTCAGTGTTGCTTTTTGACTCTGTTTTTTTTCAGTGAATTTATTTACAGTGGGAAAAGTTGAGTGACAGGTTGATTGAAGAAACTCAAATTTGCAATGCACAGTAAGTAATCAAACACCATTTTCAACTCACAAAAATTTCAACCTTCAGGAAAGCACATTTGTAGAAAGTATTACATACTAGTAGAAAAAATCCAAGCAATTTCTACAAAAAAAGAAATAAAAATATCTCTTTTACTGCAGCAAGGCTCAAAATCCATATTTATTCCTTTTTTATTTCAATGTTTTAGATATTTTGGATATTTATTTTAGCTTTTCATCTCATTCTAACTTTGATTGATACATCTCTTTATTAACCCAGTAATTATTTCAGGTTTGAAAATTTAAAGCTCTTATTTAGACCAACATAAGGGATTTTTTAGGATTGAGACACTTGATGCTACAAGCAATATGGGAAAATTCTCTTACTTTAGGAGAAGACAATAATTTCAAAAATTATTTCAAGTTTCAATTGTTTAGACTCAACATCAACATTAGTTCTTTGGGATTTGTTCCTAGAAGTTACCTAAGCTTGAGGCTTTTCAAAACAAACAAGCCATCTGAGCTGAAAGCTCTTCTCACACCTAATAAAAAGCATCCATTTGTTTTAGTTTTGGTAATTTCATCTGAGTTCACTGAGTCCTTACAAAGCATGATGGTCTGTCAAAACGGTTTTTCCCAGCAACAAACATTCACAGGACTCATTTTTTTTCACAAAAAAATTCCCATGTTGTTAATTAAAACTCACTTCACCAACTTTTCTTTCTGTCAGCTCTAGTGCATCTGAAATAACTCCCTGAGCATGTGATACATCAGGCTGATCACTGATGCCTTTTCTTCATTTTTTTTGTTCAATAGGGCCCAAAAGATCTGATTCAGAAGCACTTAGACATGAGAGCTCTGTGTCCCCACACAAGACATGACTGTCACCAAAAAAGCTTTCATTGGAAGTGATAAAGGCAGCCCATTTTTATCCCCCATTTTACAGAACGGAGTAGAGGGAGATTAAGTGATTTGGCCAAGGCTCCCCAGGAAATCTGAGTCCAGAAGTCCTCAGCTTTAATCCACAAGGCTATCTTTCCCCTGCTAGGAAACAGATGTTAAATTGGAAGTTAATTTTGCCATGAAACTTTTTTTAAGAACTGTGAAAGGCAAAGTCTCCAAGAATGATTACTTAGCAGGCTACCAGCTCTGCAGTCTTGCATCTTAAAAGTAATTCATTCCATCTTTACTGGCAGGCTTTAAAAAGCCTTTTGTTTTCACTTACTGATTAGTATAACAATCTATTTTGAAAGATATGTGGGCTGATAGGAGGTATCATTTATTTGCTTCAATAGTAGATTTTTGCAACAAAATATATGAAGCTTTTAAATGTCGCAGATTGAAGCCTCCAATGTCAAAGACAAATGTTGGGATTATAAATACAGATCTTCTAAAGTACTGTAAGTACTGTAATCAGTAACAGGAACTTGCATCATTCACTTACCTCCTTTAAAGTGCTGAAGGCTTTTCCTTTTAAAAACCACAGGCACATATATTATCAGTCAATATTAACAACTGGGGCAAACATGTAACCTGAGTTAATTCTATTATTTCTGTTGCACTATATGCAATTCCCATTTAATGCTAGACTGCAGCACATTGTGGGTTAACTTAGAATTCCACTTGGCCTTCCTCTCCTCCTCTTTTCTGCTATTCAAATCAGTCTTCTGGAAAATTGGCCTCAGTACCAGTGACGTGCTGCTGAACTTACAAGATCTCAAGAATATCCTACCAGATTTTGTTCTTTTGTTGTAGAATTGTTTCCATCTGGGGCCTAGATATAAACTTGGAAAATGTAAAGACTTTTCCCTCTCACCCTGCCTGCCTTCAAAACATTGGCAAATAACCCTCCTTGTCAATGCGGCTCATATTGGATTAAAACACTTGAGTAAATTATATTTCTGAGGGTGTAAGAATTAGGGGCATTTATTGAAAGTTTAATGCACTGCCTAACAATCCAAGAAGCAACTATATTCTTCAAAATCAATTGAAAATTAACATTGAACATAACAGAATATAAGAGAATAGTAGATTCTGGAAAGAAATATTGGTCACATGAGACCAGATTTGCTAAAGAGCACAGTTATACACATTTTCAAGTGCTTAATTTGTGTAGAGTCTCAGTGTGTGAGCATAACTCCCTGGCTTGAGTCCACATAGCTGTTTTACTAAGTTGGAGTAGCTAAACTGGGAACAGAACCACTGTTAGCTCTTCTACACTCAGCAAGGGCAATGGTGACTATACATCTAAAGCTGTGCCTCATGCAAAATAAAATTCATGTTCTTTTGTTTGGTTTGTGCTACCATGTCTAGTGAAAATGCTTTTGATATAAATGTCATCTATAAAAATATTGGTACTAAGCTTATACTGGGGAACTAACCAAAAAAAGGCATAGTTTGCTGGAGGGGAATAAGTTACTTCAGACTTTTCAAAGCATTTGCTTGGCTTGTGTTTCCTGGTGTATACAGCAAGCTTTAAGAGTTCATCATTTGACAATTCTGTCACTGCCTCCAGCCTTTGTGCTAGACATTTGTACATAAACTTTTGTGTGGGTGTGTGTTTCTGTGCCTTTGTTATTGTTAGTGCACCAAGAAGCATTCTTATGCCTTCTGCAATAAAAGCTCATTTTGTACTGAGAGGACTTTTACAATGATAACTGGAATTTGAAAAATTCTTTCCTAGGCATTCTAAACTAACAGTTCTTTTTTTCTCTGCATCTCCACAGATCAGCAGTAACTCTGCAAGTTATGACCAGTTTTTCTGCTGTATATGTATATGTATATGTATATGTATATGTATATGTATATGATCTGTCTGTATAGTGTCCCAAATATCCACACCACTTTTAAATGAAAATGTAATCTCTGCATTCCTGACTGGCAGATATCTGTTGCACTCTTTTCGTCAGCAGCACTGATAGGTTCGCGACCAAAAAGTCAGCTAAGAATGAACACAAAGACTCTCTCTGTACTCAAGCACACTGACATCTAGTTTCATTAGTGTCCACAGCTTACAAGTAAGAGCTCTGTGGGTGAAGAGCAGCTGTGTTGGGACCTTCTCAGAGACACCAGGGGTGTTATCTGCATTATTGAGCAATGCAGAACAGCGAGGGTGCGTCTGCTTGTCAGTGCTGGGGACATGACATCCACACACAATCGTCTCCCTGTGTGGGAAATGGCCTTCCAGGGTATCCTGTTCCCACAAGCTGAAAGCCCCTCGCAGCTGCAGAGCACTGGGTTCATACCTAGTTCACCATTTGCAAGGATTTGGGTTCACTGGTGTAAGCGTATTGCTGATGGCCTGAATCGTGCTATAAGGTATCATTAATATTTTCCAAGGTGTAGGCCTAGGCCAACTATGGCCC
The DNA here is from genome assembly GCA_024734035.1 of Alethe castanea. NCBI lineage: Eukaryota > Metazoa > Chordata > Aves > Passeriformes > Muscicapidae > Alethe > Alethe castanea. The sequence goes on from JANRGV010000051.1 coordinate 10,859,374, forward strand.
TCAAAATGCTGTTTGTGGTCTCTGATATTACTCATCTACACTTTTCCTTCCAGATGTAACAGCTCTTCCACCTTTTATCTTCCCAAATGTTATTTACTTTGCCTTTGTATGCCTTGAGTGTGAAGTGAGAGATATGTCTTTGTTTTTCCACAGCTTACTTGCCAGAACCACTATAATTTTTTAAAAAGAAAGAGGTATCAGTCTTCTTCTTAAATATTGTTCTTCTGATTTATTTACTGATGCAGTAAATCTCATATTCCCTCAATATAGATAACCTTATAGCTCTTATTCATGTACTTCTTCCTTTAATGTTAATTTTGTTGATTTTGGAACTGATACAGCCAGTCCTACTTACTAGTTGTCCCATTTGCTTTTATAATTATAAATTGGATTCTTATTCATCTCCTGCCAGGGGGTTCTCCACTGGCCTTACAGAGAGTGCCTCTGGCTTGTGATGCTGCAGTGCTCCTCTGTGCCAGTGGTGTGTGATCACAGCTGGGTCTGGCATTATCCATCAGGTAGCCAGCTCATCCCACGTGTCTGCACTGACTTTGGTAAGGGGGCTGCCTTTTGAGTGCTGAGTGAATAACAGCATAGTTTGGGTTGGAAGGGTCTCCTGGAGGTCACCTATCCAGTTTTCCACTAGCACTACAGTTTATTTCTTGTGGAGCAGGTGGCTTCTTTTGCTCAACAATTTGCTTTCCATTGTTTGGGGTGCACTTCTGGAGGTGTGAGATTCCAGAAATCGCCCTACTCCTAGGAATTTGTGGGGTATAGGGACCTAAAACTTTAAAAACTGTCTCTTCATTTTTAAATCAATAAGAAGCTTTTTTTGTCCCTCTGTCTTTTCTAAGAAAAGAATTTTTTTTTTTTAGTAGAGCTTTAATACAAAACTCTACAATACTTTCATAGTTAACTGCAAATCTAGGGGGGAGAAATGAAAGCTATTACATTATTCTTCAAATAAAACACCGATATTACTCATAGAATATAAGCTAACTTATTTCTGTCTTCCTTTCTTGAAATTTCTGGTTTAAAATTGCAGATCATTAAGATAATTAAGCTTTCTCTGGTAATTTTAGGCATTTTGATAACACTGCCGATGAGAATTTTAATTCTCATTTTTTAACTGAGGGTATATTTTTATTCATCTTACTTGCTTGTTCAGAGTTCAGTCCTGGACAAAAATTATGACAGAGATGAGCTTCATTCAGTGTATGAATAGAGTGAACCCATACAATATAATATAAGGCCTTTTAATAATACCAGATCTATGAGTACACTGGGGCTTTTTGAGGGCACAATTACTCTCAAGCCTTGTTCTTGCTTGTTAAATACTTGAGCTGATGGATAGTACTGCACAAGGGAAACCAAAGAATCCCATCCACCTGAGAGCTGGAAAACCATAGGAAACAAAGGTAATCAACTGCCTTACATGGAAGATGTGTGCTTAGCAAGAAACACCAGGTGGCAAGGAAAGATTAGTTGTCTATGTCTAACATTAATTAGAAAGGAGAAATCATTCTGTTATTTTGGACAGATCTAGACAGTAAAGTGGAACCAGTGAAGAATTCTGCTGTGGTTTCTGAGTTAACACAAAGTGCATTGTGGTAGCTCAAGAATGACAAAATTGCAGAAAATTCATATTGGAGTCACTCCATGCCCATAACAGGGCCAGCATCCAAATAAGCTCCAGTCTTTTTCCCTCTCATTTCTGTAAAGGAATCTCTGAGGATGGAGCTCTTACTCTGGGAATCTTTGAAGAATTTTCCATCCTTAGAGTAATACTTTTTCCTTACTTCCAACTGCAGGTTTCTTCACTGCAATCTGTGACCATTGTCTCCTCTGTACTCTGCACCTCTTATAAAGATTTTACTCTGTTTTCAGTCATCTGAAGAAAAAGCAGCTGATGTGATTTTTCCTTGTGCAGAACCCCTACTGGTACAGAGACCTACGCAAGTTTCACAAAACAAATGGCAAAAATGGAGACCTTCCTTCTCAAACTGAACTTGGAAGAGGGGTATGGTGTTGCTATTGTAACTATATAAACCCATGCTGCAGTTTTGGATTTCAACAGCAAGAATCTTTCAGGAAGGTGGTGGGAAAAGAATGTCCCATCCTCACTGTCTTTAGTGAAGCTGGAATTTCACCCACAGAAGTGATTACCCAGGCTCACATAATTTAGGATGCAATGAAAGACTCTGTTGCAAACAGTGGCTGACAGTTCCTGTACAATGGCCCACAAGTAACTGTAGGTGACACTAGGCCATACTGGAGAAAGTTGTAGAGCAAAGCAGTTTTCCACGTTGCTGACAAGACATCTTCTCCAGAGCTGAAACAAGACATCTGGGGTTTGCCATCAGCAACACTGTAGGGAATAGTAAGGAATTCTTCCTTATGAACATTTTATTGTTCCTCCTGTGTCTCTCAAGAGTGCATCAAAAGAGTACAAAGTCTCCTTATTTGAAGAAAAACTCTTCCCTGCCTAGAGGAATGTTTGCAGCTTTGTCAGAACATAGAAAGTTACTCTGTAGTGTGTACATTGCATTACATATTGGCAAAACCTGACAAGGTCAAGAAGTGGCCCATGAGAATCTCATGAGATTTTAGAAGACCAAGTGCTGGTGCTGCACTTGGGATGGGGTAACCCCTGGTACCAACCTAGGCTGGGCATGAGCAGATCCAGAGCAGCCCTGGAGAAGGCCTTGGGGGTGCTGTGGGTGAGGGGCTGGACATGCCCCGGCCGTGTGCTGGGAGCCCAGAGCCCCCCGTGTGCTGGGCTGCACGCAGAGCCCCGTGGGC
>JANRGV010000051.1:10864104-10876036 GCA_024734035.1 Alethe castanea
GTGTCTTTCTAGATAAAATTTTGGTTTTATCTGCTTTATATTTTATTTTTTTTTTTTGGAAATGTACTTGCTGGTATTTTTAAAATTAGATTTTAAAATAAGAAATAATTGAAAACTCTGTAAATCTTAGCCAAATTAAACCTGGGGAAAAATAGTAATAAGGTCCAGAAACTCATACTATTTCTAATAATTTGTTGGAAATTTCCCATGTCTAGCTCAAATGAAAACTGAATCAATACAAGCATTAATCTGATCTGAAATGAATGCACTGAAAATCTTCAGGATGTATTCTCAGACAACTACTTGATCAGTATCTGAGACCAAATAGCTTCTGAAGATACAAAGAGACATTCATTAGTGTGAACACTTCCCTGAAGCAAAGCCCTGAATATATCAAAGGTTGTCTGCTCTGCAATTCTATTTATGGGGCTCTCGCACCATTAAGCATTTCTAACCTCAAGCAGGAGGTTCTCTCAGCAGAAGGTGAAGATATTTTCCATTACTTGTGCTGCAGACCTTGCATAATTTATTGTTGCTTTGTGTAATTATTAGGAGCACGTGCCTGGGAAGAACTATGTGGAATATTTAATGCAGTTCCTTTAGTCATGTACATTGAGCCTCCACAAATTCCTTCAGAAGGCACTCACTAGAAGCAGCTAGTTCATTTCTCATCACTATTCTGTTTGAAAGGTCATCTGAAATCCTTCTTTTTAGGTTAGGAATCTTCTAATTTCCAGACTAACTTGATTTGGGAAGAATTTTTATCCTGTTTTTCTGCATTGGCTTGAGTAGCTCTGTGTCTTTGTGATCATTCTGACATACTTTAAACATCCTGAGACTTGCCTGCAGAATAATCAGCACCCACTAACCTTCCCAGCCTTTCCAGAAAGGCAGTTAAGCATAGACAGGGCTTGATGTGAAGGCTGTGACATGGAGCTGCAATCCAGTGGCTTTTGGATAAGATTTGGTGTGCATCCAGTCAGCTTGGTGAGGGCAGAGGTGGCTTGGGGATATCTTTGAAAAACATGTAAAAGTGTGATACACACATGTGTGTTCAGACATGTTTCCATCTAAGACGCACACCTCTCCTAAGGAAAGATCTCCATTACCCAATTTTTCTGCTATGCCTTTCAGTCTACCTGTTCCACTTTGCATTATTCTCTTGCAAATGCATGTCATACATAACATTAATGATTATGCAATAAATCACATTTCAGCATTACAGGCCTGTTAGTTTTAGCCACAGTGTCTCAGTGCAATGCCACTGCATCATAAAAAATTCATATCACTAGTTTGAGAAAAGGGATGTGATTGGATCAGTAGAGCTCCACATATTACTGCTACACATGAAACAAAAAAATGCTAGTGGATTAAGGAACAGGTAGAGATTCTAAAAGCAATTTCCTGTCTAAGCTCTAGGATAAATGATAAACACACCCCTTGGGCAGCTACTAGACAAAAGCTATAGAAGTTCTACACTTTTGTTCAGAATATCATTAGTGATCTTAACTCCAGATTGGAAAGCTACAAATGTTATGAAATAGTGTATTAAGGAGTATTACAGTACTAAAAGAGAGTGAATGACCAATCTGCAGGTTCTACAGCATCTCTCATGTCAGTGTGTTAATGTTAACTCTTAGAATGAACCACTTTGATTTAGCACAGACTTTTACCTGGCTCTGTGCGTTGGAAATGGGAAGAGCAAAGTATCTTTTTATTAGTGAAAAATAGTCCTCAATGGTAAAATACCACCAGTTCCTAGATACCCATAACTCCTTTCTATTGGATGCTATTTCACTTTCTTTTAAGTTGATGGGAATTTTGTTCAGTAGAAAAAGAATTGAACCTGTAGTGATGCATTCATATGTGTGTAGAAAATATTAATATTCTCTGGAGAAACTCAAGGACTATGATTCTTTGATAAATCCTCATGTGACTAGAAAAAGGATCCTAGGAAAAAGTCCCAATATACTTTATCCATTAAGTCTGATTTATCTGTGACTAATGATTCTTTAAATTTTCCTTTAATATGTTATGCTTTGAAACTTAATTTTCTGTGTATTCTATACTTTTTAAATCTGGTTTTTATTGTAAGCATTTAAAACAAAGTAGAAAAACAAATCATAGAATAGTTGATCATGCTGAAGTTACATTGCAGTTCATTATATAAAAAGCTGTAAACAGTGAAGTTTTCATTAATATTTAAATACAAACTAAGCACAGTGATTTGAAAACTGCCCTTTGGTATTGAAACACAGAAGAAAATCTTCATATTTAGAGCACACACAAAGATGACTAAAAACAATAAAAATCAGACATTTTTTCTTATTCCTCAAGGAAGTGGCAAATTACTTGAATCAAATATGTATAATAAGCTACGAAATTGTTTATTCAAAAATTTTTAGGTCTGACTGGGAAAAATATTTTTGCAAGTGATTCACATTCCAGTCCTATTGGAAAGGTTTCTTTAAAAGTGGAAATCAACGCGAGTCACTAGAAATAGATTGGATCTTTATTTTGATTTATGAAGATGGAAAGCAAGTTTTGTTTGGGCAAGCACACCCTGTTAAATTCAATTAAGATGTAAGTTCTTGCATCTTCACTGTGATCACTATCCTGGGTAACAGGGCATAGAAACTGACACATTTCCAATTAAAGGAGCCAGAGGTAGAAGTCAAACCATAGCCTGTGCTTAGCTAGATCAGGCCTTGCAGGAGTGGCAAACAGGTATTTAAGCAGTAGGCCACGACTTTCTTAATTAAATTCCATGGGGAACCAACCATCCATCCATCCATCCATCCATCCATCCATCCATCCATCCATCCATCCATCCATCCATCCTTTCTCACACTCCAGATGTTAACCAGCACTCACTACGTGTTTGTTTAGTTCCCATTCTTGATCTCCTAGCTTGGGGTAGGCTCTCTCCATTCTCACCTCAAGGAATCAGGTGATGGAGACCCCTGCAGCTGTGACTGGAGGGAGGAGGAACACTCCTCCCAAGGAGCCAAGGAGAATATCTGCTCTGGAAATGCTACAGGTCTCCCTTCTCTCCTCAAGCAGATCTCATTTGGCATTTGGGCTGCCCCTTTCAGCCTTTGTCTCCTCTGAACACCATCAAAAACTGTGAAAAAACATTTCTATTTTTCTTCAGTTTTTTCTTTGAGGTCCTACTTTTCTCTGACTTGCAGCTTCACCAAAAAAAAAAAAAAAAAAAGAAGAAAAGAAAAGAAAGGTGAAAGAACTCTGACACTTTGACTTACTTGGACTCAAATCTTACCTTATTCATATCAGGAAGCTGATCAGAAAAATATGAAGTGTGAAGCAAAAGGTTTCCTGAAAGCCAGATCAGATATTAGGGTTTGAGTGATGCAGACCTCTCTAACCCTATGAATAGAGAAAACAATTTTCTACATTTATAAGTATGTTTCTCCAAACGCTCCATCATAAAATAAGCCCATTTTAGTTTGCCAGCTGCCCACCACTTAAAGGCCTGTTTCACATTTCTCCAGTTCACCCTAGGAAGACACAAGAGACATGTTAAATTGTACTTAGTTTTCTATCAGGGGTGATATTTTAACTTGCTTATCTTCCATGGTCATGGGAAATATGATGGGATAATCCAGTATTATAACCTGCTATAGCTTTTATCTGTCTCTCACCTACACCTAAAACTCAATCTAAATTAGATTTTGAGCAATACAGTTTATGTGGGAATTCAAAAGCAGTTTTACTTCATCAACTGAATCTCTGTAGCTGAAAACTTAGCAGGAGCTCTGGAGACTTTACATAATTTTACATATCTTTACATTTTCTCTTGACTACTGCAATACATTTGAATCTGGCAAGTTTGCAATTGGACACGTTGGGTGAATTTATAACAGCTATTTAGAGTCCATCACAATAAATTTAGCACTTGATTTGGTATCATTTACTATTTCATGTTCTCTTAGCTTTTGTCTATTTCAGGCCATAAATTAGTCACATTAAAGCACATCAGCTTGGCCTGTTCAGAACAGATTTTCTCCAGAAGCTGAAAGATGCATATAAATACTCCCTGTTTCTGCACCCCACAATGTAAGTGGGGTCAGTTGTTTAATGCAGATTATTTCCTCATAATCTTCTATCCTCTACAACATGAAATATGACTGTGGGTGATATAGCTACATATGAAATCAATGAGCACGTCTTAAAATTCAAACTACAGCATTTAGCTTTCCTTAGCAAGGATCACTGCAAATGATGACACCCTGCCACTGGCATCAACCTTTACCTTTTGGTTTTTGAAAAGGCCTGGAGATGGGGATTGGGGCCATCTGGAAAGAAGATCAGCTCAGAAATATTTTCCTCCTGTAAACTTTTTGGCATGATTCATAAACCATTAAGGTTAAAAAAAAAAAAAATAAGAGCCTGGAACACATGGTACTGGAATACTCTGCCAACCACACATTCTGGTTATTTTCTGAACCTGCAAAAAAGAAAAAGCTGGATGGAATGGTAACTTTATATGGCCTTACTTTTGTGATGGGACACTATCTCAGAACTTGAGAAAAACGTCTTGTTTCAGGGCTCCCCACAGAGGAAATCTATTCTTTATGAGAGTTTTATTCCTTCTGGACTCATCTAGGTTGTCAGGTATGCGGACATAGAAATGTCATCTTTTTATATTTGCTCATGAACTTCAGAAAAATAAAAGAAATAAGAACCCAGCTCTGAGTAACGAGAGTATCATGGGAGATTCTGCACCTGATTATATATTAGGAAGATGTAATTATGAAAAATATCACTGTGACACATCTTGCCACAGGTTCCAGCAAGGCATGTGCTTAGCAGAGGCCCAGATGTGCTTTTGGTGAGGTCTTCCTGTGCCCTTTACCCACTGCTTTTTCCACACTGTTGATGTTCTCAGGTCCCAGGAACATGTGGTCTGCATAACAAAAATGCACAATCACATTGCCAGCTGCTGGATTATCCATATTGGATATTGACTAGTGTGAGCAACAGGGATGATGTGAGGTGAGATCCTGTGCTTTTCTTTCCTAGGTTGGGTGGAGAAATGTGTGTAGTGCCTCTTTTGTGATATTGCCCATCAGTTGTGCCCATAGGAGAGTGCTGCTCAAAAAGCAGTGCCACTGAGTGAGTGTTCACATTAAACTTATAACAGGGCTGGTTCCTTGTTATTTAGGGACAATAGTTTTTGATTAACATCTTCGATTTGCTTAAATTTATTTTATACATTTAAGAATGACCATTTCCCCTTGCTGTCAAGCTAATACAGATCTTGTCTAGGGGTGTGTGAAGGATGAATGGCTGGAGAAAATTTTAATAAGAACAAAAAGTTGCTGGTAGAAGAGTGTTCTCCCTTTACAAATATATTATGTTTTCAGATTAGTATATCTCTTTTCCTCTGTGACAAATCCCCCCAAATCTGTAAAACTTTAGAGGTGTTTATTATAGATTGTTTCAGTCAACTCTATTCTAATTGTTGCTATTATTCATGCAAAAATTAAGAATTGGGTTACTTTGCTGTCCATAAAACACTAGTAATCTAAGTTACATCTTGAAACAACCTGCTTGTTTTTCAGATTAAACATATACTGACTGTAGTAGGAGGTCAGACTTGTTAAGCACATTTGGAAGTGTCTCTTTACTATTGTGATGAGAAGTGAAAATACTAAAATGGCACATTCTAATCTCAAATATCTCTTTTGAAGCAAAACATACTTTTCACAACCAGACCAGGTATAAATTTAAAGCGGAGCTGTATGAAAAGGGACTTTTTTCTCATTGTTTACACAGAAAACCTGGGGAGAAAAGATAATAAATGTGTTCTGATAATGTCTTTATATACACGTGTGTGTATATATATATGTATAGTGTATATATAAACTTATATTGGTATTCATGTAAAAGTTGATCAGGAGTTTTAGGAGTAGGAATGATCTTTCCATCATATCACTTTCTAATACCTAGGAATTTAATGAAGACTTAATATTCCAGATCAACAAAACCAAGGATATATTAGAGCTTTTAATTAGCAGGATGATAACACCTATGAGAACTTGTTATGGAATTATGGACAGGATTTTCTCCTGGAGTATTCTCTTGTCTTTACTTATAAAACAGAAGAAATTACTGGAAAAGATATTTTTGTCATCATAGTAACTTGTGCCACCAGAAACAATTGAAATTTCTCCATCTAATAAGAGTAAGTTACTAAGTCAGGGAGCAGAGAGTACCTAGAGAGTGTCATGATTTCCTCCTTCCATATATGCAGCATTAGGAAAAGGTTTCTGGCTTATTGTATTTAACACTTTGTCATTGTTTAGTTTGTGATTAAAATAACTTTACTGACAGAATTTATATTTGATGTTTAGGTCTGCAAGCCAAACTTTTAGCCAGATTCCTAGACAGTGATTCCTATTTTCAGGTGATTAGATAAAGGAAATATGGCAAGAAAAAGCTACTCAGCAAGTTTTCAGTGACCTGGGTAACAATCTATTAAATAATTATATTGATACATTTAGGAAGTGATAGAACATCTTTTCCTTTCTCTCTTCCTTTCTTTTCTCTCTGGTACACACAGCAATTTGTCAGTCTGGTACACTCTCTACACATACTGTTCCAGACCTCTTGCTATGACAGGGACTAATACCTACATATAAACAAAGGAGGGCACATCAGGAGAGAATTTCTTGGGTTCAGAACCACTCAGAAGTAAATGGTGTCCCAGTGACACGTCTGACCGGGCAGCCCATGGCTCAAAGCACCAGCTTGCTTCTCAGCTCTGAGGTGGCTTTGGACTGCTCTGCCAGCCAAAGCCTGCAAGACCCCAGCTCTCATCACTCCAACAAAGCCCTCATTGGAGGTCAGACAGAGAGAAAAGAGAAGTTGGCCTCCCTTCTTGCTGACACTGGCTGCTGCAAGCCCTCTGGCTGACACACAGGGATTGCCACTGCAGAACAGACACCTGAGTGGCTCCAAGGTCTTCTGCTGCTGCAGCTGAATTTTGGCAAAGCTGGCGCCAGGGAAGACAATATGTGCTTGGTTTGTAGATTTGCTTGCTGGTTCTTTAAGCTCCTGTGGGAATGAGAACTAGTCAGAAAGGAAGAGCCAACAATTGTCTCTGATAGAAGAGCACTTCAGCATTCTGGGGCCATGTCTTGTTGCAGAAATTGGGATGACACTAATTTGTCAGAGAGCCAAGGTGTGGCACAGGGAAAGAGGTGGCACCAAGCCGTACCTGGCTAAAGCTCAGACTTCAACTCTGCATCTAAAGTAATGGGCAGAAATCTGCAAAGAGATGATACCTGGCCCTCAGTGTGATTTGCAAAAGAAGGTTTCCCAATGTTTTTATGCCAGAAGGACGTTCAGTGAGATTAGGATCTCAGAAAACTCTGTGCTAAATGTACCTGTAATGAGATGTTATCACCTTCTCAAGCAGTTAGCTGCTAAATAGAGGAGTCTCTTTGTAAAGACTGCAAAGGCAGTCTTTTATCCTTGTTTAATAGTTTAGGAAATGAAGTGATCAAATAATTTTCACCGTTGTCTTTAAGAGCTTTCAGGGAAAGGAAAGAACTTGAATGCAACTCATCTCAAACATCTAAATTCTGTTCCTTGACTCTAAGGTCAGCCTTCCTTTCCTCTTCCTTCCTAGATTTTTATTACAAAGACTGCAATCAAAAATGTATCAACCTTTGCCTTTTGATGTAAATACTCCTACAACTGAAAACAGAGCAATTGCTTGATAAGCACAGTCCATATTTGCAAGGAGACTCCAAACTTGGTCTCCCCTGCAGGCAGTTTTGTTGTGGTGTGTGAAGCTGCAGCATTCACAAGATTATACTGGCAGGAAGGAGAGCCTGCTGCAGCTGGAACTGAAATAGTTTCCTCATAGTACTGTTTTTAGAGCTGATAAAACTCAGTCGTGCACACATTGGAATAGAGAGGGTTTCAAAATCAGGAAATACTCAGAAAACATGATTGTTAAAAGCTGTATAACCCCAAGGTTTTGGGACAGATTCTCAGCTTTGGGGATTGGTAATGTATTAACTTTGTAACAGCTTGCACAGTGTCCCTTTTTTAGTGAAATATTTTAAAGTCCCTTAATTACTGAACTGCTCATATTTGCATTTGTAGATCCAATGATTACAGGACTGAGGGATTCATTTTTAGTAGTCCCAAGTTTACTGAAACTACATGTACAATTAACTTTGCCTAATGAGATACAGCCACCAAATTTTGAACAAATCCAAACGGGATACTTTTTTATCTGATGCAGTAAAGGTGCTCTTTATAAAGCCGTTATAGTACTTATTTGTATGCAATCTATTTTGTTCTACACATAGTATAAATCAGTTTCATTCTACTACAGTGTGGAAAAATAAGTTTTTCAGATTCCAGCAATAGTAAAGGTGTGTCAAGGTTTGAGTGGGCATTACCTCTTCATACTGAAATGGCTTCCTTTGCCCACTTGTAACAAATAATATCCATTCAGTGTACGTGCTATAAATGCATCAAATGTACAGCAGCAGTTTTATGTGTGTGAGTGAGCCAGGGAATGTGTGATCAGCAAGCCATTGTGAGGTGCTGGGAGAATACACTTCATGAAATGGATAGCTCAACATAGTTGCCAAAAGCCCCAGATGATCATTTTAAAAGTGTTTTCAAATATTTATGGGTCTTTGGGGGACCTATAAAGACCACTTACTTTCCAGAAAGAAGACCAGTGTAATCTGAAGAAAAAATTATTTTTCTGGCCACCCAGCTGCACCAACGAGGTGAGATACATTGATATTGCTTGCATGTAGATATGTCAAAGAATGGTTTTCTTGGTCGTGAGGTTTGCTAATTTGTAATGGAATATATCAAAATCCAAATTCAGTACTGGAAAGCTACATTTGTTTAGAAGTCCTGTAGCCACTGAGGAGACACAAACTATTTCACAGCCTTCCTTGAAGCAGAGATAAACAACTTCAGACTTTAATTCCCTTGAGCCCCCTTTGCTTTCTCCAAATGAAAAAGTCAAACACCTATACATCTCTACAATGAACAAGACCTATTATGAATCAGCAGTGTCTGTTTCATAGAGAATACTTGTGTTGAATATAGTAAATTACAAACTGCACATAATGACCTCCAGAACTCTTAGTGTGGGAATACACTTTGGTACTAGTTATGAAAATAACTATAACAACCCATTTTCTTTGGTTTCAACAGCTGCAAGTAAACACTGTGTTTCTGAGGCAGCCTGAAAGGAGAATAACAGGTACTTTAGTGTTTGAAGCTAAATTTCAAGATGCTTTAATGTGCTCAGAGCAGCAAATCTGGTAAACAGCTTTCTTGTCCTTCACATAATAAAAAAACATATTCAGTTGTAGATACAGATGGAGAAACCTCAACATCAAAGTACTTTATTAGCCAACTACCATTCTTTTGCCTGCTGCTGAGATAATGAATGATGTCAGTACAGCTAACTGTCCCAGTCTGATTTTCTTCATAGACTACCAAAGGTATTAAATTTCCACTTGCAAGATTTTTTTTCCTTCATTCCTACAAGTTATTGCAATAATTTATGTGAAGATTTAACTCTTCAGTGGCATAGCATCAATTGAATTTGGTTTAACTTTGCAAACAAGGAGTAAAAGGATGTCTTACTGTCTCCTAGGAACAGTTCTGCTACCTGATCCCAGTGGCCTTATCTTTCCCTTCCTTTTCTGTTGGGCTTAAACATCCCCTTCCCTTTAGCACTTTTTATTTCTACACTGAGATAAATACATTCTATCTGAATCACAGAAAATGTGTGTCATCAGATTTGCTCTCTGATCTCATTTCTGTTGACCTCTATCCATCAAAGGTCTACCTACGTTCATTTCTCTGAGAGCTCTTTTGGCTGTTTTAGCAAATTTATTGCTTTTTCCTTTTAGAAAAATTGGAGCACCACAAATGGAAAGTATTCTTTGTCTGAACTAAAATAAGAAGCATACAGGATGTATTTCTTCTTTTTTACTCAATCAGCTGTTTGTCTCCTTCCAGCAAGATAAGATGGTTATATGAAAAAAGCACAAATCTGGAAATATAGTCACTTTCTGTAAAGACAACTTTTCTATTCACTATGGCAGCAGAAATTAGCAAATTATTAATTTCTGCATACTATATTGGAGTATAGCATAGGAGTAGATTTTTTGTGGAGTGGGGAAAGTGCATTTGGACAAAATTATAACAATCTTCAGAAAATATGAGATAACTGGTTAAAATAAACATAATAGAGGTGCAATCTGACCATTTTTTAACAAATCACTATTAAGTTTTGCAATATTTTTACTCAGGCACTGCTGAAGTATCCATTGTCATTAAAGGGGAAAAAAAGCACAAAAAAAAAACCAACCAACCAAAAAACAGCACCAAGGGAAAAATAGATTTACAGCACAGATGTTGTGCCCAGAAGCAAAGTGCATCTCACATGTATGAGAGCACACCTTGCAGCTCTCAGACCCTTCAGTCTAACACCGACTTCCCTTTGGATTTGTCATCCAGACATTGAGAACCTGCAGAAGGTGCTAACCTCAAATAAGATCCTGAACAGAAGTCCCAGCCTCTGATAGTGTGAGAAAAGCCAGTGTGTGCACAGAGCTGGGTGATGTTGAGGTAAATTCACTGAGCTGCTCACAGAAGTCAGAGCAAGGTGAGGACAAGAAATTTGCGTTGGGGAAGGTGGGTGCCAAGGGGATTGTGTGATACGATTGCCAGTTATAGCAGGGAGCAGAATTCAATGACCAAGGAGGACTTTTTCATCCTTCTACTCTCACATAAGTGTCAAATAGATTTAAGAAAATATTAGAAATAACTGTATTTGATCTTACTCCGCCTGTCATGTCAGGACTACCAAGAGATAAGTTGGTCCTACTCTTTATATTGCATGGTGCTTCATAGGTCACATATCACAACATATTATTACTCATCCTACAGATTTACAGAGACACTCCAAAACCCAGAAATTAGAATTTACCTTACTTACCATGCAAATCTCACCATAAGCTTGTTTACAGTGAGCACCCAAAAACTGTGCAGCAAAGAAAAGAAATAACTCACTAAGAGAAAACAGAAACACATATCCAACTGTACTTATAATTCCAGGAACACATGATTCATGACTGATTAAAAAGGGAAGCAACTCTGAAATTCTGCCAGATATTTTTCAGCATTAATGACTCCCTTTCTGTGTCATACACAGAACACAGCAAGAAGCTGTGTTGCATACTGCAACATCCTCCTATGTCAGCACGAAAAAATTGTCAGAGATAAGGCAAGAGATACACAGTATTATAACCATTATTTATTCTAGATTAATGAAAGGGGAAAATAGCCCTTTTAGTTGCAGCTTGCATGCAGAAAAACATTAATCTTACAGAGCTCAGACTGTCTATTGTATTCACAATATATTAGCAGTTAGCTGATCTATCAGCTGATATGAATTATTGCATTGGCTTACAGCAATATCAGTTTTCATTATAGGGCAGTCAGCCAAGTCCTCTCCTATTCTGTTTACACTTCCTTATTTCTTTGTTTTTCCTTTACCCTTTGGATCCTCTCTGGCCAGGAGGTTTGTAGGCTGAATATGTTTGGGATTTTTAATGTCTGAAATGCATGAAGAATTAAAAGATCAACCAATCAAATAAATGGTTTTCCAGAGAATTTGTCCAGCTTGTACCACAGGTTCTTTTCACTGACTGAACCTCCTTCTCCTCGGGCTGAAACATGTTACAGCTTGGGTAGACAGGGGCAGCAAGGAAGGCCAAACACGGCAGGATAGTGCTGCTCCTGTGTCATCCTGTTTGCCAAATCTTAAGAAACTAAGGTAAATGTGCCTGAAAATCTGTAAGGTGTCATATCACACACTTCTGGGCTTTTTTTGCCAGTAGGTTAGCTGGTT